>OY751335.1:27469262-27813637 GCA_963564715.1 Catocala sponsa | reverse complement strand
TATCTGGTATCAAATGAGGTGTAATTTTACTTACTGGATAGTACTCAAGTGGGTAGATATGGTTGTACCTATCTGGTATCAAATGAGTGTAATTTTACTTACTGGATAGTACTCAAGTGGGTAGATATGGTTGTACCTATCTGGTATCAAATGAGGTGTAATTTTACTTACTGGATAGTACTCAAGTGGGTAGATATGGTTGTACCTATCTGGTATCAAATGAGGTGTAATTTTACTTACTGGATAGTACTCAAGTGGGTAGATATGGTTGTACCTATCTGGTATCAAATGAGGTGTAATTTTACTTACTGGATACTACTCAAGTGGGTAGATATGGTTGTACCTATCTGGTATCAAATGAGGTGTAATTTTACTTACTGGATAGTACTCAAGTGGGTAGATATGGTTGTACCTATCTGGTATCAAATGAGGTGTAATTTTACTTACTGGATAGTACTCAAGTGGGTAGATATGGTTGTACCTATCTGGTATCAAATGAGGTGTAATTTTACTTACTGGATAGTACTCAAGTGGGTAGATATGGTTGTACCTATCTGGTATCAAATGAGGTGTAATTTTACTTACTGGATAGTACTCAAGTGGGTAGATATGGTTGTACCTATCTGGTATCAAATGAGGTGTAATTTTACTTACTGGATACTACTCAAGTGGGTAGATATGGTTGTACCTATCTGGTATCAAATGAGGTGTAATTTTACTTACTGGATAGTACTCAAGTGGGTAGATATGGTTGTACCTATCTGGTATCAAATGAGGTGTAATTTTACTTACTGGATAGTACTCAAGTGGGTAGATATGGTTGTACCTATCTGGTATCAAATGAGGTGTAATTTTACTTACTGGATAGTACTCAAGTGGGTAGATATGGTTGTACCTATCTGGTATCAAATGAGGTGTAATTTTACTTACTGGATACTACTCAAGTGGGTAGATATGGTTGTACCTATCTGGTATCAAATGAGGTGTAATTTTACTTACTGGATAGTACTCAAGTGGGTAGATATGGTTGTACCTATCTGGTATCAAATGAGGTGTAATTTTACTTACTGGATAGTAGTGGCTCAAGTGGGTAGATATGGTTGTACCTATCTGGTATCAAATGAGGTGTAATTTTACTTACTGGATACTACTCAAGTGGGTAGATATGGTTGTACCTATCTGGTATCAAATGAGGTGTAATTTTACTTACTGGATACTACTCAAGTGGGTAGATATGGTTGTACCTATCTGGTATCAAATGAGGTGTAATTTTACTTACTGGATAGTACTCAAGTGGGTAGATATGGTTGTACCTATCTGGTATCAAATGAGGTGTAATTTTACTTACTGGATACTACTCAAGTGGGTAGATATGGTTGTACCTATCTGGTATCAAATGAGGTGTAATTTTACTTACTGGATACTACTCAAGTGGGTAGATATGGTTGTACCTATCTGGTATCAAATGAGGTGTAATTTTACTTACTGGATAGTACTCAAGTGGGTAGATATGGTTGTACCTATCTGGTATCAAATGAGGTGTAATTTTACTTACTGGATAGTACTCAAGTGGGTAGATATGGTTGTACCTATCTGGTATCAAATGAGGTGTAATTTTACTTACTGGATACTACTCAAGTGGGTAGATATGGTTGTACCTATCTGGTATCAAATGAGGTGTAATTTTACTTACTGGATACTACTCAAGTGGGTAGATATGGTTGTACCTATCTGGTATCAAATGAGGTGTAATTTTACTTACTGGATAGTACTCAAGTGGGTAGATATGGTTGTACCTATCTGGTATCAAATGAGGTGTAATTTTACTTACTGGATACTACTCAAGTGGGTAGATATGGTTGTACCTATCTGGTATCAAATGAGGTGTAATTTTACTTACTGGATACTACTCAAGTGGGTAGATATGGTTGTACCTATCTGGTATCAAATGAGGTGTAATTTTACTTACTGGATACTACTCAAGTGGGTAGATATGGTTGTACCTATCTGGTATCAAATGAGGTGTAATTTTACTTACTGGATACTACTCAAGTGGGTAGATATGGTTGTACCTATCTGGTATCAAATGAGGTGTAATTTTACTTACTGGATAGTACTCAAGTGGGTAGATATGGTTGTACCTATCTGGTATCAAATGAGGTGTAATTTTACTTACTGGATACTACTCAAGTGGGTAGATATGGTTGTACCTATCTGGTATCAAATGAGGTGTAATTTTACTTACTGGATAGTACTCAAGTGGGTAGATATGGTTGTACCTATCTGGTATCAAATGAGGTGTAATTTTACTTACTGGATACTACTCAAGTGGGTAGATATGGTTGTACCTATCTGGTATCAAATGAGGTGTAATTTTACTTACTGGATACTACTCAAGTGGGTAGATATGGTTGTACCTATCTGGTATCAAATGAGGTGTAATTTTACTTACTGGATACTACTCAAGTGGGTAGATATGGTTGTACCTATCTGGTATCAAATGAGGTGTAATTTTACTTACTGGATAGTACTCAAGTGGGTAGATATGGTTGTACCTATCTGGTATCAAATGAGGTGTAATTTTACTTACTGGATACTACTCAAGTGGGTAGATATGGTTGTACCTATCTGGTATCAAATGAGGTGTAATTTTACTTACTGGATACTACTCAAGTGGGTAGATATGGTTGTACCTATCTGGTATCAAATGAGGTGTAATTTTACTTACTGGATAGTACTCAAGTGGGTAGATATGGTTGTACCTATCTGGTATCAAATGAGGTGTAATTTTACTTACTGGATACTACTCAAGTGGGTAGATATGGTTGTACCTATCTGGTATCAAATGAGGTGTAATTTTACTTACTGGATAGTACTCAAGTGGGTAGATATGGTTGTACCTATCTGGTATCAAATGAGGTGTAATTTTACTTACTGGATACTACTCAAGTGGGTAGATATGGTTGTACCTATCTGGTATCAAATGAGGTGTAATTTTACTTACTGGATAGTACTCAAGTGGGTAGATATGGTTGTACCTATCTGGTATCAAATGAGGTGTAATTTTACTTACTGGATACTACTCAAGTGGGTAGATATGGTTGTACCTATCTGGTATCAAATGAGGTGTAATTTTACTTACTGGATAGTACTCAAGTGGGTAGATATGGTTGTACCTATCTGGTATCAAATGAGGTGTAATTTTACTTACTGGATACTACTCAAGTGGGTAGATATGGTTGTACCTATCTGGTATCAAATGAGGTGTAATTTTACTTACTGGATACTACTCAAGTGGGTAGATATGGTTGTACCTATCTGGTATCAAATGAGGTGTAATTTTACTTACTGGATACTACTCAAGTGGGTAGATATGGTTGTACCTATCTGGTATCAAATGAGGTGTAATTTTACTTACTGGATAGTACTCAAGTGGGTAGATATGGTTGTACCTATCTGGTATCAAATGAGGTGTAATTTTACTTACTGGATACTACTCAAGTGGGTAGATATGGTTGTACCTATCTGGTATCAAATGAGGTGTAATTTTACTTACTGGATACTACTCAAGTGGGTAGATATGGTTGTACCTATCTGGTATCAAATGAGGTGTAATTTTACTTACTGGATAGTACTCAAGTGGGTAGATATGGTTGTACCTATCTGGTATCAAATGAGGTGTAATTTTACTTACTGGATAGTACTCAAGTGGGTAGATATGGTTGTACCTATCTGGTATCAAATGAGGTGTAATTTTACTTACTGGATACTACTCAAGTGGGTAGATATGGTTGTACCTATCTGGTATCAAATGAGGTGTAATTTTACTTACTGGATAGTACTCAAGTGGGTAGATATGGTTGTACCTATCTGGTATCAAATGAGGTGTAATTTTACTTACTGGATACTACTCAAGTGGGTAGATATGGTTGTACCTATCTGGTATCAAATGAGGTGTAATTTTACTTACTGGATAGTACTCAAGTGGGTAGATATGGTTGTACCTATCTGGTATCAAATGAGGTGTAATTTTACTTACTGGATAGTACTCAAGTGGGTAGATATGGTTGTACCTATCTGGTATCAAATGAGGTGTAATTTTACTTACTGGATAGTACTCAAGTGGGTAGATATGGTTGTACCTATCTGGTATCAAATGAGGTGTAATTTTACTTACTGGATAGTACTCAAGTGGGTAGATATGGTTGTACCTATCTGGTATCAAATGAGGTGTAATTTTACTTACTGGATAGTACTCAAGTGGGTAGATATGGTTGTACCTATCTGGTATCAAATGAGGTGTAATTTTACTTACTGGATACTACTCAAGTGGGTAGATATGGTTGTACCTATCTGGTATCAAATGAGGTGTAATTTTACTTACTGGATAGTACTCAAGTGGGTAGATATGGTTGTACCTATCTGGTATCAAATGAGGTGTAATTTTACTTACTGGATACTACTCAAGTGGGTAGATATGGTTGTACCTATCTGGTATCAAATGAGGTGTAATTTTACTTACTGGATATACTCAAGTGGGTAGATATGGTTGTACCTATCTGGTATCAAATGAGGTGTAATTTTACTTACTGGATACTACTCAAGTGGGTAGATATGGTTGTACCTATCTGGTATCAAATGAGGTGTAATTTTACTTACTGGATACTACTCAAGTGGGTAGATATGGTTGTACCTATCTGGTATCAAATGAGGTGTAATTTTACTTACTGGATACTACTCAAGTGGGTAGATATGGTTGTACCTATCTGGTATCAAATGAGGTGTAATTTTACTTACTGGATAGTACTCAAGTGGGTAGATATGGTTGTACCTATCTGGTATCAAATGAGGTGTAATTTTACTTACTGGATAGTACTCAAGTGGGTAGATATGGTTGTACCTATCTGGTATCAAATGAGGTGTAATTTTACTTACTGGATAGTACTCAAGTGGGTAGATATGGTTGTACCTATCTGGTATCAAATGAGGTGTAATTTTACTTACTGGATAGTACTCAAGTGGGTAGATATGGTTGTACCTATCTGGTATCAAATGAGGTGTAATTTTACTTACTGGATAGTACTCAAGTGGGTAGATATGGTTGTACCTATCTGGTATCAAATGAGGTGTAATTTTACTTACTGGATAGTACTCAAGTGGGTAGATATGGTTGTACCTATCTGGTATCAAATGAGGTGTAATTTTACTTACTGGATAGTACTCAAGTGGGTAGATATGGTTGTACCTATCTGGTATCAAATGAGGTGTAATTTTACTTACTGGATACTACTCAAGTGGGTAGATATGGTTGTACCTATCTGGTATCAAATGAGGTGTAATTTTACTTACTGGATACTACTCAAGTGGGTAGATATGGTTGTACCTATCTGGTATCAAATGAGGTGTAATTTTACTTACTGGATAGTACTCAAGTGGGTAGATATGGTTGTACCTATCTGGTATCAAATGAGGTGTAATTTTACTTACTGGATACTACTCAAGTGGGTAGATATGGTTGTACCTATCTGGTATCAAATGAGGTGTAATTTTACTTACTGGATAGTACTCAAGTGGGTAGATATGGTTGTACCTATCTGGTATCAAATGAGGTGTAATTTTACTTACTGGATAGTACTCAAGTGGGTAGATATGGTTGTACCTATCTGGTATCAAATGAGGTGTAATTTTACTTACTGGATAGTACTCAAGTGGGTAGATATGGTTGTACCTATCTGGTATCAAATGAGGTGTAATTTTACTTACTGGATACTACTCAAGTGGGTAGATATGGTTGTACCTATCTGGTATCAAATGAGGTGTAATTTTACTTACTGGATAGTACTCAAGTGGGTAGATATGGTTGTACCTATCTGGTATCAAATGAGGTGTAATTTTACTTACTGGATACTACTCAAGTGGGTAGATATGGTTGTACCTATCTGGTATCAAATGAGGTGTAATTTTACTTACTGGATAGTACTCAAGTGGGTAGATATGGTTGTACCTATCTGGTATCAAATGAGGTGTAATTTTACTTACTGGATAGTACTCAAGTGGGTAGATATGGTTGTACCTATCTGGTATCAAATGAGGTGTAATTTTACTTACTGGATAGTACTCAAGTGGGTAGATATGGTTGTACCTATCTGGTATCAAATGAGGTGTAATTTTACTTACTGGATAGTACTCAAGTGGGTAGATATGGTTGTACCTATCTGGTATCAAATGAGGTGTAATTTTACTTACTGGATAGTACTCAAGTGGGTAGATATGGTTGTACCTATCTGGTATCAAATGAGGTGTAATTTTACTTACTGGATAGTACTCAAGTGGGTAGATATGGTTGTACCTATCTGGTATCAAATGAGGTGTAATTTTACTTACTGGATAGTACTCAAGTGGGTAGATATGGTTGTACCTATCTGGTATCAAATGAGGTGTAATTTTACTTACTGGATAGTACTCAAGTGGGTAGATATGGTTGTACCTATCTGGTATCAAATGAGGTGTAATTTTACTTACTGGATACTACTCAAGTGGGTAGATATGGTTGTACCTATCTGGTATCAAATGAGGTGTAATTTTACTTACTGGATACTACTCAAGTGGGTAGATATGGTTGTACCTATCTGGTATCAAATGAGGTGTAATTTTACTTACTGGATACTACTCAAGTGGGTAGATATGGTTGTACCTATCTGGTATCAAATGAGGTGTAATTTTACTTACTGGATAGTACTCAAGTGGGTAGATATGGTTGTACCTATCTGGTATCAAATGAGGTGTAATTTTACTTACTGGATAGTACTCAAGTGGGTAGATATGGTTGTACCTATCTGGTATCAAATGAGGTGTAATTTTACTTACTGGATAGTACTCAAGTGGGTAGATATGGTTGTACCTATCTGGTATCAAATGAGGTGTAATTTTACTTACTGGATAGTACTCAAGTGGGTAGATATGGTTGTACCTATCTGGTATCAAATGAGGTGTAATTTTACTTACTGGATAGTACTCAAGTGGGTAGATATGGTTGTACCTATCTGGTATCAAATGAGGTGTAATTTTACTTACTGGATACTACTCAAGTGGGTAGATATGGTTGTACCTATCTGGTATCAAATGAGGTGTAATTTTACTTACTGGATAGTACTCAAGTGGGTAGATATGGTTGTACCTATCTGGTATCAAATGAGGTGTAATTTTACTTACTGGATAGTACTCAAGTGGGTAGATATGGTTGTACCTATCTGGTATCAAATGAGGTGTAATTTTACTTACTGGATAGTACTCAAGTGGGTAGATATGGTTGTACCTATCTGGTATCAAATGAGGTGTAATTTTACTTACTGGATAGTACTCAAGTGGGTAGATATGGTTGTACCTATCTGGTATCAAATGAGGTGTAATTTTACTTACTGGATACTACTCAAGTGGGTAGATATGGTTGTACCTATCTGGTATCAAATGAGGTGTAATTTTACTTACTGGATAGTACTCAAGTGGGTAGATATGGTTGTACCTATCTGGTATCAAATGAGGTGTAATTTTAAGGACATTTATTTGTCTATTTTTGGAATATTTTATAGGGGTAGTTTTCATAGCTTTAGACTAGATGCTGACACAGACAATTGCTGTAGGTACATTAAAACTCAATAAAACGTAGCCCGATGAATCAAACCCGAGACCTCATGCACAGCAGTCGCTTTCACTACCCGCTGCACTATTGTGTGTTTCGATGTATGATATAGATTGTCTCGGTAGAAAGTTACAAAAGGGACGTCTTTCGTTTACCTAATTGTTATTCTGTGAACTGTGATTTGGCAATTATGTATGCCAGGTATCTGAATAGATTATTGAAATGCTTAAACTTTCGTGCAGTTCATAGGCTGTGGGGTACTAAAGGTGGGCACGCAAATATACGCCAATGACTAATATAGGTATAATAACTAGATGTTCCCGCGATTTCACTCGCGTTTATCGTTACTGCGCCGCCTCAATGGGTCATAGCGTGATGTTATATAGCCTATAACCTTCCTCGATAAATAGGCTATCCAACACTAAAATAATTTTATAAATCGAACCAGTAGTTTCTGAGATAAGCGCGTTTAACCAAACAAACAAAGAAACTCTTCAGCTTTATAATATTAGCACAGATAATATAATACTATAGATATTAGTATAGATGTCGTAAACTGTCTCACTGCTGGGTATGGGCCTCTTCTCAATGTGAGAAGGCCATATTCCACCAAGCTGACCCAGTAGGTACCTACGTGTTGGTACATTTCACATACCTATCTACCTATTCCCGGGAATATTATCCTAATCCTATCCTAACTTCCTAACTATCCAAATCCTATCCTAACTATATATTATAAATTATAATATTATAAAAGCGAAAATGAGTTTGTTTGTTACCTTTTTACGCCTAAACCACTGCACCGATCATACTGAAATGTTGCATATACATTGTCAGGTGTACAGAAACGGACATAGGCTACATTTCATCCCGAAAACAATTACTGTTCCCGAGGAAAACAATAATAACGTTCTTATGATAATGGCGCCACGTGTCTTTTGAATCATGATTGAATTATATTATTATACAAGCAGAGTACCTACAATCCGAATTGATTGTAAAATTCTAAATTAACGCGAGCGAAGCCGCGGGCAAAAGCTACTAATTTATAAATCTCTCAGACATGCAGATTTTCTCACGATGTTTTTCTTCACCGTTAAAGCGAGTGATTAACTAATAGGTATATACTAATATTATAAAGCTGAAGAGTTTGCTTGCGCGCTAAACTCAGGAACTACTGGTTCGATTTGAAAAATTATTTTAGTGTTGGATAGCCTATTTATCGAGGAAGGCTATATAACGTCACGTTACGTCCCACGTGGGCGGCGCAGTAACGATAAACGCGGGTGAAACCGCGGGCACATCTACTAATTAATACGCATATAACTTCGAAAAGTCGATCAAAAAAGGTGATCGCCTTCAGACCCAGACCTCTGCGTGGCAATCCAAGGGTCTCCCACTAGGCTTAACTATAATACTTACTTAATTATTATTTAGTAAAATATATATCACTTGTGCATACAAAACATTTCATGAGGTCCGGCTGTGGGTACCACTGGTGCGCGGCTCGTTTGTAGCGACGTTGTATGGGACCGCACAGCGGCTTCGGCAAGTGGTTATAGACCAGGTCGTTGGTGGTGGCGAAGTTCGGACACGCGTCGTGACTGTCGTGGCGTATTATTGATGGTAAGTTACCCTGAACACATCATAAAGCATTCTTAAGGCCTAGCGCGCACTGCCTTGCGTTTTTTTAACGCATAATCTATGAAGTATATACTTAGTGTCATAGAAGTGCGCGCATTGCGGCGAAATAAACGTAATGGGTAAAGTCGTCGTTGGCCTCCCGCTGCAAATTTGCGGTGAATCTACCGCACATATTTTTGTATCGCATAGAGATCTCAAGAAGTGCCGCGCACTGCGGTGAAAAATACGCACTGAGACACTCAGTCTGTTGTTGTTGGGACGCGACACAGATATGTCGTTACCTGGCGTTTCTACGGTGATAGCGAAAACTTTTTTGGATACGAACGTAGATCGTTATATCTTACGAAAAAAAGCCCTTCATAGGACTTAAGGCCGTCAAGGGACGAAACTAATACCGTTTGGGTACCCTTTTTTACGCAATAATAAATGTATACAGATAGCAACTCTTGTATCGTAGTCCATACT
The DNA here is from genome assembly GCA_963564715.1 of Catocala sponsa. Lineage (NCBI taxonomy): Eukaryota > Metazoa > Arthropoda > Insecta > Lepidoptera > Erebidae > Catocala > Catocala sponsa. The sequence continues at coordinate 27,803,889 of OY751335.1, read as the reverse complement.
TAACGATGACGTGTATGCACCACAGTTGGAGTTCCAATGACAAAACGTGCGTTTTTTTCGCGGCAGTGCGCGGCCCCGTGAATGCGTTTATTCTACCACACGGTAGAATAAACGCACCGGGTTTCACGCAAGGCAGTGCGCGCTAGGCCTCAACTATTCAATAAGATTATATTATCTGCTCGGATGTCATAGTGGTTTAACCTTTTGACCGCCACAGTCATGTGCCAAATGTGTCCAGCACGCCACGGTCACGACTACATGACATACTTTTAAATAAGGACCGACCGAAGGTTCGGTTACGGTTTCGGCTAGTTTCGGCCACAGTTTCGGTTTCGGCCAATAAATGGCCGAACCTTCGGCCCCGCCGAAACTAGGTGTTCGTGAATTGTCGCGCATCATTCGGCTAACTTCAAGTGAGTGAACGTGATTGCCAGTTGAGTTCGCTAGTCGGCGCGATCGTGATGATTTGGGGTTATGTGGTTTTTCTCGCGCAAACATTATTAGGTAAGTATTTGTTTTTACTTATGATTAATGATGATGTATTTTTATGGCATTCATTAGAGTCTTGTCCTACAGTGGAAAATAAATAGGTTGTAAGTTGTAATAGAATAGAATTCATTAGATATTTTACTTGGTTCTGTTGAGTTATTCCCTAGAACTTATACAATATGAATTTATGTAGAAATTAATGTAACACTTTAAAGATGTGTGAAGATACCTGTGATGTTTGATTCAAATATTACTATATTTGTTTGTAATTGTTGTTGGATTAAATTTTGTACTCGTATTCGAACCACCCCGTAAATCCGATACACAACTACCTCCGGTGATTTAACTATTACCGTGAATGACCTTCAGTACTATTAGTCATGTCGCATTTTTCCCTTTAGTACGCGAGGTGCTTAGTCAATTCGGACGCGTGGTACAATAGTACAGTAGTACGTGAAAGTTTTCTAGTTAAACTTCATTATTTATTTGAATTAATTTTCCTATTAATAATGACTGCCATAGGTATGTTTACCTTAGTGGTTTTATTGTATTTTAATCTGTGAGATATTATTTATTTATCATAAACTGTTTCTTTCAGGTAAAAAATGTCACAATAAGAAAAGAATCCTATCTGGCAATTTTTTGAAAAAGCAATATCGGTAAGTCTAAGGCTATTTGTAAAATTTGCAATAAAGCATTATCATTGGGAAGTCACGAACCGAAAAAACAAACGTTACACGGAATTAAACAACATTTACTATTGTAAACATAAATAATTAATGGTGATTTTTGAAAAATTTTGATAAATATGTTGATTGTTTTTTAAATTTATATTGTTAATTTTACAAATAAAGAACTATCTTTGTTACATAGGTACTTCAATTGTTGCATTTTATTTTTTTACACATGTTAACTGTCTATATATGCGTAAAAATACAATAGATTTAACATGCTATAAAAATCCAAATAAGTTTCGGTTTCGGTTTTGGTTTCGGCCGAAACTGGGACCAAGACCGAAGGTTCGGTTTCGGTTTCGGCTGAAAATCCTGTTTCGGTCGGCCACTACTTTTAAACACTAATAAATCTTATAAAAATGTATCTTATAATAATATTCTATCATATACACACAACACCATCTAGCCTAAACTAAGCAGAGCTTTTAGGTATTATGGGTACTATACTAGACAATGGATAAACATACATATATACCTACTTTTTTTTTGTAAATAAATAGGTACTTATTGTAAGTACATAGAAACACCCAGACCAAGACAAACATCCATGTTCATGCACACAAAAATCGAACCCGCGACCTCAGGCGTGGCAGTCGGTTACACTAACCACTATGCCATCGAGGCCGACAAATTGTTTTTCTTATTCGTGTTTTTAATTATGTAACTAGACTCATCCCAATTTATATTATGTGAAATGCTTACTATTTATTTCTCTCATTAATATGAGATAAATAAATAGTTTTTTTTATGCTAATGCATAAGACATTGATGTATAATTTTTATACATCAATGGCATACGATCACAAAAATGATGTAGGCATTAAAGGATGAAATCGTAGCTTGGCGCCGAGAGCCCGCTATTGCTTTTTTCACGTGGTGGTCTAAGGGTCCCTACGCCTCTTCCACTGCCGATTGGTGTAGGTTTGCTTGCTATACCTACCTACGGGACAAAACATTGTGTGCACCACAAATACTTGCTGATATCTCAACAGGTCGCGACTTGTTTCATACCGATGACAACTAGTAGCAGCTTCTACTACGGGAGTCCTTCCTCGGTCCCCCAGTGGTCACAATGACGACCACATATGAAGTCAAAACCAAAAAAATATTTCCATAAAAATGTGTATACAATCCTTGGACACGTCAATTAACTGATATACCTATTAATTAAAATATAATAATAAAATAAATCAAAGGAAATAAAAAATTTGCATTACAAAAGCCTGTTCGAGGACCTAGCCTGTTTAAGAGTACTAAAGCCTCGTTGATTTCAGCATGAATGGGCGGCTCGACCGGGGAAGGACTACCCTCTCACAGAATATCGACGTGAAACAGCAGTATTTATTCTATTATATATTTATATTGTGTTTCGTTCGGCGAGTGAGAGTGCCGGAGGCCCAATAACCCCCTTTCTCCCATCCCGCTCCTTCTCCTTCCCAAGGAGAAGGAGCGGGATGGGAAAGGAAGTCCTTTCTTAAAGGGTCGGCAACGCGCAAGTGATGCCTCTGGTCCATAGGTTACGATGACCACTTACCATCAGGTGGGCCGTATGCTTGTTTGCCACATTAGTTGTAAAAAAAAAAATGTGTGTGAAAGCTCTTTTCACGAGAAGAAGCAGCCAGGAAACCAATGGCCACTTTTTCCATCGCCAAATGTTTATTAACAATATATTTTTCTTATATGAGCTGCTTTGTGTGTGAATACCTACTATTTCGCTAAATCTGTGCGATCGTAGGTATGCTAAGTAATCGGTAGGTACGTAGGTACTGTGCTATGTATACCTACCACCGTAGCCTCACGCTTTTATCGCCGATCGGGTAGAGCAAATGTATTAGACCCACATTTGCCACTTAAGGTTTGAAGACCACGTCATAGGCAGCGGTCTATTGAGGTTCACCGGGAACAGGATCAGAATCCGTGCGCCTGCTGAGTGCTAACAATTTCTTAAGACTTAAAGCCCAACTTTGAATCTCATGCATATTAGTTCAAAACATTACCGCTGCGGCACTGATGCAGTCACAATACAACATGCAACAAAAACTGCAATGCAGACATTTTGCTGATATAACTTCACTCAGACAAGCAGCTGTCTTCATACCTGAATGCTGTTCAGTTTGTTCAATCTGAAATCGGGCTGTCTCGACTCTGGTTTTAACTTTTCATAGTCAATTTCCTCTTTTGGAGGAAAATACATAGTACCAGTTTTAGGGCATTCGATCCGCTCTTCAACCCAGTTACCTGAAATAATTTGTATAGCAAGTCATTTGCTCATAAAAATAATATATAGGTACCTACGTTTTGTCCAGCAACAGCAGCGATAGCCTAGTGGGAGACCGCTGGACTGCCAAGCAAAGGTCTCGATTACGATACCAAGGCGCACATCTCAGACTTGCCGAAGTAATGCGCATATCAAATACTTACTAGGTGTGTTCGCGGTTTCACCCGCGTTTATGATTACTGCGCCGCCCCCGTGGATCGTAGCGTGATGTTAAATAGCCTATAGCCTTCCTCGATAAATAAGCTATCCAAAGAAAAAAGATTTTTTAATTCGAACCAGTAGTTCCTGAGATTAGCGCGTTCAAACAAACAAACAAAGAAACTCTTCAGCTTTATAATATTACTAGATGTTCCCGCGGTTTCAACCGCGTTTATCGTTACTGCGCCGCCCCCGTGGGTCGTAGCGTGATGTTCCGTGTACCGTTCCGTAAGGAGCCGACCATGACCACGCGTCTAAGCCGCGCGGCATGGTTTCTCGCAGAGTTTTCGGCCGACCTTGCACATCATAAATGCGCGCGCAGTACTTGATCATTATTTTGCTGCGTATGTTATTTTAAAACTGCGATATCTCCTAAGATATTCATTGAAATCGAATGATGTAAAGGGCAATTTTGTTTTAAATTAAATACTTGTTATGAATAATGTATTTATTTGGATAAGGATTAATATCATATTTATAAAAACATCTTCGCAAATAATGCATTATTTTAGAACAAATTTGGTTAGCATAAAAAAGGCTATAGTGAGCCAACCTTAAAAGATAGATATATGCTGTCGCGGACTTTTTTTTAGAACTTTTAATGGGGAACAATTCTGTCATACATGATTTTTGCGAAACTTTAACTGTTTACGCAGCGGAAGCTCTCAAAAGGAAAAATCCCTCCGATTTTGAAACATTCTTCATTGGTGCTCCGCTGCTATTGATCTTAGTGTGATGATATATATATAGCCTATAGCCTTCCTCGATAAATGGGCTATCTAACACTGAAAACATTTTTCAAATCGGACCTGTAGTTCCTGAGATTAGCGCGTTTAAGCAAGCAAACAAACAAACAAACTCTTCAGCTTTATAATATTAGTATAGATTGGCAATTTAAAAGAGTGGCCGTGAGTTTCTTGCAGGTTTCTTCTCATAGGCTCTTTCCCTCTTTGCCCTTTGCCTGAACCTAGTAACTAACCTAAATGTAGCTTCAGTAACTTAGTAAACTCACTAACCTATATACTTTGACGTTCATAAGTGTTACTTTGTGACCTAAATGAATAAATTATTTTTGACTTTGACTTACCTATAAGTACGCCTTCGCTGTAATTAGGCCGACTGACTAAAGCTTTCATTATCGCTTCAGCACGACTCGGCGACTTAGGCCTGGTGCCGACTGTTATTATAAAACAATTATGATTATTAATATAATATTAAGGTGTACTTAATGAGTATATATTCAGCATATACATACTGTCGGTATCCATAGCTATTTTATTTATTGATACATAAACTGAATCTGAAACTGAACAATGCTAATCGAAACACTGACATTAGTCTGTCATTAAGATTATGAGTTTTTTTAGTAGAATAATATTTTTATTGTTTTTATTGAATATTGTCGAAGTTAAAGGAGGTTAGGTAGCATACCAACAAATTTTATTGTCACCCACAAATAATAGGTATTTAGCGATACTAGCGGTCGCCTAGTGGTCAAAATTCGACCAAAATTCCTAAGCTTGCTACTTTGTTTCATTTTTCTTTATATAAATAAGGAATACGTAACTATAGTCACAAAGAATTGTACGACGTCAGACGAACAATGCCGAGATACAACGAACGCGATTCGACTGGGTGTCAAATGCATGGATGTATTTATAATGCATATTTTGTAAAAATATTAGGATTCGCCCCTCCTTCTCCATAATATACACTTTAACTGTGTCAAATTTCATACTCCTCCGTCGGCGCAATTTTCGTAAAAATGGGTACCTACAAAGTTTTTGCTTCACGTATTAATATATAGTTAAGCAAATTCCAGTGAGTGAGTTTCCGTTAAATTTAATTGTAGTCTTAATATTATAACTATCACAGTTAATGCGAAATTGCCTACATGTTCGCCAACTTTAATTAAAAAACTAACGGCTTCGGTGGCACACAGGCAGTTTGATAGCTATCAAATGTTCTCGAGTTCGATTATCGGGTCAGGCAATGTTAACGGGTTTTCTGTAATGAATTAATCCGTGGCAGGTCGAAAAGCACCCTGTTACGTAAGGATAAAACTATAACCGGTGCAATGGCTGTGTACACCTCTGGCTAGGGTTGCCAGTTTACTTTGAACGAATAGTATCTGAGGTAAAAATAAAGTACATGGCCTGAAAATAAAGTATTATTTATGTAAACTGCTCTTTTGTTACAATATTTTTGTTGATGCTAACATCTAACAATTATTTATTATCAAGGAACATCTTAACCAGATCTTTGCAATATATGTCTCTATGAAGTTATAAACAAAGTGTTTATCGAATTTAGGATATCTCCATTGCGTTCCTTTTAATAAAAAATTTAATTAAACCTGTTAAAGTCGACATAGCTAAAATATTTTCACATACCTACTTTATTTTCATAATCTTTATATATATATATAAATCTTCTGTGTGTGTTTGTAATTAAACTCTTCCTAAACAGCTGGACCGATTTTGATGAAATTTTTTGTGTGTTCAAGTGGATTCGAGAATGGTTTAGATTTGATTTTTTTTTCGTGTGTACAGGACAACGTCTGTCGGGACAGCTAGTAAAGTATAAAGTATGTTTACCCGACATAACGTACTATCAACTCCAGCGACAGATGACCACTCCTAAGGTTAAAATCGCATAATAGGCCAACACTTGGTACCCGTACCCGTGACACGTCCCTTTCTTTGTTTGAGTTTTTTTACACTTTACATTTGTTTACTGATTCTAAGGCGATACAAACTCAACTGGTGAACATGTGCAAGCGAAAATTTTTCTGGTAAATGGTCATCCGTCGCTGGAGCCGATAGTACATTACTTTATTATAAAGTATGGTTGGCAACCCTACCTCAGCCCCTCTTTGGCGGATAAAGGTGTGAGATTATTTTTGTATGTTATCCAAAAATGCTGATATAATTAATTTAAGGATTTAGGGAAAACTCTTTAATACTTATATTGTTTTCAGTGCTGTGAGTTCGAACTTCACTTTAAACTATAATTTTGTGATAGTATGCATATTCTTTGCCAATGCAGTGAAGTGCTCTACTGTAAACAGGCAAAAAATAGGATGTTTATCCAAAACAGCAATAAATTAAAATTAAAATAACTTGTACAATTTAATTATTATTTATTTTAAATATGCTAGATACACATCTACCTAAAAAGCAGCGATAGCCTAGTGGGAAGCCGTTGGCCTGCCACGCAGAGGTTCAAGTTCGAACCCAAGGTGCACATCTCTGACTTTTCAAAGTTATATGTGTATTAAATAGTTAATTATCGCTTGCTTTAACGGTGAACATTGTGCAAAAAACTGCATGTCTGAGAGTTCTCCATGATGTTCTCGAAGATATGTGAAGTCTGCCAACCTGCACTAGGCCAGCATGGTGGACTATGGCCTAACCCTTCTCACAGTGAGAAGAGGCCCTTGCCCAGCAGTGGGACAGTTTAAAACAGGGCTGATATTATTATAGGTACATACAAACTCACAACAATAATTGTTTGTAGATCATTCTAATAACTGTTCCATGTGGGTTTTAAACATATTATTTCGTGTTTGCGGTGGTCAGGCAAATGTTTGTCTACAGTGCCATCTGTACGATATGGTATTTAAACTTCAAAATAAGTTATAGTATAATATCACAGTTATTTTATTAATAATATAACCAGACTGAAAATATGCAGTGTCGGTTACATACATACATGTTACACACATCAAAAACCAGACATATTTAAATTTAAAAATCAACTGTGTCTGACCATCAGTCTGCAGCTGCAACTCAATAGGTTAACACCTATACATTGCCCAAACAACAATATAATATGTAATTATTGAATATTTAGGCCAATAGCCTATTAACATTCCAGAAAGTTATAAGCAGTTAGCCAATTTAAAACTGGTGTTAGTATGGTTTATTCTGAAAATTTGAATTGTTGTTCTTTATTTAATTTCATAATTCACTGGCCTCGGCATCTGCACCCTCTTGTCCTTATTTATATTAGTCAGTCTCCATAGGCAAATTCAGGTGCCGCTTTGGCAGTGTTTGAAGTAGTGCAGACAGTTGACCTTCAAGTGGACCAGCTTGTTCAATTAAGTTTTTAACATTCTTTTCAACTTTCAATATATCTTGATTTATTGTTTCCATGTTCTAAAAAGTAATTAAATATGAATATATAAAAAATATTTATTATTTATAAAAAATATTTATTAGCTTATTTATGAATTTTGATAACTTTCATATAAGTTGCTCACCTCCAACATTGAAGTATATAAATGTTTAATATTTTTGTCACTGTAGCGAATAAAACCGCTTACATTAGATTCTGTGTCGGATGGAGCAATCGAAGTCATGTTACTCATGGTTATATCGAAGAATATACACAATAATAGGAAGACAAAATTAAATCTGAGACTTCAATATCTTCAATCCATCCGTTTGAAAAATTAAAACTTTAAATTCATAGAGTTTCAGTTTATTAACGTATTACGCTTTTGAGCATAATAATCGCATTATCTCTTTCATGCTTACTTCCCCTACGCATATTAAAGACATTTCATGGAAAGAGTTTGAATTTGAAACTTACACTTGGATATGGAACGTGCGACGCTCGTCCGTCAGGCTGTCATATTTTTGCGTTTAGAAACCAAAGGGAACGCCAAAGCACACCGATAATTTTGTAAATAAATGATTATATAAATCAATAATTATCTCAAATAGAGAAAATAAATAAAATAACGATCCTATTCCGTTTAATGTATCTCCGTTTGAGGTATCTCCGTTCAATAAAAGCTAGCATGCAGGAACATCCGTATTCAATTTCCGAACATATTAAAATGTCAATGTCATCCGCTGCGGGCAGATTCGCTGCATTGGAGAAAAGCCAATTTTTGCGAAAATCGCTATTAAAAAATAATTGACAGTATTTTTTGTGTGAAAAACTCAAAATATTTTTCCGGAAAGTGTATGTGGTGGTGTGGAATCATTTTCTTTCTCTCAGATATCATAGTTTTTGTGTCACTGCTTTATGATGATTTTGTTTTTATTGCACAGTTATTGATTATGTATAACTAGAACGAAATAATACAAGTACGGTAACAAAAACATCGATATCTTTGTATCAAAATTAGCATCTTCAATAACTTGTCCATTTTAAATATAATTTTTAATTATTTGTATTCTCAAAGATATTAAATTCTATATTTATTGTTATACTAGAAATTGTTACTTTCAGAATTATATTACAAAATTCAGTCTATGTAAATGTCGAGAACTGTGAGATAACTGAAGTAACTTAATCATATATAAAATAATAATTGCCAATAATAATAATTCTATGGGTACCTAAATAAAAATTCTATTGGTTAATTAAACATGAAAGGAAACATTCTCCATAAGAGATTATTAATAGACTTGGAAAATTTCAGACAAATAATGATATACAAATAAATCAATTATTATATACTGACATAAGTAATGCCCAAAATCTATATAAATATTTTTAAATAGTTGTTACGAATTTTCTATTTTAGAAAAATTGTTCTCTTATTATTATGCATTTTATCTCTCAATATTAGATACATGAGATTATCAGGTCGGATATTCCAGTAATTACATTAAATAACACTTATTTCATAAGTTAAGAAGTATTTGTTTAATTATTCACTTGTAACTACACTTTTGTAAAATAAATTATGAATATTTAAAGGTAGTTAATAAGTACTTATAATTTCAGTAGGTATTCAATGAATGGAGCTTATATTAACTAGATATCTATTTAAATTATTAATCAAAAAAAGTTTAACATGAGTTCAATTAATAGAAGATAAACAGAAATGTTCGGTTGATGTGCTCTAAATTATTACCTAATCAAGTCGGTAGAATGAAACATATTCTTTATATCATTCAATTTATATTTCATTAATTATTAAATTTTGAGATATTTTGATTCATTATGCAATCAGGCAGTATTGTATAGTAATAATATATGCACAGCACAACCATTCATCATAAATAAAACATATTATATTTAATATTAAAATAATCCTCACAAAGAGAATCAGTGGACAAGTGTACATTTATAGTGATTTTGCTGAGAGTTGAATAGGACGCATTAGACGCCAGTAGGTCGGCGGCGGCGCCGGCCGGGCTGGCGTCGCGACGTCGCCGACCGACGTCTGACCCCCTCCCCTTGTCTCACAATAGGCGCGGGCAGAGTGGGTGATATACATGTCTCAGTATCACTAACTACCCCTTAACATATTCTTGCTTCCTCTTCCTATCTAACTTTGTGAAGTTTGCCTCATTCCGTGTCCACATTGCGGACGTTTATGAGAATGCATTTATATGTGTGTGTATGTTATTTACGATCACATACATATTTACAAATGATTTGTTTACTGACTTTCGTAATCTATCTCTGAATTAATCCTAACACCTCATATTACCATTTCCTTTAAAAACCTTTCAGTGAAGATTAAAAAGATGTGTAGTTAAATTTTCTGGATTGTGGAGTCATGTCTGACGATCATGACTTGGATTGTCCCGTGAAAGACGACATACAGACTAACGGAAATGACGATCAAGTGGTTGAGAACGCCGGAAGTGAGGTGGTTGAGAACGGTGGAAGTGAGGAGATGGAAGTAGAAGAATCAAGTGCCAATGCATCCAAAGAGGAAGAAACCAGTGCCATAGACAAAGAGACTTTGAACAGCGAGGTGGATGAGAAAGGAGATATTTACGGTGCCAAAGCTACGATAACCTGGACGTTAGAAGGACAGGAGTTCAAGGTGTCATGGAGTGTACCGGAGGGGACTGCGACTCCGAAGGACTATGTCGCATTGTATTGCACCGGTGAGTAGATACCTAAACATATTTTCTCTTTAGGTCTAGATTTTCGGCAGCCATATGTCAAACACGAAAATTTTGGCGGGTGGTGCGTGTTAGGTGTTAGGGTGAACCAGCAATATTACTGATTGTTCGTTATAATAACATCGGGTGGATTTCGCCAGGCTGACCAACCATTTGGTCTTTTTACCATAACATAGTCACATCGGCATCGGCTATATCTAAAATATTGGATAAAGACGTATTCCACAAACATTTCACCAATTGTGTCTCAGTCTGAAGTAATAGTGCGTGATCCTATGCAGTAGTATTTGTCCATTTAACAATCCCTTGTACTACTTCAACATTCTCTCCTTCAACCTAGGTAAGTATCCCACTATGTATATGATGATGGGGTTAGCCGTCCTTATTTCTCCTTTCCATTTTGCTCTGTCTTCGATATCATTGTCAGACAGCTGGCACCCTCTCATGTCCCTTACACACTAAATCTCTCCATGTTGTCTTGGGTCTGCCTCTGAATCGTTGACTGTCGGCATCGAGAGTTGCAGTGTTTAGTTCCATACTTAGTCTAGTGGCCTTCACCATTTAAGTAGCTATTTTATGGGCCCTGGTAAACGTATTGGGTCACTATAAGGCTTAACATGCCATTAAATTAATGTATACATTTCCATCTCCGCAATTTGTCTAGAAGCTCTTTACGCAGTAGAAACAAAGGATCCTATTACATTATTGATCCCTTAACTTTCAGAGACACAATATCAATAACTTAATTAAATATAAAGAGGAATAATAGGATTCTCAAATAATACCTATAAATATAATATGGCGGGTCTAGGCGTCAGCGTCGTAAAATTCTTCAGCATCGCTATGTATACATGAAATTGTAGCAGAATTCAATATTGCCTCGTATGTCAAGGACTATTTTATCTCTAAAATATTTTGCAATTCTCTTTGCCGTACCGAAAGCGAGCTGTTCAGTTTGCATAGCAACGTCTGTAAATTGTAAGTACTACGATCCACTGACATGCGAATTCAAGTACCGACGCATTCGGTGAAAATGCGCCAGTTCGTGACCTTAATGTAGCCTTAAAAATTCAGTAAAGATAGAAACACTATCTATTGGTATATTGTTTCGAATATGTATGAAACAGTTTGGATGCTATGACTCTGCTTTTACTAATCAATCAATTATCCTGTTTATTACTAGTAAAGACAGTGGTCTTTACTAGTGATTTTCGTAACCTCCTTAATGTTCACTTTTTTTGGGTTTTCTCTAGATCATTTTTCTTGACATTTATGATTAATAGAACGAATCTAGACGTCGGCAAACGGCAAATAAAGTTGACGATTCACGTTTAGTGAAGAAGCATTGTAAAGTTTCGAGGAAAGTAAATTATTTCACACTGAGTTATAAATAAATTGAAATATTCAGCCGGAAAAGATGTAAAAATAGATTCATTTCAACTTAAAAATGCAGTGACGTTTGATAGCTCTCAAATTCCGAGTAAACAAGGGCGCGTTCGCGGAATCCGCAAATATGAATGTAAAATCGAAGTCGCCGCGTCGAAAATATGCAGAGACCGAGAGAGTATGAATCAACTTCTAAAGCCGAGCCTGGCAGATCACACTCGTTACAATACTATGAGTGGCGGCCGTGATGTATGAAATAAACAGAAACTTTGCAGCCTTTTGTGGCCAAACTTTTAGGCAGTTTTGCGATCCGAAATGTCACGGAATAAATCTAGGCCATTTCGGTATAGAATGCAGTCCTGACCCTTGGTTGATAAGTTGATAACACAATTAATATTGCCTCAAATATATACTGTTTTATTTTATCGGTTCTGACATATAAAGTTGCGCTTATGTTCGCCTGCGATTTCGAGTTTAGATGCCCGGGTCGGATCAAAATGTTATTGGGTTTTTCTGTCACCAAATTCTCTTCAACAGCACAGTTTTTGGAAATGTATCCGGTAGACGGCAATGCTTGGCCCCTATTACATAGGACCTACAACATTGCTGGCGAAATATTTGTATAGTATACCTCTGCCTATCCTTTGGGAGATATACAAGCATGAGTCTATGCATATACTTACTTCTTCTTATTTCTATACGCGTTTAATCCCACTTGCGAAACGAATACATACACGCAGGCTCGGCATAAATATTTATTTAGTAGGCCATAGACCATAAAAGTGTTTGTTCCATGTGAGGATCGGAGTTACAGGCCTTGGCACAGAAGGCGCACCGGCACTGCGCCATTTAGGTCCGTCACTAACGTGGGTGGTGTATTCAGTTAGCTGCAATTAATGGCTCAAACCTCTATGTTACATAATGGGTATGTTTACTGCCTTGTTTTGCTCGCCAAGGAAGCACGATAGCTTTTGCGATGTGTTGGTACATTAAACAAAGTCGATACTCGATATGTATTTTATTTAAATACATTTTGTTTAATATTTTTCCATTTTCCGTCGTAACCAGCGTTCAATTTTACGCATTTGACTTTGTATTTATCGCTTCATATTATTGGATGTTATACTTTCCATAAGCGTCTATAAGGAGATAGTATAAAACTGTAATTTCTGAAGAATAATTTAAAAATGATAATGCTATGAACATTGGTTCAACGATTAATTCATAACCGTACTGCGAAAAAATTCTAAGTCTATGGCGGTTTCTAAATTTGATTTTAAAGACACGCGCTAATATTTACAGTGTGTCCGTTATAGGTAACTAGGATTGGACCACTCTTTATTTGGTAGCAGGGTACTGCGACCTTAAACGCTTTTTTTTTAAATAGCCTATGGATACAAGCTATGAATACGGATCATCATCCGGATACATACGAACATAGTTTGTACCCTAGGAAAGTCTTATAACTATCTAAATACCTATCACATGAGTTTACTTTGAGAATCAAAACAAATAGAGAAAATTATCTACTTTTCCATTAATATGCCAACGTATTTAATGGGTAGTACAAATCAAGTTATTTTTAAGGACAGATAACAGCCATTCTATTTTGATATTTCTATCTTATCCTAAGTCGGCGTTCGGATGTCGCCGTCCAGACATAATGGTTTATTCTTTGTGTAAAGATATACGATATATTTAAAACAAATGTTTAATATTAATACTATTTTTTAAAGTCACCATAATTTTCTGATCTTACATTATTAATAACACTTTTCAGTAATGCGTACATACATGCTATTTATAAATAAAAAGCAAAAGTATTTTTCATTCAAGTTGGTATCATTCACATCGACGGTTTTGGTCCCCCGCTGCGTTTGGTCAGGTGAGTCACGAATTTCTGCAAATTAAACTCCCGCGTCGTTAATTATCCAACTTAGGTGGTTCTGATGAATGTTACATTATGATGACATAAAAATAAATGTAAGTAGGTGTAGATTTATCTTGAATTGAGAACTGCTGTGTGATCGCTTTTTAAGGACTAAAACTTTTGGAACAAGAACTTAAAACATTTCATAGACGAGATATTTACTTATATGTTGATGAATACGACTACAACTATAGATTACTATAGAAAGATATCGTTTTATATTTCCCAATCTTAGCTCATACACACATAGCTGCATGAGTATTATTTGTCTTTCTAGATTTATTATTTCCAATTCTTCATTTGAGGTCAACCCAAAGTTTCCAGCTTTTTACCAAAAGCTTTTTCGACATTCACGAGTACTCATTAACGAATTATACACTGCGTACGTATTCAGAAAATTGAACAGGAACATCCTTAAAGTCAAGAAAGAGAAATGAATGTCTGGTTAACAAGTTGCAGTATCTGTAAGATTTGTTGGTTGCAAGGTGTGGTATTATAACAGTAATGGTACTTACAGCTGGCACCGGCTTCTCATTGCATTAATTGACAACAGGAAGCTCGCTGAGTAATCGATCTACCCCCATGTAGATGGTATCGAACGGAAAAATTATGTACGCACCTTTTTATGAACCCGTTCAAATTAATCTTTATCTTGTATGCATAATTTAAAAGACGTTTGCTTGTCCTGTGGTTATTTGACGATGGCATAATAGGTAATTCATAATAATTAAGTTGAATACACATGATTTAAATGAGTTAATTGATGGGTTGTCTTTGTCTAAAAGGCGTTATTAGTTTGACCGTCGGAGTTCCTACTTATTCCATTGAAAATGTAGTGTGTTTGTATCGGTTCGTCATTTCATCACTTCATTCGATGTGACGCCAATTTATGCCTTGCCTCTTTTTTAAGTAAGACTAGGCCATAAAATGGTTTCTCCAAAATGTCATGCAAATTCGATAAGGATCTGTATCTAGAAACGGTCAACCATTTAAACGTTCTGCTGTTTCTATAAAAGTTAATATCTTTGTCTATAAATATTCTCCTTTTGAGAATACTATTATTTCGGACCTACGAAATACTATAATGAGTCTTCTCCCTAGCCTTTATTATTCCCAAGTCACTTGGGGTCGGCTTTCTAGTCTAACCGGATTTGACTGGATATCAGTTTTTACACCAAGCGACTGCTATCTGACCTCCGCAACCCGAAGGCTAACGATACCATAAGGCTAGACCAGTGTCAGGATATTAGAGGGCACTGACTTCCTAATAACGACTGCCATAGATGTTCATGGCAGCCGGGACCGACGGCTTAACGTGCTCTCCGAGGCACAGAGCAGGCGATAATTGTCAATCAATACGCACATAATTTCGAAAAGTCATATAACTACCGAAAGTCAGAGGTGCGCGACGTGGGTTCAAACCGAGACCCTCAGCATTGCACTCTGTTTGTCTGCCCACTGAGCTACCGCTGCTTATTAATTGCTTATTAATTAATTGCTTATTATTTAATACTATAATGAGTATAAGTTCATATTTATTTACGACCAAGGTCTGGTAATACGAGCAGAATTACATTTACCAACATTTTTTTTAAATTATTGTTTAGCAGCATACTTATATCAATTACTGCCTACTCGTATTATAAATTTTAGTTATGTTTATTTTAAATGTCAACTTCAGCAATGGGAAATCTGGGAATCAAGACGTGTGTCAAGGCAAACTTTACAAACATACAATTAATAATAAAAATAGTTTTATTATGTCATAAAAACAAACAATACATGGATTGAGGCCCTAGACCCCACACTAGGATTCCATGTGTTGTGGGATCTAGTCTCTTTCGTTCAATTACAACAATTCGGCAATAGAATAAAATGAGATAAAAGTACAAAAAATATGTTATTTGAATTGGTGTCAAGTGGTGATATGTGAAGTGGTGAGGTGTAGTGTAATGAGTTGTGATGTGGGGTGTTTTGGTGTTATGTGATGTTGTATGATGTGATGTGGTGTGATGTGTTGTGAGTGTGGTGTGGTACGGTGCGATGTGGCGTGATGTGATGTGGTATGATGAAGTGTGATGTGGTGCCATGTGGTGTGGAGTGCTATGCATGTATATGTATGATAGTTAGTGACTGTCAAAATTTTAGCAGATTACCGCATACGTCAGTCATTCATTTGCCATTATGTACGAGATTACCATTCTATGCCATTTTTAAATGGAGTGTCAGTGGTTGACCATCGGAAAGTCATAATGATGCCATAAATTAGTAGATTACCAAACTTGTCAAAATCTACATTTATGAAATCAATGACAGACCATTCTGACACTATTGTATTAGCAGACCTGGGCCCCTGGAGTGAATGCGTAATCACTCGCACGAATGTTGAGCTAGCATCCCCGATATCACACGAATAGGCAAAATATGACTTAATGGCATTATACTATTAACCACATATTCTCTGCTTAATGGACATAGATCAGAGGTTCCCAGACTTTTTTCTCATAGACCACTTTCAAAATTTAGCTGATTCCGGTGGACCCTCTGCAGCTACATTTCTCGTATTTATATTGGTGAAGAATCAAACAAGTTCATGCAATTAAAAATTTGTATCAAATCTCTACGGGCTGACTTTAAATCTTATTTTTTTTTAATTCTCGGGACTGAACCTACTATAGTAGGCGAGCTGATCTTTTTTTTTAGTAATTCTCTACCGAAAAATCTGTAGTTTCCAGACCGCTGGTACTGAATATGGAATATGCAAGTTTTTACAAGTAACAGTGGCTGTGCTTTTTAAAATATTATCTGCCTACATTGATAGGTGAAGTCAAGCCAACATTTAGTTCTTCGCTATTGAAAGCAAATAAATTTTCGTGGGCCGCCGCTTACGAATTGTGAACCCCCATTTTTTTGTCACGCCAACGTACACCCCCGTCGAGTCTCCCGTGGACTCCGGGGTCCACCTGGACCACTTTGGGAACTAAGGACGTAGATCATTAACTTTATGATGTTTTTATTGAAATTATTTCTTGGTATTAGAAGCTGACCCTTTCAGTCATGAGACTATGTACATGTTGTGGTAGCTTCCCAGACGATTATTGTGATCAATCTGTACTAATGATTATCTTAAGACCTGTCCTAATGATTGTATCTTAAGAAAAAGCAGGGATATCATTCTGCAGACACCGATTAACCACGTTGATTACTTTTATATATCTTAAAACCGCTAAGGCTAAATGTTTAGTCAGTCTAACGGGACTATCCGCACACTGGTTTGGTAGATAGCTAAGTATCTGTAAGTGTGTTTCTTCCCTGGATAATGCCAGTGGAGCAATAATTTTTTCCAAAAATGTATGGGCTCTATTGGCATGTCCCTGTTTTCCTTTTTTTCATAAATTAATCATTAAAAGAGACGTAAGCCTTCAAAAACCTCAAAAATTGACAAGATTTTCCGCTGTGTTCAAACATCCAGAAAACAAATTTGACTAGATTATATAAAAAAAGGAAAACCTAGGAACACGGCCAAAGTCTTTCATTAATTTTTTATGAAAAAGTAGTTAAATCGGTCAAGTTTTGGAGAAGGAAACAGGGGACTAAGAAACGTTGATTTTGTGTACTTTTAATAAGTATTTTCGGTCCAAGCTTCAGTTGTTTCTATCGCGCTCATGATACTATACATGGCACTGCCCGATTACAGTAGATTTTACAAATACCTATTTTTCAATTCTCTCGCCCTTAGTGTTTCCTCTTAACAATCTTTTCAATCAACGGCCTGGAGTCACTTTCTTTCATTTCTTCTTCTTTTAAGAATGCACTCGCACTAGAAATAATTGTTATATCGCACTTCACGAACATATTAACAACGGACGCGAAGAATCTTCAGACTCGGAACAACTATTTGAACATCAATCACTCGTCCCGTGTTGGGATCGAAGTGCAGTCCGTGCATTTTCGCGGTCACTTCTTTGCTTGCCAAGCGAGAAGGAGCCTGAAGCCCTATTCTAAGCAGACTAGCATGGGAAGTATGTAAATATATATACAACGTGTCTCAAAATTCAACGATATGCCGGCACCAAAAGGATCTACTTATGACTCAGTACTAGAGATTTTTTTTAATTTTTTTATTAATAATATATAATATATTCTACCACATACACACAACACCATCTAGCCCAAACTAAGCAGAGCTTGTACTATGGCTAGTAGACAATGGATAAACATACATATATACATTTTTTTTTTGTAAATACATACATATTATACATAGAAACACCCAGACCAAGACAAACATCCATGTTCATGCACACAAATGTTTGACTTGTGCGGGAATCGAACCGGCGTCCTCAGGCGTGGCAGTCGGTTACACAAACCACTACGCCATCGATTTTTTTATCATTACGAAAAGAAAAGCGAAATCCTTAAAAAAATGGACATCCCTTATTATATTTTTAAGTACCATTGCTACAATTTTACAAATTAGTAATTAGTAGTTAGGATAGATTTTCTTTATATTTTTCTTAACTGCCATCAGTTCTACTATAAGATATTTCAAGGTTATCCATTAATACCGGACATCCTGTATATATGTTTACATACTTCCCATGTTGGTCTGCTCCTTAATCTACCGTCTTCTCTTCGTTCTCTGTCCTTGTCTTGTAAGATTAGCGCAATTGTATTACAGTTAGTTTAACCGTTAAATGTTTAGAAAGTCGCCGTCTTTATGCGCATTACTCGATAAAAGTTAACTCCTTCGTTGTTAATTAGGCGACATACTGCACCTAGTTGTTGCCTAGCCCATAGTGATGCGGTTTTATTTAAATGTAATTAGCAAGCTGGATGGTATGCGTTTTATGGTTCCACTTTTCATTGGACAGCCTTATTGAATTAAGTTAATTTAATAGCCCTTGCACTTGCCAGATCCTTCTAATGAGAGCTCTACTCCTAGAACTAGCCTTTCTTTTTTTAACGCTATTTTGTATTCTCTATTTTATTTTATTACTAGATGTGCCCGTGGTTTCACCCGCGTTTATAGTTACTGCGCCGCTCCCGTGGGTCATACCGTGATGTTATATAGCCTTCCTCGATAAATAGGCTATCCAACATTAAAAGAATTTTTCAATTCGAACCAGTAGTTCCTGAGATTAGTGCGTTTAAAGAAACAAACTCTTCAGCTTTATAATATTAGTATAGATAATAAAATGATTGAAGTTATAAGTTTAATGATTTATTAAAATGGTTTTTATTATACATTTTTCTGTAAATATCAAACTTTTGAATTTGAATTAGCAGTTCTCGTACTGTCAAGATCGCATCCAAAAGCTGGAAAAATTTATGCATCATGGGGACTTAAGTCACTGAGGATATACAATAATATATTGTTTGCATAATTTATGTGGCAAACAGGCATACGTAAAGGCTTTTAGTAAACATTTAGCCGCAAACAAAAAAGGCGAATTCGCCAGGAAAAAATAAAGGCTTTCATTTTTTTTTATGCAACTAAGGTGGCAAGCAAGCATACGGCCCACCTGATGGTAAGTGGTCACCGTAGCCTATGGACGCCTGCAATACCAGAGGCATCACTTGCGCGTTGCCGACCCTTTAGGAAAGGAAGTGGGAAGGATAAGGAGCGGGAAGGGGGAAAGAGGGTGATTGGGCCGCCGGTAATCTCAATCACTGAACGAAACAATAGTAGGAATGCTGCTATTTCATGTCGATATTCTGTGAGAGGGTAGTCCTTCCCCGGTCGAGCCGGCCCATTCAAGCTGATATTTCATACTTCTATATTGACTGCACGCGACTATTGCTTAGTGGACTTGTGGTATAAGTGGTCGCCTCGCCACTACCACTGCGCCGAGTGTTGTGGGTTCGAATCCCACACGGGACAAAACTTTGTGTGATCCGCAAATGGTTGTTCCGAGTCTGGGTGTCTTTCTATCCGTTGTTTGAATGTTTGTAAAGCCCGCTGCGGCATGGGATTTAATCCTAGAAAGGGCGTAGTAGTACGAAACAAAAAAAAAATTTTTATGTAACGCGTCCTAGATTGACTGGTTAAGAGGATCAGAATGCCAATTTCACAAAACGTGTAAATATTTATTTATAGAATTTAATATTTTCATTACTTTGAGTTAGACGTTAGATGATGCTGGATTCTGAGAATCGGCGTCTTGACAGATAAAACATAAACGGGCAATAGAAGTGTAGCTTATTTATTACTTTATAACTCAAAATATATGTAGTTTTGTCTTCTGTTTGCGCGAATGTTATTCATTGAAATTAAACTACTATATACGGATTTTATCGCGTTGTTTTAAATGTAAACATAAATATAAATAGTATAATAGTATAAATAGTTTTAATAGTTTCAATAATTCAATTAGCTTTAAAATTTGTAAAGATTAATAGTAATTATAGTAGTGTAACAGTTTTTCAAAATTTTGTAATAAAGTGTCAAATAAACAACGCGATAAAATCCGTATATAGTAGTTTAATTTCAATGAATAACATTCGCGCAAACAATATTATGTAAATCAGTACGGACTGGAAACAGCAACAAAAATACGCCGGTTAGAAGATCTACAAACTAAACGCGCAAGATATGTAACATCTTTAAATTTCTTGAAGAGATGTCGTGATCACAGTCTCATTCCTACGTGTGTTAAGATATCAGCCAAAAAAGACATACGAGGAAGCGCTAAGATCTTAGAACAGGCAAGTCAAAAGTTGAGTCTCCCAGTGACCATGGCTGCTGAAAAGCAACCAAAACGTCGGGGAAAGTGTAAACATAAATATAAATAGTATATAGTAATAGTATAAATCGTTTTAATAGTTTCAATAATTCAATTAGCTTAAAAATTTGTAAAGTTTAATAGTAATTATAGTAACGTAACAGTTTTTCAAAATTTTGTAAAAAAGTGTCAAATAAACAACGCGATAAAATCCGTATATAGTAGTTTAATTTCAATATATGTAGTTCCTATGTCGCGGCGCTTTTAACTGTTGAAACGAACGGCAAGAACTAATTTAGGAAAGTATTCACGTAATTTTCATGATGGCAGTGTTCAACATAAGGCATTACAACAATACAACTTGTAATATCATAAGATATCAAAAATAATAATAAAATACAGTAATATAACCACTTTACATGAATGCTAATTAGCCATCTCATAGTACATTATTTCTGGATTTCAATTAACTTTCGCATGTTTAAACTTGACCGGTGCCACCCGCGAGGATAATTTAAATAATCCGGTTTCTTTCTGTTGAACTTTGCTACGTAACATGAATAATTAAGTATCCGATATTTGCTTTTATCAGTATTACGCAATCTCATTGTCAGGATAATATTACTTTTAGAAGAATCTTTTGCTTCGATCTTATTATTTTTCTAATCTGGCCTTTGAGAAGTTTATTCATAAGAGCTTGAAGATTCAAGCTCCTCAAAATTTGCATCTAAAATGGAAGTGGAAACCTACCAAGTTAATTTCACTGTTAGTATAAGAACTATTGTGGCATATTAATATTGAATAATAAATAGACAATACCATCTTCAGATTATCTTGATATTGCTGTAAGCACTATAAGTGCTTTGTTGTTTCTCGACCCCGCCTGCGTCATATACAGACAATAATAAATCTATTGTGGCTAAACAAACGCGGCGTTTAATTTAGTATCAAGCATGGTGATGCGAAAAGCCTTGTAGTGAACAAAAACGTGATGTATTACCACTTCCTAGTTCACATAGTACGATACAGGGCGCCATGCGGTCTCAGCCGAGGTGTAACTAACGTAAACAGTAACCGCTAAGGACAAAAGGTGGAGGTGTCCAAATAATCACGTATTCGCTAGTCAATCGCCGTATAAAAAGCTGGTGCCGTCAAGCGACGGCGACGGTGCTAAATCATGACCCCTAAGGAAACGTCGTACATCGTTATTTTTAACCCAAGTTCTACGCCGAATATTGTGAGATCATCGCACGCTTTGCGAATGTTAATGTCGTCTTCAGCGAAATAAAAAGCAGTATTGCATCGCAAGTGAAGCAACTCCGCGCACGTGCGGTGCGGCTTTGTTACATAAACCGCTTGTGCCTTGTACTTAGAGCCTTTCACCGGCACTGTTGCTTGTAATTTTCTTGCTTGCGAAGTCATTATTGCTGTAAATCCGTCGGTAGCGGTGGCGCAACGGGATCCGATTTCAAGTCACCGTTCTATACGTAGCGGTTTTGATGGCGATACAACGATAAAATGCTGTCATCCATTATGACCGTGAATACCTGCTGTTTTGATCTTTATGTAGCCCGTCCACTATCCGTATCTTTTATTCAACTTTATCTGAATTATACACAGATGTCCTCCATAATACAAATGCGATTCTCGAATTTCTTCTCGCTTTCGCCGGTTCTGTATTCACTTTAATTGTGTCAGGTCGCTCCGTCGCTGCCGCAATTGCACACATGTATGACCGGTCGTATTGCTAAAGACTCTTATTGTATATTCATTATTGTGTGCAATGAAATTCTCCAAATTGCTGCTTACGTTGTGCAGTTCCAAAAAACTGAGATTTCGGCAACAACAGGAAGCTGACATGGTTTTCTTTGCATTACAATGAGTGCTGATAGTCGGAATGGTTACTCACGAGTTATGATTCGGTGTGTTGAACCGTGGAGTGCACGCGGCGACAGGCCGCAGGTCACCACACGGAGTTGGTAACCGCATGAATGAGCCTGTGGGTCAGGCCCCGCGCGCCGCCGTGCCCCGCCACTCGGTTTGTGAATGAAGCCCCCACCGGCGCGTGCCGCTCTCACCGCTCGCGCTCAGTCGCGCCGTCGCTGAACGCGCCAACACGCGAGCGCTCAGCGCATGCTCGTGCTCGTGCAGTACATTTTGACGTTTTACAAATTCAAATCGTACGTGTTTGATTGTGCTCAGTTTGATTGACAGTTGACAATTTAGTGATTACTACTTACCTGTTGTTTGGTCTGCGTTGCGATTGCCGCATTGACACGCAGGTCCTTGTTACTATAAGAAAACCAGCCATCGGGAAAGCCGCCAACGGTAGACATAGTTCGACATATACGGTGAGTAAGTCGTTAAGAATATTTCTTTCATTCACTACCAATGCTAGGTTACTGAGCAAAGTTGACACGTAGGCTGGGCTTATTGAACGAAAAATACGATGGTGGGCCGGGTTTGTAGGTGGTGCCCACGTACCTTTAATATTTGTAGGTGTAGTACGTTGTCGTCTTCTTGACATCAGCCACTATTAGCTTAGGCAATATGTACTCTAAATATGTATAAAATGTTCATTATTTAAATGCCACTTTATGCAAATGGGTGACATATATTTGTACATTTTACCAGCATTCATTCATATCGCTTATCTATGTGTACCGAGCAGAACTCGCCTCTAATAGCTTTCCTGTAATTAAGTACTCACTTATCATGAACATTTAGATACGTCCGGAATAGATACTTCACTTAGGTCTAAGGAAATTGTAGTTTCCATTTCGTTTCAATTAAAATTTCTAAATGTCTTTCTAATCTCTTTAACCAGTTTAAAATGATCGTTCCTTGAATAGTTAAAATATGCAAGTATATATCGGAGCACCTCAAGGAGACAGATGCGATCCGTTGTTGTTTATAAGTTGTCCGCAAAAAATGGTCAGAGTAGGCGCCGTTTCAACACAATAGACCATTTAATAAGGCGCTAAGCGAACTACCTGGAGTCGATTCTCGCCAATTTTTTCTCGTCGCTCACGTCGCTCCGAAATTGATGAGCCCCTATTGTCTGGTGCGTGATATTGATCTGTTTCGGTACGACACAGTTTCGCGATTTCCCTTCTATAAACGTCAATTAAACATTTCGATCGAGGTCGCATATATTCTACTTATCGCCAATTTCCACAGTAAAATGTTAGCTTTCGAATGTATGAAAGTTGGCACACTGGCTGATTTCTTGATGATATCGATTAGTGTATCTCTCTAGCGCGTAAACTCCAGTCCGGGGGCTAATAAAACAGCCATCCATCACGAGCCCACCAGCGGATATTAAATTGACACGCCTCGCTCGGAACACTCCTTCATTTCATCCCATTACGATGTTATTACTACATACGTTTCTAACTGCTCGCTTGTGGGCGAACACTTTTTGCTTACGATGTACAGATACAAGAAATTTTAAATGCGGAAGTTACAACTAGTTCAAAAGTGAACTAGATGTAATATCCGTAATCAACATTTCTTATCAAAGGAAGATAGAGAGAGAGATTCTTGGTTTATTGAGGTAGTGCTTGAGATCAACCTCGTAATTAAATCTCAATTGAACAGGAAGTTGATCGACGACCGGCTGTTATCTCAGAGGATTATCAAGTGTCTTATCTCCGCCGAGAATTTTTATAGTTCACAGTGACGCATAATTAATTAGCTGAGTTTTATTATTGGTCGCTAGTTATAGAACTGGTGTTAAGACATTTGATTCGTCAGTGGAATCACAGATTAGATCAAAATTAAGAACCATAGTGGTGTTCGCTTCTTCATTAATCGCGCTATAAAACTTTAAACGAGTAACATTAAATAACAGCTCTGAAAGCTCATGTTGATGGTCAGCGGAAATTAAATCGACACACCCTCTTGCCTCCCAGCGCCAGTGCCGGTGCAGTGTCGCCTTTGAATGATGCTGCAAATGAACTCCATTACACGTGGTGTTCATTCATTACACTGTACACACTTTATCGTACATATTGTACAGAGAATACAGTGGTTTATTTAATAAATTAATACTAGCTTTTGCCCGCGGCTTCGCTCGCGTTAATTTAGAATTTGACAATGAATTCGGGTTGTACTCTGCTTGTAATAATATAATTCAATCATGATTCGAAAGACATGTGGCGCCATCTATTTATCATAAGAACGTTATTATTGTTTTCCTCGGGAATAGTAATTTTTTTGGGATGAAAGGTAGCCTATGTCCGTTTCTGTACACTTGTCAACGTATATGCAAAATTTCAGGATGATCGGTTCAGTGGTTTAGGCGTGAAAAGGTAACAAACAAACAAACTCATTTTCGATTTTATAATATTAGTTAGGATAGATTTAGTTTGTTTGGAAAAATAACAATTTGGTTATTGCGGAGTATATCTATATACTCCGCAATAACCAAATTGTTTTTTTTACTTAATGTGTCGTGTCAAAGGTCTTGTTAAAATCAACGTGAATAACATTTTTTAAGAAGTAGTTGCTAGTAGATATGTTGATGTTAGTTTCTAAATGTAGCAAATTTAATTACATATGCTATCTACTGTATTAGAAATTAGGAACACCTGCTTCTGTTTTACCATTCTATGTTTTCATAACGCTTATACAATGGGGGCTATCGTTTTTGTGCTCACCAGCGGTCGCCACTAGCAAGTAAGGTCCTGTCAATCCTGTCACAGCTGGTGTCAAAAGCCATATTTGGCGGTAATCAGTGTTGGTTTCTATGATTACTGTAGAAGTGACTATAGAGTATGACGTCCAGAGACCTCACTATCCACTAGCACCTCTAGCAGTAAATTGAAGCGCCGTAGCCCTCATTCCCCCATTTAATTTTTACAACATCCAGTTTTATGAATGCCATCCACTCAATTTAAATATAATTTCCTTCGTCTACTAATTATCCAATCGTGTCTCATTATATACGTCTTATAGATATAATTTTCCCACCATTGTATTTAATGGAAACTGTGTCTAATAAAAATTAACTCAGGATGCAAAGTACGTTAAACTTTAGCACGGAGACACATTATATTACTTGAAATAAATCATTGTAAGAACATTCAACTGTTCTGTTTAGCTCCTAGCCAGATACATAATAAGTTCTTACTTGCAAATATTTCATTGAACTTTGCGCTGGCGTCATTGTATGCCTCGACTGATTCTCACGAAGTTTCAACGGAGATGCTAACTGCCATTAGTCAAGTGCTGTGTTGCGACAAGAGAAAGAAACTGTGAGATAATTTCTCACGAGGCGAGCTCAGCAAAGAAACAATTCGAGGTCCCGCTGTTTGCCCGACTCTTAGTTGGCGATTGGACTTTTAATTAGTTTTCTTTTTTAAGCTTTGTTTTCATTACATTAAAACTCTGGGGAGCGCGACAATGAATGTTCTGCGGATGTTGTGTTTTGCTCTGAGCTATTTGATGTCTAGGTATTGTAACATTGTGGTGATAACTTGTAGTGCTATGATCTGGTGTATCCACAAACTCGTCAAAGCAAATTACACCTCGACACATCGTAAACCCATTAACTTCACTTGGAGAGCTGAGCATTGTTGCTGGGTGAAAAACACGGAGAGGAAGCGATAAATTATGTTCGAAGTTTATACGATCGGCCGGTAATGGGCTGTGTGCTCGCGATGGCTGCGCTTGCACACCATCACACGATACCTCTCAAACCAATTGTTTTGTATTAATTATAGACGTTGGCTATTGAACCAATATCAGTCAATTCAATTTAAATGATGATCCTTATTTATTTAGAAATGTCATATATTAACAACTACATACTGCGAGCATACATCTTACATTTGTTGTTGTTTTCATCACTGTATATTTCCAAATACAATTAAATAATTATTATAAACAATTTTAATTTACAGTTTCGCTGATATTTCAGTTTATTTAATGTTTTATGGTTTTGTTATCTCTTAGTTTCCGAACATTATTTAGATATTTGTGTTATGATTTACGCAAAATGAACATACATTATAATGTTGTGTTGTAGGTAAGTATTCATGATTCTTTGGCATGGTTTGAATAGTATAAAACCAGTGTTTTAAGAATAAAAACATTTGCATGATCTTAAAACAGTTTTCTATATATTACATTAAGTTTCAACCGAAAATATTAACATTTGAATATGCAGTTAAATATTTGTTTAACAGTGATCAAATAAACTATAGTATTCAAAAGGGGAACAAAAATGTGGTTGACTTTTAAGCACGTATTAATTTTTGTCCCTTCCGGAACAGCCCTTGGCAGAGGGTGGTTACCGGTACGAAAACGGAAGTAGCATACGCCTGCCATATTTTGCTTTGTAATTGGCGGCACGGGCTTCATTTCCGCCTTCTTTTAGAAACTACTAATAATAGAACAAAGTATTTCCTTTCTTAGAGAATTTTAACCACATTCATAGTTTAAAAATTGCTTTGTGTTTGTGAGAAAACATTATATATATTTCAAGAAACGACCCATATAAACTTGTTTGTATAGAAATGAATATTCTAAGACTGTAAATTTATTTTGATCATTGGCAATTTGCTTCACAATTCCAGGGAAATACAGCTACGGATATTCGTTTCGCCAAAATAACTCGAGTTGTTCACTTCATTGCATAGTGTTTTCAATATTTTGGTACATATTTGTGAATTCCCACAAGTTCGGCTTCTATTTTAAGTTCACAACAATGTCAGAATGCTGACACGTGGATTTACTCCAGCTGTAAATAGTTGGGACAGATTTGGCGAGTAGGTTCGAAAATAAATGGAGCTCTCATTAAGAAACGTTCTGTCTGCTCGGAGTGCGCGGTGCCCACATGGGACGTGCAATGAATACAATTACTCTCCTGTCCTCCACTTATGGATGTAATTGTATGCTTAGCAAGTTTTATTGTCCTGTACCATAGGCGGCTCAAGAGTTAAGTAGCTCAACCAAGGACGATTGCCTCCTGTGTGAAATCCGGTCAATGAAGTCACGTCTCAGATGTGTATGTGACGATATTATTGATATTAAAATTATATTCTTAACACCTCTGATTTCGCGCTGCTGTATATTTTCCCAAGACGTTTTTTTAGTTCTCATCTAAAAGATTAGTGAAGGGTGGAGGTGTTAATGCATGTGTATACGCACGTCCGGTCCAACGGGGTCCGTTAATTGGTCCCCGTAAAAGGGATATCGTGTAGCGTGCCCCGCGCCCCTTGCCCCGGCTTCCTGTCTCGCGACATCATCCGACGTCAACTCGAGATCGTGAGTCTGTTACTCTGAAGAAATCTGCCTTTAAAGGTTGCTTGTCCAATTAAACGTTGGCATATCACCCCCTGCCGAGTTTTGTCTTCTTTCGATCTTCAGTCACGATTCCTTATAAGTTGTCTTTTGAAATATGGTCATGAATTAATGTTGCGCCGTTCAATATCACGGATGTTATTGTTTTTAATATGTTACAATCTAAATCATTAATGACTCTGTCTGGAACATTTTCTTGCGTCGCCGTCGGGCGTGCGTAGTTTGCATTAACAACAACTAACTTGTTCTTCGAATGTTTTTGTGTGGTGCTCGTGGTCGTCCAAGTTTTTTACTGTTTTTGCTCAGCTAATGAACAGGTCCGCTTCAATTATCTTTACAAAGATTATCTTCGTTTTTGTTCTATTCATGTGTTGTAGTGTAGGTGTATATTAAAGGACTGTTACGTGCTCGTTAATAACATCTGTGTTATTAATCTCGAATAACTACATTTAAACAGTTCCTACATGCAGATTGACTAATTGTTATTAATGAATTCTGACTTTTATCATGAGAGCCATTTAGTTTCTCACGAGGATCTAGAATTCAACCTGTGGAACGGTAAACAGTGGACCATTATTTATATCTTTATGAAGTGTGTAATCTCAAGAGACGCATTTTCCCATGACGAGCTTCTGGACTGTGACCTCATACCATCATTTACGTTTGTGTTCAGCCTACCATGGAGCTTATACTAGTTGCAACTTAGAATGAAATTACACATTGAAGACTTTCTTGTACGGACGTAACGTTATGGCGGCTGCAACGTTGTTTTCCTCTATAATTTTGCTCAATATTTAGACAGTAAAGTTTATAGTAGCATTTCGAAGAAAGACTTCGATGGAGATATTCCAAGTGCCAGTGGCCAAAGGCACCGTCCTCAGAACTAAACAATCGAAGTAGTTCCTAGAAACAGTCAATGGTCTCGTTAGGTGGAGTGAATGGAAAGAGTACTCATCGACGGAAACAATAGGTGTTAACTTGCACATTTAGTACGCGACTCTAAAGAGGATGTGAACTGATTACTGAGGAGCTGCAATGTTCAATGGTACATTTTTGGAACCATCGACTTCATACATACATTTAGCACAACTTATATCACCTATTGTTTGAATATATTAGCTCTCAGCGAACAATTTTTAGGCCGGCGATGTTACTCTTATAGATTGATTGTTAACATGTAATGTTATTTATAGCAGTATTTTGCGATTAATGTGTTGGACGACAGACGGGGGCTGCCTTGCTACGTGTGTTTATAATCTGTATCATGTGTAAATATACGGCGATGTATTGGTGTCGATATGAAGCAGTTTGTTTTTTTAGTCGACTGTATTGTTATCATTTAGCGCTCACACGAATAGACAATAACGTCGGACTATGGAATGGGTGATTGATGACGTTAGTCCTTCATTGTGTGTCCCCTTTAGTAATAGTTTTATTGTTAATGATAACACTGCAATTCTATATAAATTAGTCACAGTTAATGTATTGGTATTAAGCATAGAATAAAGAATATATAAACATATATAAAGGTATTATGCATTTCGTGCAATCGTAGCTGATATTATGGTGCCATATTCGGCAAGACCATTACATAATAAAATAAGATTCTGGAACCTAACTCAATATAACATGAAAATAATATCGGAGATGTAGATATTTATGAAGGTACTATATAGATGAAATACGAAGTAGTGCTGTAGCTGTTAATAAGATCATAAGCGACGACGTTGGAAACCCGTATGGTTTATTTATTACCAGTGGAGAGTGGGCCGGTTCCGGTCGGTGCTTGCACAGGAAACCCGCAGGATATATCAGAATTAGAATCGCGAGCCGATGAACGGTGGGGCACTTGCGCTATGTCGACCGCACTTCCCATATCCGTTTATCAAAGTCCCTTTAAAAATCGTAAAACGTACAGATTTACCAGTTTATCGGTTATTGGTCATGTGCCAATATAACCTTACTATATTTTTAGTGTAAATGTTAACAATGGTTTTTTTTTTCACTGTCGCAGAGTAACTAGCATATGGCTCACAATACTGCAAAACTATCCACTTTTTACTACTTTCGTGTTTTTTTTGCACAGTGTTCATATCAATTGTTTCGATCTTCGCAATTCCGAGTCGGTTCAAATCAGCGTGTCGTTTTATTTTCGATGTTTCTCGTTGTCCGACGAACGGAAGTCATTATGCGCTTTCCGCTGTACGCTTTACTGCTGCCCAGTAAAATGTATTCATTAAATCAGCGATCATGGGTTCACTTGCCGGATTTCTTCTCCCAAGATCATTGTCTGACGTCAATTTCACGTTTGTTTCTTTGCGCTCAAATTCACATTGATCGACGACTTTAAATCGCCCCTTTAGCTGTCGGATCATTGTTTTTATTTGTCTTTACGACTGGTGTCGCTTTTTGATCCTCGCGTTTGTTTGCACACATCAAATGTCGGAGGATGACGTCGGCGCAGGGCGGCTCCTTGCAACACTCGCGGGGGCATACCACAAATATTGACTCGACAAATGTTTGCCTAGTAGAAAAAGCACGTACGTCTTGTGACTACTATGTTCACCATAGTTGATGCGGTGGTGTGTACAAATAACACACCGCCGAGATAACATGCAATGTTTGTACAAAACAAACGTTTCTTACTTTATATCCTGAGGATTGCTGGCACGGATCACTAGCGCTCGACTATTATGCGTCCTCACGTTTTATTTGCATTGGTTTATGGATATGCATTTGTTGTCGGCACAGGTTAGATTTTGCCATAGACTTAAATAATATATTATACATTCTAGCGAATATTCATCACACATATATTCTAGCGGCTTGCAAATAGCAGATGTTTCTTATATAGTTCTTGTTTTAATTTGTGTAGTTTTGTAGCATGTAGTTATTGCTCCATTAAAAGTCTTAGACAAAACATTGGTGTCATCGTTTCACAAAATTAACTACGTATTCGAGTTGATTTGCCAGCGCATTTAGTATCCGTAAACAAACAACTAGCCAAGGCCGGGTATGTTTACGAGTCTTCTGACGATAATAATGTGAACACATCGACAGGTTGCCTTTATACAAAAGGCAATCGTTTCTGTATTCCACTCTTATGTTGTTAACTTTATTTATTTGCACGATTTTTTAAATTCTCACTCACAAACGAGTTGAATGATCTTAGATAAGATAAATGCTTAGGATCAAGGTTTAATAACGTTGGAAACTGGATACTTACTGTGTGATGACAGAGACAAATTATCATAAGAAGTTAATCCGCTACCAAAAAAGTGATGGCAAATTTTAATTAAAGGATAGTCTGGGCTAGCTTTCGTAAATTAATTTGTATACAAGTCATTTATAACGTAATAAGCCTACTGATATTCCAATAGGTCGCGATTTATTCGCGTGTTGCGAGTCGCCAGCGGAAACGAATGCCAGTAATGAGCTTCGGATGTCGCTCACCTATTGTGCCGAGCTAATAGATATTGACTTCCTTAGTTCAGTCTGTGGAGGTAACAACACCGGTCTATAATGAGGCATTGTTCACATCTTATTCTGTTTTCAAGACGCAGATCCGGGCTGTGTACCGATTGCTAAACTGGTAATTTGTGCATTGAATATGAGTGCAATATCATATACTACGGGCGGTTCACGAATCCAGGTCAACGTTCCTTCGCGGATCTGCAACGGCAATTTTAGCTGACACCAAATGATAATGGATCTTGCATTTACTCCACAGTGTAGGCACGCTGAATCAGAATTCGTGCTTGAGTTAGAGGCTTGTTCTAAAGTGTACCGTAGTCAATCATAGATCACGAGTTGACCCCTCTGCCTTCACACGCCACTGGTTTTCAATAAGGACCCGAAATATTTTTTGTGAGTAAATCACACAGGTAAGATGGCAGTTAGGGATTCCATTCAGATGGCTTAAAGGTCAAATATAAAAAATAGGTATACTCAATGAAACTGCTTTAGAAAATTATGTTAAAACTGTTCATAAAAACTGTTCACGTGTAAAACGTGCGAAGCCTGGCTCGGTGGAATCAATCGAGGGCGTGTCTTGATTGGCAACTCCTTAAGGCGTTGCTCCTGTTGTTTACAAGTGATTTCGATGTTGGTAATTACTGGACCAATAAGAGTCGTGTTTTGATTTTATGTTTGTCGTAGGAAACGGTTGGACGATTGCAGCGTAACATTCTATACTATGCCGCAGGTTCCGCAGACTGCCTGAGAACCGGCATGCGACACCAATGGAGTTAAATCCATTCCAAATGTTTGCTTTATAAATTCGTCCTCATCACTACAGTGTCCAAAGTTTGACGGCTTACATATTTAGCTTCTTTTTTACTGTCTACTTTCTTTATTTATTTTGTCTGATAGTGTTTAATAATACGAGCAATTCCAATCAGAATTATTGATACGCGATCTATACTAATTTTATAAAGCTGAAGAGTTTGTTTGTTTGAACGCGCTAATCTCAGGCACTACTGGTTCGAATAAAAAAAATCTTTTAGTGTTGCCTAGCCCATTTATCGAGGAAGATTATACGCTATATAACATCACGCTACGACCAATAGGAGCGGAGCAGCAATGAAAAATGTTGCGAAAACGGGGCAAATTCTCCTATATGAAGCAGACGAAGTTGCGCGGGACAGCTAGTTGTTTTATATATATATATATGTACATATATATATATATATATATATATATATATATATATATATATATATATATATATATATATATATATATATACATATTTTCTAAAACTGTTATCTTTAAAATTACTGCCAAGATAATTAAATTCATCAGCATGTTAGTTTGCGTTTGTAATAACATTGAATGAATAAAAGCAAATAAGCAGATGTTGTAAATGGCGCGTCATTAGCTCGAACTGTAATCCCTTGACGGCACGCGCAGGCACGCAGCGTTAAGTGGGTTAACATGTCGATCCTGGCATGCTCAAGGTCGCACCAATCATTTACCTGCATAATAGATACGTGTACAATAATTCTACCACACATACATATATATTACACACTTATTTATCAAAACACATCAACATACGTATTCTGAAATCGAAAACGATACTTCCATCTAGTAAAGAAAGAAATTAAGTTTGAAATATTTGGCTTGATGAATGGATTAACAAATCAAGTTCCAATATTAGCGTCCTTGATATAGTTGGACTCGTTTCACTTCCTGTTAGGAGGCAAATTGTAAACGCTAAGCAACGTCACTCATTCAGACTCAATCAAAGGATCGTGAATGAGATGTTTACCCCGCACATACACGCGCGCTTGTGTGCAAGATTTGAAGCGTTTCCTGTTTTATAATGTATATCATAGGTATGCATCGCCCGATGGTGTTTCGTAATAATATACCATTTTGGTTTTCCTGTTTCATCAGTGCTGGAAAATGTAATTCTATTTTAAAATCTGTTATGCAAATATTTGACATCATTTAGTTAGATGTTGATGCAATATATCATAGATACCAGTTTATTTATGGATGCCATTTAAAAGAAGGCAATATATCATGGCGTATTAATGCTGCGGAGAGTTTAGATGTTCGTAAAGTTATGTCCGTAGCTAGCCGGTGCGCTGGAGGGCCACAGGGCCGTCCTGCCAAGGCCAGCGAGTTCGTTAGGGCCATTCATGGATGCCTGCGCGCAACCTCCGCCCCACTCTCCCGCGGCGACAGGATATTCTCCCTCGCCGTGTGCTATGCTGGCCGATTGATCGGTTTATTTTTTAAATCGAACTGGAAGCAAAAAGACACCCCGCGCAATCGTAATACGCCGGATGCACTAACGAGTGTAAATTTTTTTAAACTTCACCAGGCAACGTTAGTTTGTTTTTGTAGAAGGCCGTTTCCGCCATGACTTAATCCATAACTGAACCGGTACTTATAGTATGGATGACCATTAGAGCTTATTAGATTCTATTAAAAGAAACCATAACAAATTAAGTGTCTCTCCGTCGGACATTCCATTCACGTAAGGAGGCAATTGGACGTATATATACGTTCGCGTACGACATCTTGTTTGCAGGTTCCTACTGGTATCGCCGTTGAATAGACTTTAATAAAGAGGAGATGAGGCTTTTGATCTGAATAGAAATGCGTCGGTTATAGCCATATCGCTATAAAGATTGCTAGCATTTGTGTTGTACGTATAAGTTCCACATGAATAAAGATTAGTTTCCGATTACTCGAATAGTGTGTCTAAATGTATGACATCCTAAACAATGCCCTTGTAAATAAATATTAATGAGTTCAACAATATTTACAAACCTTGAACTACGATCAAACTGAAAATTTGATAACTGTTGTTAAATAAGTGTTACGCAATAAAATAGCTCTTTAAGTTGTCATAGTAATCACTTAGTTTATAATGTAATTCATAAGTTTTTGTATACAAATAATAATGTTTTATAAGTATTGTTTTAGAATTTATATTTTTATTATACAGTATGTGCCCTTAATGCCTGTGGCGCAGGTTTACCCTAGTACAGGCGCCCCTTATATATACCGTTACGATGTAACATAAGCTCTGTATCCATTTGTACCAATTTAAGTTAAATAAATGATTATTGTATTATTAAACAACCTTAGGTATAACGCATCTTCATCTAGTTTCCGAAAAGGTTTAAGGATAATATGTTCATTCATACGAATATGGTCCGTGTGTGGGTGGAAGTGGGCAATGAATCACTTTGAGCTGTATTGGAGGAACATCGGCGTATTTCGGACGCGCATTGTGAGCAATTCGTCATGATTTGCGTATGTAAATGGAGTTTGGTTGTGCGTTAGTAACGGTATTTTCGTCGGTCCACAGCAGGAAGGCGGATGCTATAAACACACTTTCAGTGGTGTTGCCATTGCGGTGTACCTATGCAGCTTTTGTTTAATAAATTCGTTGATGACACGAGACTAGACGGTTAATCTTCTCAAATATCTTCGAAGGCTATAAGTTCCCCGCGACACGTGCTCATACGTGCCGTGAACGGATTATTGTACCCTCGAGCCCTTCTACTAACACCAACTTAATGGCTGCCTAAACACTGATGGATTTTTTATGGAAATCATTTTATAAATATTTGGACGGTAATTTATCAACCTTGACTGTAAATGGAGAATTCGTTCACTAATCTATAATCTATACTTTTATTTATAAATTATTTATTAATGCTATTGACAAGTCACTTGAGTATAATTAATCGCTAAAGTCAGCTATACTATCTGTTGGATATTAAATTGCAATATATTATCCTGTTCGCCTTCTAGTACAAGGGTCTACCGGTGAAAAACGAGTTCTTAAAAGTTACTTATGTCAACTGGACTTATTGGTCAGTTTAAATATATTTATTACTAGCTGTGCCCGCGGTCTCACCCGCGTCATTGGTATTTGTGCTTACTGCGCCTCTCACGTGAGCCGTAGCGTGATGTTATATAGCCTATGTCCTTCCCAGGGTCTCAGGCTATCTCCATTCCAAATTTCATCGAAATCGGTTTAGCGGATTGAGCGTAAAAAGGTAACAGACAGACAGACAGACAGACCGACAGACAGTTACTTTCGCATTTATAATACTAGCTTTTGCGCGCGGCTCCGCCCGCGTGGTACCTACATCCCTAAAAAGTAGCCTATGTCCTTCCCCAGGTTTTAAACTATATCTGTACCAAATTTCATCTAAATCGGTTGAGTGGTTTAGCCGTGAAAAGGTAACAGACAGACAGACAGACAGAGTTACTTTCGCATTTATAATATTAGTAAGGAAGTGAGGATTAGATGATACCCGCGGATTCGTCCACGTGGACCATCATAATTCGTTGCAACGTCAATTACGCGAAGTATACATAGGTATGCACCGTAATGTTGTATTCTACAAAATGGTGTGAGGTTGAAGCGTAGCTTGGATTCTAAGTTGAAACCTTCGCTATCAAACTACGAGCAACAACAACAAAATCCATTCAGCGGTTATTGCGTTAAACTAACGAACAGACATGAAATCATTGTTTCAAATTTAGAATCCTTTAATTAGACGAACCGAAGTTCCTTATGATTAAATATTTAAGTTTCTGCCCCAAACGCACTAACAGGGTAAAAATGGTGATCCAGGAGATAGTCTATTTGTGTGTATGCTTGGATATCATTACTTTTGTTTAGCGGTTTACGCGTGGTAGAGAAACAAACATCCACATATCTTCACATTTATAATATTAGTAAGATTTTAATATTAAAACACATGTAAGAACGAAAATATTGAGCGTCCGTGCGATATTTGAGCAGTGACGCTGCGTGCGTCACACATATACTCGTAATTGCGTCTTGTAGTACAATGTTACTGGATAACCACCCAACAGGTGTCCCAGAAGATGTGAATCAAATTGCAGCGGGAGATTCCTTAAGCAAGGCATTTTAAAATGTGCTAAATGAAAAAAATAAATAAATATGTTGTGTTGTTGGTTAAACGTACAAGATTTTTTGCACCAAATGCAAAAAAATACACCAGAATAATGCAGCGATTTCAAAACTACGTCAGTTTTAAACATAATTCGTTTGTAGTTTGATGAATCAATCCTTCACAAATAATAATAGTGAAAAAAATGAAAATTAGCCATAAACGAAGCACCTGTAGTTAAAAGTCTAAAAAATCGTACTTTTTTAAAACTTTGTTTTTTTTATTTTAACCAAAGGTCATAATTTTTTTGAGCACATTTAAAAGATCCTTACCTATAGAATCTCCCGTTACAATTTGATTCACATTTTCTGGGACACCCTGTATATATGCAAGCAATATGATAACCCAGTCAAGTAAGTGTATAGAATAAACCCGCAAGAAATCTCAAAAGATATGCTATGTGGTTTGCGGTTTATCACTGCATAGGAATGTATTTATTAAATAAATATTCCAGCCATTAATATTTTGTCACCACTATGAAAGTGGCATTGATGTCGCTTGTAAGTAATGATTGGCGTACAATCCTAGAAGGAGTTTGGCAGTAGTTTTAGGGACAGAGAGGTCGAAGGTGATAGTTGGCCGATGTAGGGAGATGTGACGCATAAAGATTAAAAGGAAGGAGCCTAATGGGGTTTGATCCACATCCTACCGACATGAACCCTCTCGTAACACAAGCATTTAGCTTAGTTTGAGAGATTAACAGTCATGCTAGTAATATCCAAACCAAAGAGATAGCAAGCTTTAGAAAGAAAAGGATGTTGTTATGATGATCAACAATTAATTAAAGGATAAATCAATTAAAACGCTAATCGCAATTACCAAGGGATATCGCTATGTGGAGCAAGGGGGCGATGAGGTGTTTAATCTATCTTATGCTTTAAGTATGACTTAGGTACTAATATAAATTGAGGTTATGTAAGTCATTTGATAACTAGTAGGTATCACTTATACATCACAAATGATCTTGGAAGACACTGAAGATACGTCAAAAAAAATCGCAATCTGTTTGTCAATGGTTGATGAAGGACTTGAGAGCTATTCAATTGAGAGGTAGTTAAGTATTAGTTAGCAAATTTGGTAAGAAATATGCTGATAGTTGTTATAAGTTATTTATTTTATTAAATCGTCCCCGCAAAGTAAAGCGTTTAAATAATCATATTTTGGAGATTTTGGATTCAAGATATTTCTAGCGGCAGTAGCATGTCCAAATATATTTATATTTCAGACTCGATTTTCTTAAAATAGAATTTCCCAACTTGTCTTTTTGTGTCTGCTCATATATATTCACTACACACCATAGTTATTGATAAATTTAGGGTCATATACCTAGCTAATAAATCGCAGGTGCATGCGCAGATAATGCAGCACCAATAAAATGTCTGTAATAAATTCTAACAAAGAGTATGTGTTCACAATGTATGATTTATAGAATTAGGTACGATTATAAAACGATATTGTTACAACAATGTGTACCGTTGTCGTCGTCAGGTATGACACATGCTGCATCTAATAAGGTTCGGTGAAAGTAACAACCGCGCGGCCGCAACTTGTGTTGTAGTTTGTGAATAAATTACGTTATATTCTATTGACTGTATCCGCGGTTGAGATTTGAGCATATCGCTAATCTTGAAGGCACTGGACTGCCTTAGTGGCGCAGCGGTAGTGAATGCGACTGCTGTACATTAGGTCTCAGGTTCTAATCCCCAGTCGGACCAACAAAATGTATTGGGTTTTTTGTTAAAAATCTCAATAGCAGCCCGGA
The DNA here is from genome assembly GCA_963564715.1 of Catocala sponsa. NCBI lineage: Eukaryota > Metazoa > Arthropoda > Insecta > Lepidoptera > Erebidae > Catocala > Catocala sponsa. The sequence goes on along the minus strand of OY751335.1, from coordinate 27,765,745 downwards.
GTTAGGAAGTTGGCGGTGTTAGACACCCCCGTGCCTCGAAAAGCACGTAAAGCTGTCAGTTCTGCACCTGATCGCTCTCTGGTCGTTTCGGATTACCGTCCCATATAATCATGAGAATTAGCAGCGATAGTTTAGTGGAGAGACCAACAGACTGCAATGCAGAGGGTGTCGGGTCAAAACCCACGTCGCGCACTTCTGACTTTCGACAGTTATATGACTTTTCGAAATTATGTGCGTATTGATTGACAATTATTATCGCCTGCTCCGTGTCTCGGAGAGCACGTTAAGCCGTCGGTCCTGGCTGCCATGAACATCTATGGCAGCCGTTATTGGGAAGTCAGTGCCCTCTAATATCCTGACACTCGTCTAGATTTAGGGTATCGTTAGCCTTCGGGTTGCGAAGGTCAGATGGCAGTCGCTCCGTGTAAAAACTGATATCCAGTCAAATTCGGTTAGACTAGAAAGCCGACCCCAAGTGACTTGGTAATAATAAAGGCTATGGAGAAGAAGAATCATGAAAATTAGGGAACAGAGAGTGCACTTGTGTTTGCGTATACACTTTATCAGATCTTTTTATGAGATTCTGACTGTGGACTGTCATATATTGATCAAACCAAGTGTAGCATAGGCACTTATATAATACACACAGCTGATGTAAATCACCAACACTCGACGCAGTCTGTTTATAAGCACGTTATTGTGTTTCATTGTACTAAGGCCTAACCTTTTCACGTAGAAATGTCCTCGAGATATATAAGAAAAACTGTGGTCTTCTTTTCTCTTGCTGACTTCCCCAAACTCTTTGAGGTGCTACGGCGGTTCCTTTACTGTCCAAGTAGTATTAATACTGAGGCTCTCCTACAATCTTCACATACTTGCACTACCTTGGACATTTACGAGAGGAAATCTTAGTTATACCTAAATAAGTAATATCAATAATGTACAATTTTGTATCAATGTACACTTTTCTTTTAATCCATTTTCTCTCAAACCATTACTCAAATGTTCAATAGAAAACCTAATGTTGAATTATGCTCTACTTTGTACTTAATCATAAATAAGGCTGATATTATACTATACCAGCTTTTACGCGTGGTACCTACATCAATAAAAAGTACCCTATTACCTTCCAAAGGTTTTAAATTATTTCTATACCAAAATTCATCGAAATCGGTTAAGTGGTTTAGCTGATAAGTGGTAAAAGACAGAGCTACTTTCGAAATTATAATATTAGTAACTATATGCGTGATCATTAATTCTTAAATTTAATCAGTAGTAAAGTATATTTGAGTGTATTATTGTCACATATAGATTGTCACAGGTATTAAATGTATGTATGTCAATGCATGCATGTATTCAACTTTACATGGTTGTCGAGGCAAGTAATCCCGAGATCATTCGACCGACAACCGTATTATGATTACGTCACTGGACCAAAGAATACAATGTCCTTTCTACCGTAGAAGGGTAAACAGGACATTATTTAGGGCAGGAACACGTAGCAAAAGGTATTATTTATCTAAAGTAATATTATAAAGAGGAAAGATTTGATTTTTTGTTTGTTTGTAAGGATTTAACTCAAAAACTATTTAACCGAATTAAAAAATTCTTTCACAATTAGAAAGCTATATTATCACCGAGTAACATAGACTCTATTTTATAAAAAATACGGACTGCTACTAACATAATTTCTTTTTTTTTTTTACGTTGAAAAATTCGCCTTATGCATACCATCCCGCCACAAGGGGAGGTGAGAGGGTTATGTCGGCTCTCCCGTACTTCGGGCCTACGGACCAAAACCGCACGATGTGCACGCTCGCTGCCTTGTATAGTGGATGGTAAAAGTTACTACCTCAGCGACCCACTTAGCAGTCTACAACTCCTCGGCGAAGCCCCGGCACTACATAGGGCGTCGGATCAACTCAATGGTTACTAACATAACCTAACCTAAACTAGTTTTACGTGAGCGTTTAATACATAAATAGACTCATGCCTCTATCCCTGAAAGAGAAGACAGAATGATATTACACCCACGTATTACCAGCAAAAATTTTAAGAAGCACTTAATTAGCGATGCAACGATATATCGAATATTCGATAATATCGACCCTAAAAATATCGATATTTTTATCGATATCTAACCATCATCGATACGATATTATCATATCGACAAAAAATTAAATATCGATATCGAACGATATATCGAATATTCGATAGTATCGACCCTAAAATATCGATATTTTTATCGATATCTAAGCATCATTGATACAGTATTATCATATCGACAAGAAATTGACTATTGATATCGAAATATTTAAAATAATATTTGGTAATATTTATTATATATTTATTATTTGCTTCTTATTTACCCACTTCTACTACTAACTTGAAAGTTCTGAATTATCTATAATATCGCATTGGAACAGTCGATATTATCGATCATCAATTATTTCACGCCTTCGATATAAATATCGTCTCCTTGCAAGCCTACACTTAATAAGGAACGAGCCTATTATCGTCTACCGGGTAAGTAAGGACTCCGTACTACTGAGAATGTTATCATAGAATAACCTAAAATATACTTGCCTGATCCGGATTACGAGGCCAAAACTTCATGCCTAGAAGTAGTAGAATACCGCTGCACCGCCGACCTAAGCAGCTCAGTACTAATTAGTGATTAATCAATTTAAATATAACCTTTCCTTAAATGTATTGGTATTTAATTTAAAGAGAAAACCAAAACGAAGTGTAATAAATGTTAGGTAGATACAATCGACTGTCTTGCACTTTACGTAAAATCATGATCTGTAGTATTCCGCGTTTGCATAACCGATTCCGTGATTGTTCACTTCCCGTCTGCGCTCATTGTAGTGCATTGTATGATGCAAGGCTGCGTCACACGTCACACGTCACTATCAGGCGGTAAGTTATAGAGACAACCCATTTGTGTACTAACTAGTGTGAAGGAGCGCGTCGCTGGAGGGAGACCCGGCACCGCGCCGCGCGCCGCCCCCGACTGGTTAACCCACGCCCGCCTGCGTAAATTCTATAATTACACTTTCATCCTGCCCACATGTACATAAAGAATCTTTAGAAATATGTACCACTTTTGCAATTTATTATCATCATAACGCGTTGCATCAATCCTTTTCTTTACAAGCCGAACCGCCAGTTTTGTCACATGTTTGGTACGCTGTCACACCCACATTGAGATTGATCAATCAAAAAGGATCGGCTGAATAGGATCAATAAGTATGGTGAATGTGGTGGGCGATCGGTCGTCGAACTGCGCGGGCGCAAGTCGGTGGTGCGCTCTAATTCAATTTAACGACAACCCATTGCGCACTAGGCCAAGAATCCGCCTCGATGCCACCCATATTTATTACTCAAGTGTTTTATATCACCGCTGTGCTGGCCCTGGCCCTCAGTTTCACTGATACAATCCCGGATTATATTACTAACTATAATTTCAAATGTTGTGTTGAGTAATGACTCGGCATTCATTTGACCATCACTTTGATTTAACGCTTAATACTGAATGCTTACCGTAATAACGTGGCATTCAAGCATTGAGTAAGAGGCGTTTTAAGTTAAAGGTTTCATATTGCTTAGGATTTATGAATACCACACTATTAACTGCAAGCATTTAGACTCACGTACTGCCTGTCTCCCGGCTAATGATTTATGATAATGGAAAATAGCTTTCTATCTTTAGCTCGTGATAATTAAGCTGTATATTGTCTGTGACAATATTACCTTTAGCCGGGACCGGATCTGCAAGGATGGCCTGTGTCACCTTGAATGCCGGATGCCGGCGTACTGCCAGAGGACCTATCGGCCGTCAATCGTATGAGCGTCTCGCCATATTATATTATAGTCGTCTGTCTGTTTGTCTGTGCGGTCGCGAGGGCCGTTTTTATTTTACGACTATCCACGTCCGCTGCGCTAGTCCTCGTCCAAGGTCGATTACTTATAACCGATCAGGCGGTGCATCGTAACTATGCAATCAGTTCTACTCGTCTACATAATAATGATAATACACGATAGCGATCATATTATATGGAAGGAATCGATAGGATCAAAAAGATATAAACCGTTTGCGAGAATTTCAAGGGAAGAACGTGTCTCGTCTCAGAAGTGCCCAACGGAAATGGATTGGACGTGGGCGACGCCTACGGTGTGCGCGAGTGACCACTCCGAGCACACACCAAGTGACAAATTTAATATCATTATCTATTTCTGTAACTCCTCATCTCGGCTCGTTAAAATATTTTTTCTGCTTGTTTGTTCCAGGTAAGTGATGTTCGTAATCATCGTTACGATCCGCTGAAGGTCAAATACTTCATCAATCAATTAGAGCCGGTACGTAATGAATTAATATCGGACAGTTTATATCTATCCTTATGTGTGAACCCAGTCACGTTAAACACGTGTTCACTTAGCTAATGACTTCACCAGAATTATATTATACTTTACTAGAAACAACAAACTGTTGCGTTCTCCTTTCTCTGCGTCAGATTTTGTAACATTACTACTTATTTCCGCATCCGCTATTGTAACATTGTCCAGTGCAATTTAATAATCTCTTCAAGTGACAAGATGTATTAGAACAGTTTTACGGTTGGTATGTATCAGGGGAGCCAGTGTCGCCTCTTAATCAACACTTTTAAGGTTTAAAATTGTTTGGTATTAAAATTCAGTGGATCCCTTTGATGTAGAACGGGAATATCGACAAAGACGGATGTCCGGTGCCGGTCAGGATTTGTTTCACATGAACGTTGCGGCTCCTCGGGTTCGTGGAGATGAAGACTGCGATCGCACGATATTTTTTATACTTGCAGCTTAGAGCTGTTATACCCGATCCGTCATTCTAATGTTTCGTTTCTAGAATATCATTGTATTGTGTTCTTTCTGAGCTTCTTCTGACTTTTGACTAAACGTCTAATAGTTAAGACTAAGATTCTGTTGAATTTTAAATATGATTCTAACACTTAGATTTGTTGATGCAATTATATTTTGCAATGACGTTTATAATCAGGGCGCAAAACGATTGCCGAAATGATTGCTATAGTCATTTGGCCCTATTTAATCGATTGTTTTGTCACTATCATTCTCGCTGCGATAAATTATTTTAGAAACGATGTAACGTCATTATATTTACAGAATATAATGACGTACAATATCGATTGATGCTCTAACTTTTTCTAAACGATTCCATACTGATTTATTACGAGTTGTCAAAAAATATCTTTTGAGTTTAAATCTGCTGCTGAAAGCAAAATCATAAACGATGTTTGCTTAAAAAATTAACGTTAGTTGGTATAGGAAGCGGGGAAAAAGGGGCTTCTTAAATCCTTCCGGTCCTTTTAATATCGCGGATAGCGGCGTACGCGCATTTCAAAGGGCCAGTTTATTTGTCCGACGATGCTTTGGTAAACATCATTTGTTAGACGGGTGTGTGATTTCAACCTTTTGTGTTTTTAATGTACACTTCTAGAGTAGGGTATGATTTAATCGCATTATGTATGTACCTACTTCCGGACGTTCGAATAATAAAAAAGCAAATGTATCTTAACTGACGTAATGGCCGTCGCAGGCGGTTAATTTGATTATTTTGTATAATATCCGTGTCCGATTGAGTGACGATTTATTGTTTTTATTTCAACCGGCCAGGGTATTGAACTCGTCTCGTTATCTCCAACAACTACAAAAAGTTTTATAGGTATTAGGTATTCTATCTCAACAGAACTAGAAAATATATTTGCACCATTTTGTTGAGTAGGTATTAGTAATATTAAAATATAAGCAGAATAATATTTTGTTTTGGTCTTACCTTCTATAAGAAAATAGAATAAACTAATGTATAAAAATAGGTAACCTTCAAAGTTGTTTAAAGCGCAGAGACCCTTAAACCATATCAGCATTAATACCGTTAACATTTCGGTGTTCGGCGAGTTGAGTTTTGCATACAATGCCCAAGTTGATAGCTTGCGCAAGCGCAAGCGGTCATCGGGCCGGATGTGACGTGGTCGTGGCTGCGCCCGCGCCAAATTGTGCCTGGACTAGATAGCCTTTCGATGTCCTAGGGTAATCGGGCGTGTGTAGCGGTTGTGGCGTGTGTTATTTATTGAACGGAAATGACCCTGGTCAGGTCAGGATTATTAATACTCCGGTGAATGCTATTGTGTATTTAAACGGTCATAGAACGGTTTAAGTGCATTTCGGACATGTTTTATACTATCAAGTGTAGATTCATATTATAAGAAATCGGCAGGGGTACCTTTTAAAGAAAAGTTTATGATTCTTTAAAGATTTACATGAAACTGTAAAATATTGAATTATTTATTTTCTTACATGTAGAGTTTTGGCTTCTGTGATGATCATAAATAAGATTTCTTTGTTGGTATATTTATAGGAAAGACTGTCAATGAAAAATTTTAAATTAAAATCGTAACAGCAATGAAACAAAAAATATAATAATAAATTTTGCGATTCGGTTCGTGACTCAATTAATTTAATATACTATCAGTGTGACCCGTATGGCTAATTAAATATTAACAATGCGGGTCTTAGTAACCTAAAAATCGACAATCATTGCATCCGCCATGACAGTCATATTAGTACTTAAACGCGACGATATGAGGCGCACTGAATCCTGCATTTTTGGCCATATAATTGTTTTTGCGCACTCAGGACCAACGGAAAGTAGCACTTCGCTTATGTCTTGCTGTTTATGTGTAAAGATAGCAGCTACAGAAGTGTTAGTGTCCTTGAATATTTGGCGGACGTGCAAATCGGCGCGCACGCACCGAATTGAAAAATAGCTAGTTGCTGAGTTCCAAAGTAGTATGGTGGTGACTAGTCCAGACTGAATGCTATTTATATTGATCTAGTGCCAATCTATCACTGTACCACCTTTAAATCTCCGTCAAATTATTTTGGAAGCATAGGGCGGGTCGACGTCGTATAATGAAGTTAGAACCCATCTTAACTTAGAAGTAATAAAATATTATTTACGCAAAGTTACTCTCTTTATAAACTTCTTTGTAAATATTGGCTTGGAAATGAAAGTGATATCCAGCCAGTATCTGTTAAACAAACCTGACTCCGCAACAGAGAGCCTAGAGACCCTTGCGCGACATATTCGTCTATGCTTTGATAGGGTGTGCGTGAGCTCCGATATCACGTGTCCTTGAATTTAGCATTCTTCTGCACCCACTCTCTTCTGGACCTTATTCGTAGGACTCAAGCACTGAAATTTAAACAACAAACAATGAGGTGAATTAGAATGTCACACTTTGTCGGTTCCACTCAGACAATTAAACGACAGGAGACTCTTCAATTCTTTTAGTTCATAATACAGTATCGTGTCAACAAAATGTTAGAAGTTAGTTATATACTATTGTTTTTGTGAGAATATAAAATGTTTATATATAAAGAAGAGGTAAGATTTTACTCAAATGTTCTAGATAACCTCGAAAGGCGCCAGACCAATTAGGATGTAGTTTACCGTTGCCATTACTTTTTGTTCGGCAAAAACAGCTAGAAATATTTCGGAGTGCATTACCTAGTTTAGTCGTTGCAAAAAATAACATTAAATTATAATTCTTGCGAGATCATATTGGTAGCTAACTAAATGAACTTGCTATAGGGGACAGACATACAGGGTTGTAGTTTGTAGTGTTGTAACTAAAGATAAAAAAATTTACTTTTCTATTTATATTTGACTAGCTGACTCGCGCAACTTGGTCTGCTTCACATAAGATCATTTTCACCGTTTTTGCAAAATTTTTCATTTATGCTCCCCTCCTATGGATCGTAGTGTGATGTTATATAGGCTATAGCCTTCCTCGATAAATGGCCTATCCAAAACTAAAATATTTTTTCAATTCGAACCAGTAGTTCCTGAGATTAGCGCCAAACCAAACAAACTCTTCAGCTTTATAATATCAAGTACAGCTATGGAAACCCTAGTTACCACAGCACCGCAACATATGCTGACTTTTAGATACCATCTTCTGTTAGAAGGAAGTTCTGCCGCGGCTGGGTGCTAAGCCCAATCACCCCCTTTCCCCCATCCCGCTCCTTCTCCTTCCCACTTCCTTTCCTAAAGGGTCGGCAACGCGCAAGTGATGCCTCTGGTGTCGCAAGCGTCCATAGGCTACGGTGACCACTTACCATCAGGTGGGCCGTATGCTTGTTTGCCACCTTAGTTGTATAAAAAAAAAGTTTAAGTACAGACTCGTCTGCGCCATGACACTAAGTGGGGTACGAATTGCTGCAGAATTAATATAACTAAAATAACTTATTAATGTCAAAATTAGATTTACATAATTATGTAGTTCTAAAATGTCTAGTACCTACAGACTACGAGAAGAACGTTGATCAATTGCCTTGGCTGTCATTGTGTTTATTACTGACAAATCCTTTCTATCGTCGCATTTTGACGTTCGATTACACTTCTCATGAAAAAGTATACTTTACATCTAACAACGAGTTGTAGTAGCTCTTGTAGTTGGCCGACGCTTATCTGGAAAATGGTTGCCTCATAATTTAGACTTTATATCTGTTATCATAAGCTACATTATCGCAAAAGATTTATTGCGCATCATTAAAACTAGTAGGACAACGAGTGAGCTGACCTCTTTTTAATCTGAAAGCTGGATTCCGCCTGGACATAGTTATCACATAACACATTATTATGTATTTGAATTCATACAATGTTACATTATAATTATTGCTAGTGTTTTTATATACGCAGAAATCTCAGTGCCATGGATCCATGGGTGTGGTTACTAACATCAGTTCGGTATTTTCACTTAATTATCTGTAGTCTAGTTATAAGTGCTAATTTTTAAATTAACTTAGATGGCTAGGTAAAATAGATGAGCCTTCTTGATAGATCACTCTTATTTCGATCGCAAATACTCATTTTGAAATTATTTTATAATCTGTGATTGATGTCACCAGTAAACAGTTCCATGATGATCTTATAAACTTTCAGCATCTCAGACGATCATCCCACTACATATTTTACATAGTTTTTTTGACTGCAGGTAGTATTAAATCTGGTCTAGCCCATTGCTTATACGTTGCTGGGTGGTCCTGAACAAGGTCAGGCTTGATGACAACAACGCGAACATGCGCACGCGCATGCATCGCACGGAGGCGCGGACAAACGATGCCGGTGCTCGACATCCGGTCACAAGCTATGTAAATTAGCGTCACACTTCGACATGATACGATGTACTGTCCTTGGTACTGTTTAAATGCGTTTCATTTTTATTGTTACCCGCTTATACTTGGACGTTGAAGGGTACTTTCACACTTTCTCTTTTTGCTCCTTTTTAGCGTTGCATCAGTTACTAATATAGTCTTGGTATTCTCCAGTAAATCCATAGACTACTCAAAACTAATTCGCCTTTATTAAATAGATACACTCACCATACTTGACCATCACGTCTGTAAATTTTTTTTCCAACAATTGATCTACGTCGACTTAGCTGTCTCGGTATGTCCATCTATTGCACTGTTGCAGACTGTGTTGCCGCTTAGATTTTTGCTAGTTTCTGATAATATTTAATACAATTGGACGTAGCAGAGTACCTTATTGGTTTAATGGCGTCATAGCGACATTGAATTGATGATACTGTATACAAATCTTGAAATGTCAACAACCAAGAATACAACTGGCAATTAATCTATTGTAGCATGCGGATATAGCGAGTTGTAGTTTGACATTTGTAGTGGAGCCGTTATTATTAATAGCGTTTACACTACTCGTTTAATTACTTGCGCTGCTTCAATTGGTATAATTATTGAGAGAACTGGTTGGAATGTGACGTCATCATAGAGATGTAGCAGGGTATTATGAAATGTTTGGTGTTTATTGATAAAATTAAAAGGTCGAACTTACACTAACTTACGAAAGTAGTTTCTTGTATGTTTAATAAGTATGTTTGTTAACGCTTAACAAAATCTATACTAATATTATAAAGCTGTTCCTAGCTTTATAATATTAGTATAGATTTTGTATAGGTGTTGGTCCGAATTGAAATATTCTTTTAGTGTTGGATAGCTCATTTATCGAGGAAGGCTATAGGCTATATAACATCACGCTACGAACCACGCGGGCGGCACAGTAATCATAAACGCAAGTGAAACACATCACATCTAGTAATTTATATGGACAACCTGGGGAAGGGGACAGCTACTTTAATTGACGTATGTGTATTTAATTTATGCATTATTTAGGCAGTCGCTCCGTGTAAAAACTGATATCCAGTCAAATCCGGTTAGACTAGAAAGCCGACCCCAAGTGACTTGGGAATAATAAAGGCTAGGGAGAAGAAGATATGCATTTAATTTATGATTTTATGAATAGTTATACTTAAAATGAAATTATATATAAGATCTACCGAAATGTTTGACAAAATATTTTTAAGAACATTTTCAGTGTGCTGTATTTGTTGCTAAAAAGCTAGCTAAGACTTAGTAATATATCAGAGAGAAACTTGACCGATAGCCACAGCACAGCATGGATAACTTTGACAATTATTACGAGCCTTACGTAAAAGTGGACCTCGCTGGTCGGTGATGTTGAAAAATAGCAATTCTACAATTAACTATATCAATGTTGCCAATTAAAAATATTTGCATAGCACCACAAAGTTTTTATTCAAGATCGATTGTATGCGATGTCATTCATTCAACAGTGTATTCGAGTTCATCGGTACAAATGCGCACAACATTCATGTGCAACACACGCAACAATGTAATCTAATGTAATTATTGTGTTGTAAGCCGGAACGTCGCTTTCAATAGCGAATAAATATACCATAAAGTTGTTGTCTGTGGTTACGAAGGTACGCGACGCGACTAGAATTGCCACATAGAATATGTAGAAGTGAATTGTCCTCAATGCTTTCAGCTACAAGCTTACCACATACAGAAAACTTTAGGAATACAGCGACACATTAAGGTCTATTCGAAAAATGGTCGTCAGCCAGTCCTGCGCTCAGTTCTCTGATACAATCTACTACAATCGGCTTAGAGTAGATAGCATTAAAAACATATCAAAGTTACAATGGCATTCATAAGATTAGTTTGGATGAAGTACATCACCAATATGTATGAAAATAATCATACTCTCTCTCTACTATGTATTATGTATACTAATTTCAAACTAATTTGTAAAAGAGAAATAATAAAAAATTGGGACAGTCTTTGGGTACTGCCGATAGAAGTAAAAACTTTAATCCTTGATCATAAACACTTCTTTATAAACCAAAAATAATTCAAAAATGGAAAGCACTCGGTGACGATGACGCGAGTTCCATGATTTTTGTTCATCCAAGAAGTGCTCAACGCGCCTAAAGAAATTTTCACGTCAAATATGTATCTACATTTGTAGAGGTTTTTCAAGCAATCGCGGTAATACATCAATGACACATTTTTAATGCCATGAACAACTATGGCAGTCGTTATTGGGAAGTCAGTGCCCTCTAATATCCTGACACTAGTCTAGCCTTAGGGTATCGTTAGCCTTCGGGTTGCGGAGGTCAGATGGTAATTGCTCCGTGTAAAAACTAATATCCAATCAAATCCGGTTAGACTAGAAAGCCGAGCCCAAGTGACTTGGGAATAATAAAGGCTAAGGATAAGAGGTCCACGCGAGAAATTTTCGTCACAATCATATTACTGAAGGAAGTTTGCCAATATCCCTGCATCGAGACCTCTTGTGACTCATAATTGATGCCTCGTCGGTGAAGCCGTTTAGTTAACACTTTGTGAAATTGGTTTTTCGATAGAGCACGTTGTCGGCCGATGTCAAGTATCTCGTGAAATGTGAAGTTGGTGTTTCTAGGTTATAAACGACTAAGCGATAAAAGTGTTCTTTAGAACGAAGATAATCTAGCAACCGACAACCACTGGGGTAAGCGTGTTCTTGAGTGAAGACCGCGACTCGGCACGCGTAGTGTAGGACGCCCTCCGACCATGTGGTATGACGATCTGCGAAAGACTGCAGGCAGATGATGGATGCGGCAAGCTGAAGACAGGGCGCTATGGCGCTCTTTGGGGGAGGGCTATGTCCAGCAGTGGACTATTATAGCCTGATGATGATGATGATGAATCTAGCATACAGCTTCGATGGATTTGGGGTTAGGCCAGTGACGTAAACGTGGACCAATGTGCATCCGAAAGTAGCCAAAAATACTGTTGCGGCAGATCTCCGAGATATACAGGCGTCCAGATTTACTGCTTTATTATTCGTATATTTATGTACATTCCTTTGAATCAAAGCTCTTTTATCTATACTAATATTATAAAGCTGAAGAGTTTGTTTTTTTGGACGCGCTAATCTCAAGAACTACTGAACCGAATTGAAAAATTATTTTAGTGTTGGATAGCTTATTTATCGAGGAAGGCTATAGGCTATATAACATCACGCTACGACCCACGGGTACAGCGCAGTAACTATAAACGCGGGTGAAACCGCAGGAACAACTAGTAATATTATAAAGCTAAAGAGTTAGTTTGTTTGTTTGTTTGGCTTAACGCACTAATCTCAGGAACTAGTGGTTCGAATTGAAAAAATCTTTTAGTGTTGGATAGCCTATTTATCGAGGAAGGCTATAGGCTATATAAAATCACGCTAGGACCCACGGGGATCAGCGCAGTAACTATAAACGCCGGTGAAACCGCAGGCACAGCTACTCTTTAAAAATAAGTAGGTAAAAATACTTTATGTAGAACCGTCTTTTAAAAGCAGAGGCTGTATTTATAGAGGTCAGTATCAAAGTTTAATTATGCAGGACAGGCGGGTAATTTTATCGCTTTTGCAGTGTTTTTTCTGTTGTTTTATGACACTCAACGCAAAGCAAATATTTACTTCATACATATAACATTGAATAGGTATTTTTATTCAACAAACTCAAAGCAAACAAACTGTCATGTCATATGGCACATAATTGCTTAAAATGCAATACAAATACACGAAGCATACAAAAATGTTCATAAAATCGTACGTAGTCACTAATTTAATAATTTACACATACAATTATAAGGTTTGTCACGACATAATATTTCGTTATGTCTCGAAAGGCATTCACTGACGTGTGAATGAAGATAATTATAAAAAAGGCGTAGAAAGTACGAGAAGCTCTGTGACGTAATGGGGGTAGTGCACCAAACGGTGACAGCGATGGTTTATCGGCTTACGGCATTATCTTCGAAAGGGATTAGAGATGGTTTTGGAGCGTAGTCTGTAAGCGAATGTCAAATTTGAAAGCTTAAGCTAAGCTAAAGTGATGTTCAGTATGGCATTGCAGCCTCGACCATGAGAAAGGTGGTATTAAAATTTATATTGAAAATTGTGTTAGCAACGTCTACCCCGTGAGCAAGTAATAGCCTGACTATACTTTTCGATGTCTAAGATTTTAATGTTTTTTTTTTAATAATATTCTACCACATACACTCAACACCATCTAACCCAAACTAAGCAAAGCAAAACTTTTTGGTCGATACACGTTTGGTCTTGTTATAAATATAACAAATAATGCACAAAGGGCTTGCTACCTCAGATCTGCGTATCTAATAATAATATAATATTCTATCACATACACACAACACCATCTAGCCCAAACTAAGCAGAGCTTGTACTATGGCTACTAGACAATGTATATCTAAACAGGTACATAATATATACATTTTTTTTGTAAATACCCACCTACATATTATACATAGAAACACCCAGACCAAGACAAACATCCATGTTCATGCGCACAAATGTTTGACTTGTGCGAGAATCGAACCCGCGACCTCAGGCGTGGCAGTCGGTTACACTAACCACTACGCCATCGAGGCCGCCTACCTAGTGGCAGTTATCCATAAATGAAATATTGGATATTCTATGGTCATATATTATTGGTGCCCGGTCAACCTGTACGTGACTTGGGAGAAGCCCAAAGGGTTGCTAATACATCCTGTTTGTATGGGTCGAAACTGTGAGATTTGTTTTGTGTTTTGTTTTTTACATGCCTACCGTTTTACGTTTTCGTTCCTCAATTTCGGCAATTAGTAGCACTATGTCTTGTAAGCCTACTGACAAAAGGGGAAGTTTCCAATTCGTATGAGTGTGTGGTTTACAAGGTGACTTATGCATCAATATAAATTGCCTTTGTTAAAAGTTTATTTTTTAATTTTTCTTCATAAAGGCGACTGTCCCGCTAGGAATAATGTATGTATCGCGGAGAACTTTACAAACATTCAAGCAATGGAGACAAAGAACCTCCAGACGCGGTACAACCATTTGTGGATCACAACACAACACACAACCATTTGTGGTCCCGTGTGGGATTCGAACCCACAACACTGATATTTTTACAGGTACACTGTCCATAATCTGTTGTTGATAATGCTTTGTTTTAGATTTAAGTAAATGTTTAATGGTTTTAAAATTTCGTTTAACCTTTACTTGTACAATATTTTTTGTCAGAGCTTCTTTATATCGAGTTGTTTATTTTCGGATTATTACGCATCAAATAACTTAATATTATGATGTGTTTGATCTGCTTGCTGGTACATAAGCTGGCCAGATAAGGTGAGATGCTCGGTGTAGGGTATCTGTAACTGGAGATGTATGCACGAAGGGGTCTCGCTACAGCCACACTCGGCTGTGTGGATTAATTAATATTAACGACCGTATTAACATAATTACATCCAAGCCAAGATAAAGCGGATTACTACCTCCATAAAAAATTCTTTATAAAATACTAGATGTTCCCGCGGATTCACCCGTGTTTATCGTTACTGCGCCGCCCCCGTGGGTCGTAGCGTGATGTTATATAGCCTATAGCCTTCCTCGATAAATAGGCTATCCAACACTGAAAGAATTTTTCAATTCGAACCGGTAGTTCCTGAAATTAGCGTGTTCAAACAAACAAACTCTTCAGCTTTGTAATATCAGTATAGACTAGATGTGCTCGCGGTTTCACCCGCGTTAATGATTACTGTGCCGCTCCCATGGATCGTAGCGTGATGTTATATAGCCTATAGCCTTCCTCGATAAATAGGCTATCCAACACTGAAAGAATTTTTCAAATCGAACCAGTAGTTCCTGAGACTAGCGCGTTCAAACAAACAAACAAACTCTTCGGCTTTATAATATTAGTATAGATTAGCGACCCTTTTACAGTTACATTCAATACTATTAAACAAAATGAACACTTAAAGTCCATAAACTTTATAAATTGGTTGTTATTATGAATTTTATGAGTGCTAAATATCGCGATTCTCTGTAAGTGGACACTATGCGTTGTCATATAAAATCAGCATGTTGTTAAAATGTGAAGATGTGTGGTTTAGCAAGAAAGTACGAAACAGGAAGTTTCACATGTCGTTCAACAGTTTACTGCGCTCGCGCTGCATGGAGCGTCATTCGCGTGTCATCGTAACATAAGTACCTACTGAAACTAAAAACGAAACTGCTTGTTAAACCGGACTCAATTAAAGAATAAAAGATCTTGGGAGCAGTTTTATATAAAACTATAGAATATAATATATTATTGTTTAGCTTCATATAACTTGTTTTAGAGTCCACCATCATAAAATCACAAAACCTAAAAGCCAAGTCTCTCAATCAACGTGGTTTATCTGAGAACCAGTCTTATTTAATTGTAATTTTGACGGGTGCATAATTGCAAGGTTCCGGATGGTACTCCCGCGTGGGAACGCATGGTCGCTTCGTTCGTTAGTAGGTGCAGTCCAAGCCAGCATCGCTGACAGAACGATATGGACTTCCGCGACGCTCGCGTGGGAATATGCAGGATATCGATTGTATCGGTATACACTCACTGGACCAGTGCCCACTCTGCATGTTTACGATAATGGACCTAGATTATAAACACAGGAAAGTGGGACTACGCAGTTGTTTTCTTGTTAATTGCTGCTTGGGATTCAAATACCTACTAATATTATAAATAGAAGAGTTTGTTTGGTTGAACGCGCTAATCTCAGTAACTACTGGTTCGAATTAGAAAATTCTGTCTACTTTCTTTATTTATTTTGTCCGACAGTGTTTAATAATACAAGCAAGTCCAATCAGAATTATTGATCCGCCATCTATACTAATATTATAAAGCTGAAGAGTTTGTTTGTTTGTTTGAACGCGCTAATCTCAGGAACTACTGGTTCGAATTAGAAAATTCTTTTAGTGTTGGATAGCCCTTTTATCGAGGAAGGCTATAGGCTTTATAACATCATGCTACGACTAGTAGGAGAGGAGGATCAATAAAAAAAGTTTCAAACACGGGGAAAATTCTCTTATGTGAAGCAGACAAAGCTGCGCGGGTCAGTTAGTTTTAGTATAAAAATGTAAATACTATACTTAAATGTTAAGTTAGCATGATTCACATTTTAGTATTGGAGTACTGTCGTAATCTAAAGGACTGATGTTTTTTGCGCTAGTTAAATACGTAAAGTCAACTAAGGTTAATAAATTTGAACTGTAATGGACCGCCTACATCAATCTAGGTGATATGATTTCTGAAACTGTTTTGTCTTGCTGAAAAGTTTTAGGTAAACGGTGATATAGATAAATAGGTTTGTGTTGTTTATTGCATTAATTATTTAAATTAAATAAAACACTTACGAGAATTACCTATAGCCATAAAAGTTAACATTCTGAGGAAAACTCTGTGCGCAATCAACAATTGAAAATCCAAGAATCGATGATTTATTTTTCTGATTTTCTTTCTTTTTAAAATAATCAGCTCCCGCACTAGGACTCCTGTTTTGCGAGGGACTTTACAAACATTCAAACAACGGACACACAGTACACCCACACTCGAAACAACAATTTGTGAATCACACAAATTGTTGTCCCGTGTGGAGCACACACATTCGGCGCAGTGGCAGTGTCGAGGCGACCGCTTACACCTCTATGCCATCTGTGCAGTCCTCAGCAGGGAAGGGCAGGTAGTGTTTCTTCCTTGAGTCTGGCAGCAAAACTACTCTATTTCAGACGGGTCTTTTTCAACACGCTAGTGATGCAGTAGTCCAATATCCTACAGTAATAGGTACTATCATCATTGTTTACACAAGCACTTTTAAATAGTCCATAGTAGTCGGCCATTTTTAGAGATTCGCAAGATTGGAAAACTAAATAGCGGAACAACTAAAATAATAACAATTAACAAAGTTCATTAAACAGATAAGTAAATAAAAAGCATACGACTATTTTTTTTTTTACAAACTGTTTCTTTAACTGTTTTACTAAATTCGCACGGCCCACTGCAACAATTCAACGGAAGCGAATTGCAAAGATAAATCCGTTCCCTGCGTAGACAACGCATCAGTACGTACTTATCATGTGGGAATACAACGCTCCACTTACGACTGCACTCTGTTATATGAGCTTGTGAACGACATTAATATTGTATGCACACTGTTTAAATGTATGGTGCTTGTTGCTTAATTAGATATTTGGATGCTGAAGCATTTTAGATTTGTCAATAGCTTTTGATTCGGTATGTCACGTGGGCGTCGCCGTTTATGAGCTTATAAATGTACCTCAGTGCAATTAACATTTTAATTAAACGACTTTGTGTGACTGTCCAATAATGTAAATATATATAATTACTAGATGTGCCCGCGGTTTCACCCGCGTTTATCGTTACTGCGCCGCCCCCGTGGGTCGCAGCGTGATGTTATATAGCCTATAGCCTTCCTCGATAAATAGGCTATCCAACACTAAAAGAATTTTTCAAGTCGAACCAGTAGTAATCACGCAGAATAAACCAGGAGAAACATCGTTTGTACTATGTCTGTAATGGGTAATTACTTTGCTGCGATGTTATTTTAAAACTGCTATATGTCCTAAGATATTCATTGAAATCGAATGATGTAAAGGGCCATTTTGTTTAAAATTAAATACTTGTGATGAATAACGTATTTATTTGGATAAGGATTAATATCATGAGTAATCTGCTCTAATATGTACATGTTGTGTACACTACTTTAGGATTACTGTCCGGTTTATATAATATGTTCACTATTCTACTTACCATGTTAAGACTGTAATCTGTCTGTGTACCTATTATAAATAAATAAATAAATAAAAATACCTTCGCAAATAATGCATTATTTTAGAACAAATTTCGTTAGCATAAAAATGGTTATAGTGAGCCAACCTTAAAAGATAGACATATGCTGTCGCGGACTTTTTTTTAGAACTTTTAAAGGGGAACAATTCTGTCATACATGATTTTTGCGAAACTTTAACTGTTTACGCAGCGGAAGCTCTCAAAAGGAAAAAATACTCTCCGATTTTGAAACATTCTTCATTGGTGCTCCGCTCCTATTGATCTTAGCGTGATGATATATAGCCTATAGCCTTCCTCGATAAATAGGCTGTCTAACACTGAAAGAAGTTTTCAAATCGGACCAGTAGTTCCTGAGATTAGCGCGTTCAAGTAAACAAACAAACAAACAAACTCTTCAGCTTTATAATATTAGTATAGATTGATAAATAATGTTAGGGTCTACAGTCCTAATTTGTTTTAGTATTCATGGTGATTTTTTCGTAATAAGTTCTTGTATAAAACATATTGTTTTGAAACTGGTAATTGATGTGGAAATAAAGTGTCTATATAGAAACGTTCGTTTCCGAAAAAGTAACAACGCATATTTATTTCGATTGCTAAATAGGAATATAACATTTTATTTTTGCTTGTGCGTATTTGTGTTTTTATTTATGCTTCAGTGCCTTAATAATGTTGTTGTTTGGAAACGTAATTGAGTAATATCGTGTGTCTTTGTTCTCTAAATCATAAAGAACTCAATGTTGTTTTGGCAAGGAGTATTATTTAAGAAGTTTAAACTGAGTTGAAGTTTCCATTCCATTTATTATGAAATATTTATATAACTCTTATATTTCGATTATAATATCTGTAATATAACAACGCTCTTTTATATCTTTAGTCCAAAACGTATTAACTCTCTGTTCATATATTTTTTTATCTGATGTTTCAAATGCATGAGTGAGGCTGTGAGACAATTCGAAGGAACGTAAGAATGTTTGGGGCTATTCATTGGCCGGTACAAGTTGCCTGATGGCACGGCATCGGTTAGATAAAGATTTATCCAGGAATGTGGGCGCGCGGGACGCGGCCGCTTGTCGCCAGACCACCGTTAACGGCTCACCTGTCTACCGTCCACTTCCCTTTCCCAGAAAAAATGGTAACATCTCTAATGTAACGACCGCTGCGTCTGACTGAGTGACGCCACACGATACAGGAAACCTCACCTCCATTATACAACATCTAGACTCGACACAATTAACGAGGAATCCTAACAATTAAAATGTTGAAAGATTAATGTTGATAGTCTCAGAACACCTTGGAATTTTCATGATGCAATTTTTAGCGCGCATTCACCCAATCTACCGCCAACAAGCACATATTAATGTTTCAAAAGCCTTTGTTAATTCTATTCTCACAATATAAAACAAAACTTGGAAGCCCAGATAATGAGACTGCACAATCACACGCCACCTGTCCGCGAATTATGTTTTTGCACAACCATTGTTGGCAAATATGCAAGAGTTAGTTCCCACATTATACTCCGAAATTGTGAAGATTGAGTCGAA
This sequence comes from Catocala sponsa, assembly GCA_963564715.1. NCBI lineage: Eukaryota > Metazoa > Arthropoda > Insecta > Lepidoptera > Erebidae > Catocala > Catocala sponsa. Next base: position 27,746,097 of record OY751335.1, on the reverse strand, counting down.
ACATGGAGCTAATAAAGATTATGATAATGTTATTGTTGCTGTTAATAAAATATTGTTGCGTTAACGAATAGCTGTTTATAGGCGGAAATCCTAGCCAGCAACGACCTTTGACATTTGGTCGCGGATCACGGTCAATGGCACGCGATGGGTCTCCAAGGCGAATCGTTCGAACAAGTACGTTATCATCTCGTTAAAACTTACAAGCTGCACAATCAGTTATTATTAGTTCGTCAAGTTGTATTTCGCCAATTGAATTCTCGTAGTACAGGAAGCGCGTGTAAGTATTCGGTTCGTTGAAAGGCCGCGCGCGACAATGCCGCCGCAATTCGGTGAAGGTACTTCGACGTCCAAATTATAATAACTGTTATAACTTTTGTCGGGCTCTCGCGCATAAATATTCTGATTAAGGACCTAATTTGTATTGCCTTCGGTTACAATGATGTCATTGATATAGATAAAAAAAGATTCCTTTAGTCGCATATTGCTTTTATGAGCTTATATTTTGCCAGGTCGTGGCGTGCACTTTATTGAAGAAATCTTGCAGTGAATGTAAATAAGCCTATTCTCGTTATTTTCCCATGATTTATTACATTTATGTGCTGACTGATCACATTAGTCGACTACCCGATTAGGGCATTTGTATTCGTTTTGCATATGTGGAGGTCGTTCGTCCCGGTTCTCGTCTGATGTCGCATATTCTTTTGCATGCCGCACTCTGAATCCCGATTCCGCTTGCGTATTTGTATTAACACGTTGAAAGCACTACGCTCATTGAATACTTTATTGAATGGAGTTAAAACTTGGAAAGCCCCGGCATTCATAACTGGTTCGTTTACCCTATCCGACTTTCCATCTCGCCCGCGAATGAACGTTGGCCAACATAAATTCAAACCTAACATAAATATTGGCATCCTTCGAAATATGTAGACTAGGCATAGAATCCCAAAATTGGTAGACTAATTTACGTCGGGTGGTACGTGTCCGGAATCGGAGTAGCGAGGTACCAGTCGATAACCGGTCGATATCGATCGGCGAGGATGTCGCTGGCAACGTTCCCATAAATTCCGCGGAATCGTACGAGATTTATAATGGCGGCAGCGTAACGGTGGGCGCGACGCGCATGCCGAACGCACGCGCCTACGTGCCGCGTCACTCCTGAGTGTCACATAGTGTCGCACACACCACGCACCACGCACCACGCACCACCGCCGCAGTGGCGCGCCGAGCGCCGCCCCCGCACTGACACTCCATCGCCTGTCACACTGTTGTCACATCGATTAGTATTGTTCCATATTTGGCGCGGTGCTAAACCTTCTCTAATTGGCGATAAAAAGTGATAAAAGATAATATTATTCTTAGGTTTACTATTCTCAGGTAGGGTTTATTGATCAGCTCTCTAACATGATCGCACTACAGATAACTTGTTTTGCTTTCGTAACTGCGAACATCGTAAAATGTTGTCATCTCCACATATGGGACACGCGAGTTGCCATTTTATTTACATCAAACAGAATTGTGGCAGCGTCATATATTAAAGTCAGCGATGTGTTTTTTATTATCGATACATGTTTACCTACATGAAGAATCTAATTAGCATAATTAAAGTTTGCACATGTTGGTTAATTTGTTTTTCAACACATGTTTACTCGTATTTAATTCTGTCATTACAGCATTAACGATGCCAATTTGTATGAATGAAGTGTATCCAGTCTGTCCAGTGTTACGTATAGGTGTGTTGTACCTGCGGAGGTGTAGCGCTTAGAGTATATTGATTTCGCCCCCATGCACTTTCTAGTTACTCCATATTGTAGTGTTAGCTAGCAAACATAGTGGGAGTTTATTGACTCGTGGAGTGCGGGGCGCGCGCGGGCTGTACGACCGGTCGGCATGCGGCAGGTTGGCGGACGTAGGTGTCCGCAAATATTAGCACTTGCCTAATTCACTACCAACGATACGTTTACTTTATTACCTAATCTGCTAGTTAAATTAATATTTTCGTTGTCACCTACACTAACCTTTAGGATCAACATTCCACCTTACTTAATTACAGCGTAGGCGTAGTCATACGACATCCCACTGACAAGAAGTCGTTATTATTGAATGGGACGACTGTCAACAGAATTAGAGATCGGTCCCGATCGAGGATTATAGATAACGCCATCTTTCATAACAATGCCATCGTAAGAGTTCACTGACACTGTTATGATAGTTTAAAGTGACAAGACGTCAGAATAATTTATGATTACGACACGAGGTATCTGAAACATGCGTTTTGCGGCGAAGGCGAGCTGCGGTGCGGGCATGCGCGCGCGGCCGCCTCGAGGTCGCGATCGATGCGCGTGCGCAATATGAATGAATGAATCCCCCCACTCCGCCCCGCCAACCACACGATCAATGGATCGCACGTGGCGATCGATTCAGCTTTAATCTAAACGTAGCTTGCTTCATGTTACACATATCTACATATTTTAATTCTGTCTATTGAATCATTAGATATAGCTATGTTAATCAGTCCTATATGATAATGTTTATCTGTGGACATCTAATTAGGATTACACCAAATAAGGTCCATATATTAGATAGAAAACAAGACCATTTTCAATGTTGACTACTTACATAACTCATTAAAAGGCAAACAACAAAAGTTAATTCAACTTCCTGATCTCAATTTCTAATCTGTCGCTCGTAGCTCGTTGACAATGGTATCAATCTCGAGCACTTATCTGCGACTGGGTCGATCACTTGTAATTGACAGCTAAATGCCCTATTAGAAGTGGACACCATAATTGAGTGGCCGGCATTGCCATGATACACTCGGAGTTGCGGCCGCGCCTCCCACACATTTCTATCGTTTGAATTACATCTTTTGAGATCTGAATTTGTTTTCTCAACCATGATGATAACAAAGTGAATAAACGAATACAAATACTTCGTATACATGCCGATTTCTTTCATCAATGGAGTTATTGGTACGTATACGACAGTATACGTATCTATCGCTGTAGAAGGTGATAACGGCAACCCGTCTAAGCCCTTATTGGGCAACTGGCGCGGCTAACCATTGTGGGAGAGGCATGGCTAACGAATGTGCATGGGCGCAACGTTTTCCGGCCATATTGAGTGGCCCTTATGAGGTGACAACCATATCAAACGGCCAGATAATATCACGCCATATTTGGCATGGAGGCGACGCGGTTGCACATGGAACAAGGCAAGGTTGCAGCTGTGAGCTGAGATAATTTACGCCTCTTAGTAATTAAACTCTTTAACTGCTCATAAAATATTGTAATGTCACCCACTCATTTAAAGATATACTCTCATTCACATGCTGATGAATATTCTATTATAATGAATCACAATAAGTTCCAATAGAATCGGATAGTGTTCCAGGGGCCTGCGTACGCGCATACTACTATTGCGATTATACTAATGAGTCACGCCGGATTTACATACGGTGTCGGCGGAAAATCATTGAAGGTCAAGCTGTTGAGGTTGCCATTTCCACGAAGCAACGTGATCAATTAAGATAAACATGTGAATTGGTTTGCAGACGATCGTAATTAAATTTGGTTAGTTCAATTGCTCGGTATTTTTTCGGAAATCAAACAGGAGGTCTTGCGTTATCATTATAGAAGGACTGTTGAATCTATTTAATTCTTAGTCATTATAAACTGATAGGAAATGAGTGATATATGTATGAGATAAAGGGAAATTATATGCAGAAAGCGAAAGAGTATAGGTTGTAGCTTTGCTTTATTTATGTGGCTTTGTATCCAATATCAGTCGCATTGACACATTCGTCATACTGTTGACAGTGGAGACGATAAGTGTCGACGTAACATATCAATGTAGGTGCTAATGGACGGAGCCGAAGCTTTGTCCGCAACTTTCAATATTCGAGCTGATTTGTGCCCACCCTTCGGAATTTTAAGTGGTCTTTACTCGTAAAATTAACCGGTCCTTAATGGACCTTTTGAATGAACGGAAAGGAATTTTAAAATAAGTGTACACCGTCGGCCAATTTTATGATGGCGGCCGTAGGTTCATCACTCATTTGTTGAATTCGTTTCGGCACTGGTTCAATTGTTACGGTTTCGTTTTCTGGTCGAGTGTTATGGGAAGACTTTCACTTAGTAGAAACTTGTTTCTGCCAGGTGTGTTCTGAAACTTCTACTAATTTACTTTTAAGTGAAATGAAGTAGACACAATTCCGTGCGACGAATGACGTACCTGTAAATGCCAACAAATTTATACCAGGATGTGGAGATAAAAAAAAGTTGTAACTTTACGTTCTCAGGGTAAAGAAGCTGTCTGTTGATACGCTGAAAGGCATCCATGTGAAGTGGAAACAAAGCATCGTTCGACGTCGACATCTCTAAACAAGCTCGTGAAACTGTCATATCGTCACTTGGCTAATGGGACTCTGTCATCGAGCCGACCCCTTTAAACTCTCGTTTCCTGACTTGGAAATGTAATTTCGTTTATTTTAAGACGGATATGGTTAAGTATCAGCTCTATTTCGGTATCTAATAAAAAATATGTGTTACTTTGTGATTGTGGTGATTATAGCTAGGGAGAATATGTTTAGGGGATCATTATCTGTCATATCTCAGACGTCATCATATCATCAATGTTTAATGTTACTGGACGTGTAGCCAGTACATAAAAGTGTCAAACTTTACCAGCTTTTTACCTATACAAACTAAATAATTAATTATTTCAACAATCCTTTCTTCATGAAAATCGTTTTTATCATATTTACTTCAACACAAGATACTCCACAACTGTGAACATTACTGACAACCACACTGTTTACTCAAATCGAGGATACGAGGTGTCTGTAACAGACAGACATCGTGTGAAACTGAGGGGCCCACTTAAGATGTATCATGAGACTTGTAAAAAACTCACTTAAAACATTGGGGCGTAGGCGTAAAGTGACAGATGTGTTCAAGGGGTCGAGGAATGACCGTTTAACTTTTAACTGCTGGCTTCCGCCAAACGGACGGTTAGGTGACACATTGGCCTTGCAGTTCTTGTTGCAGTGATAATCTTATGCGCTCCGTGATTCATGTAATACTATTTGTAATTTAATACGCGACGTGTTTTGTTTTGATGCGCGACTTTATGGCTCCTTTTTGTAGTGTGTCGAGACTCGAGACTCGAGACTCGATACAAAGATGCCTTAACTGCGTCGTTACTGTGTGCAGTGGCTAGTAAACAAGCTACTGCCTTCCTGTGAATGACCAGTACGTGGCTACATCCAGGTTTAATTGAACTCTCAGTATTATAGTTCTAGTTGCAACAGCCAAACACAAAATCTTTTTATTACGAACATTTTGATAAGATAGCAAGATATACTTAATATTGTCTTATGTTTACGCGAATGTTATACATTGAAATTAAACAAACTTTATACGGATTTTATCGCGTTGTTTATTTTTTATAAAACACTATTATTAGGTACATAATTTTAAAACTTTAATATACTATTGTTAAACACCTTTACTAGTTACTGTTTACTTCTATTTAAGCTATTTAAATGATACAACTATTTAGATTTAATTTTACACTTTCCGCGACGTTTCGGTTGCTTTTCAGCAGCCATGATCACGGGGAGACTGCTGAAAAGCAACCGAAACGTCGCGGAAAGTGTAAAATTAAATCTAAATAGTTGTATCATTTAAATAGCTTAAATAGAAGTAAACAGTAACTAGTAAAGGTGTTTAACAATAGTATATTAAAGTTTCAAAATTATGTAATAACTAGGTGTTACCTGCGACTTCGTCCGCGTAGATTTTAACTAAAAAGTGTTTATCTCCGCGGAACCCTATTTTTTTTCTAAAGTTAAAGTAGCCTATGTTACTCCTTATAACATCAGTTATCTGCCAGTGAAAGTTCCGTCAAAATCGGTTCAGCCGTTTCGGAGATTACCCGGAACAAAGAGACAGACAGAAAGACAAAAATTAAAAAAATAGATGTTTTCGTATAGGTACCTTATATAGTTTCATATGCATTAGATAAAAAACTGTTATTTTGGACATTACAAACAGACTCTTCGATTTTATTTATTTGTATAGATAGTGTTTCATAAAAAATAAACAACGCGATAAAATCCGTATAAAGTTTGTTTAATTACAAGATAGCAAGTTGTTTATGCCACTTTCGTAAATGTTATTACCGAAATAGTATTGATTGGCTTGAGCAGAAAATGTATACCTATGCTAGGTATATATCGGCCTCGATGGCGTAGTGGTTGGTGTAACCGACTGCCACGCATGAGGTCGCGGGTTCGATTCCCGCACAAGTCAAACATTTGTGTGCATGAACATGGGTGTTTGTCTTGGTCTGGGTGTTTCTATGTATAATATGTATGTATTTACAAAAAAAAAGTATATATGTATGTTTATCCATTGTCGAGTACCCATAGTACAAGCTCTGCTTAGTTTGGGCTAGATAGTGTTGTGTGTATGTGGTAGAATATATTATTATTATTCTCTTTATTTACACATTTTTCAATAGTAATTACATTTTTAAATATATAAAAAAAAACACATTTAAAAATATAAAAACTATGAAGACCCACCGGCATCGGGAACTAGGTCCAAGTTATTATTATTATTATTATATTATATTTTCTGCTCTAGCTTTGTTACATCTAACTATATTAACCATGTGAGACTGTGACTTGAAAAGCGCTAACCATACGGAAAAAGGTAATTACATCTTATTATCTATACTAATATTATAAAGCTGAAGAGTTTGTTTGTTTGTTTGAACGCGCTAATCTCAGCAACTACTGGTTCGATTTGAAAATTCTTTATGTGTTGGATAGCTCATTTATCGAGAAAGGCTATAGGCTATATAACATCACGCTACGACCCAAAACGTAACAGTAACGATAAACAAAGTACTCTGTGCGATAAACGCGGCTGAAACCGCAGGAACATCTAGTTATGAATATAATGGTTATGGTTTACTTTAATGCATCTTTACATTTAGCATCCGGACGATGAATTATGATGTACGTTCTCAAGGTATATTGAATACTGTTTATTATTTCCTACTCCCGTAGTGCACTTTCAATATCGCAAATATTTATAATTCCGTCATGTCTGCATTCACCGCAACTTACTTATAAATATTATATGAACATGTACGTCGTATGTCAGAAGTCAGAAGGCGATTTTTTTTCCAAAAGTCCGGGAAGCGAAGTGAATAACAGATGTTTCCTTTCATGTTTGGTATTTATAAACTTTTTTTTATTTATGATATACAAATATGATTCTTATAGTCGAAAATGAGCGGAAATATATTGCTGTATGTGAATTTTCTTCGACCTCGTCACCCCGTACTCCTAGAAATTGATGAGTAGTGTCAACAGGTCGTCCAAGAATATAAAAATATTTGTTCCACATAATCGGTGTGTTCGTCCGGTGTTCTATGATCTGTAATATTAGTTTCTGGAAACGAACGACTGACTAGTCAACTGTGAAATATTTGTCCTCTCGTGTCAAATGAAAAGATCACTCGTTACGAGTAGCATCGATCTCTTGTCGCCTTACGCAGATGCCAATTAAATAGTCGTCTGAACCTTTAAAAAATAGGTCACTGCAATATGCGATTCGGTTGGATAAAACTATGGATTAGTTATATTCTAAAACTACAAAAATAAATGGCTTATGTTTAACTTATCACCAGATATAGTAAAATATAACAGTCAAAAATAGTAAATGATCACCAAAATTAAAACCGCATTTTTAATACCAAAAATATTAATTGCACAGCAAAGAGATCAAAATAAGTCGACGTTGCTCGGGTCAGTTGGGTTATAATAAAATAAAATGCGATATACCAACACAATAAAATTGTTGATGAACTATTTTCTAGGTTTTATTAAAAGGGTAGTATTTAACTGCACAGCAAAAAATACTAATTGCACAGCAAAATATGCTTACCAAAAATACTAATTGCACACCAAAATATATTTAAAGAGATCAAACTAAGTCGACGAAGCCCCGCTTCGCGGGTCTCCTATTTTTGGGTGGGTTTAAGAAGGAACTTAACATAACCTAACCCTTCCGAGACGGAATCCAGTGATTTGAGGCGTATAAGTGCTCGTTATGATATATTTTAGTAAGCATATTTTGGTGTGCAATTACTATTTTTTGGTGGTCATTATATTTAATCCCAAATAAATTGCAGAATACTGGTTAGTTCTATCCATATATTGTGTAATAAAGTATGGTAGTTCAGTATCATGCAGGTATTGGTCGATTTAAAGCTAATCTATTGAAAGCAATCACGCCGTGAGTATCGGGCACCGCTTGATTAGATGGTACTTCTGTCTGTTGCTTCTCAATTACCTTTAACAGATCGCCAACCGGTTTCTAGGCAGACACCGGGAGAAGGCAGATCAACACAACAATTAGTTAATAGGTCAAACGCATGCCAACTCTTGTGATTGAATGACAGAATTAGCCATTCAAATCACTTGACATGCCTTTGATTATTACGCGTCGTTGAGTAGCCTCTTAAAACCCGTATGTATATGTTTAAACCTAAATGCGATGACGACTTAGTGGATAGTAAATATAGCTTATAGATAGGTTCTCATTAGCATTAGATTAATATTTTACAATTTTGTGGGAGTAAAAGTGACTTAAATGTCTCTACCAACTTCATATTTTTTTAAGTTGATCAGTTATCGCGCATATTAGCGTTATCATGTCGTGTATTACACGTAATTCCACAAAAACAGCATAGTAGGTAGTGATATTTATCACAAATCCCGCGGAAGCTCAGCGTTGATCTCTGTGAGTGTCGCGACATTTGTATCTCCTGTCGTATCCTGCGGACGGAAGCGCGCGGATGTTGCGTCACCGCCCGGAAATAGACGCCCTCTGTGTCACCGCGCGCGCACCACGTCACTGCACGTCCGAGTATCTGCCAGACTGCCACACACTCTGCTACACCCGTCTGTGCAACACGTGAACTCTAACGAGACGTTCAATCATCAGCGCTCCTGACTGAGGATATTGCCGTCACTCAACAAATTTTATGTGTGTACCTACGTGCTTATCAGCTAATGTCTTTGCCCAAAACCGCTGCCTAACAAATGACTCGCAACGAAAAAGTAATGACAACGATCGATCTCGCGTCTGCCTTTAGACCCCAGTAATTATTTCCAAACGGGAAACAGTTTCGAGATAATACTGCGATTTATCCTGCCCTACGTGTATCCGTCTGCAATGTTTGGTCCGACCGACGCGCCCTTTCCTCTTCACGCAGATATCGTCATGTTTTGTCGGGTAGTAGATACATCGGCGCGCACCAAAATAAGGTTTTGACGCAAACGTGCGCACTAAGTTTCGATATTTATGATCGCATCGAACACTTAATCAGCGACAGGAAGATGTTAACCGTTCGCTCGTATATTAGCCCAATCAAAATATGGTAATGGTCGGCGAGGGCCTGCTGAATTTCCTTGCGGAATCAATTTGCCCCCGTGAAATTTATGGTCGTGTTTCCCCAATTAACTGGCAATTCGGTGGCTTCGATTATTTCGCATAAAATGTGCGGGTGACTCCCGCATCCGGTGATTACGTCGGGCGCATAATTTGTGATGCGTCTGCGCCGAACTGAGCGGAGCCAGCCTACGCCTGCGCCCGCTTGATTTTTGTTAGATAAAAAAGGGAAGGGTTCGCCCGCGTCGTGCTGCGCGGCGGTGTACGCGGTTTGTTTGTTTGTTTTAATGTCGACTCTTTTGCACCTGCGCACGTTTTGTATTTCATGGTGGTACTGCTGGTATCGCCGCCCGCGCCTTCGGCCGGTTCCTCTAAATGAGATTTTGCGAACTCATTTTTGCTTTTGTATCTCAGTAACGTGGACTTAATGGTCTCTTTTTATTATTTTAGACCCGTATGCAAATTACCGTCCTTTAATATGCATCTCATACGAAAACATTAATGTTTTGAAGTTTTATGTAGGTATGATAACATGGTTGAGAAGTGTCTCATAATAATAATTTAAGTTTTTTGACTTCGTCCGGTTCACTCGTTTTGTTTTAAGCTTAAGTTGTTAAGATTTTTTATTGTACAGGTTATTGTGACTTTTAATTATATTTATCGTTTTCTCATGTTATACTTGAGATGTTGCCGTATTACATATTCCAACTTATCCAATGTTTAAGTAGCTATCGATTCCGGATAGGCCAATGTAATCCTGGGGGGCCACTGATTATAAATACAATTAGTAATAAAATATGTCGTCTATTACAGAGTCGGCGGGCAACGTCGGCCTCGTCGGGCGCGTGCCGGCCACCGGATGCGCCAGCGGCGACATAATGTGGCTGCTTGACGAGCCTAATCAACCTTATGAAGGTAATTATAATGTTTACTGTGACTCAGCCATCTCGCACAGAAAGCTCGTTAAAATAATATTGTTTTTGTATATTCCAGACTGTGAACAACTGCTTTGCTTTCGCTACTACAATGGCGAGGGCGAGGAGTGCGCAGCGGAGTCGCCGGCGTTGCCGACCCGGTTCAAAGTCGACCTCAAAAAACTCCCGCTCCGCCTCAAGGAAGGCATGTCCAGAAAGAGAAGCGGCGACCACGTGTCGCCCTTCTCCTACAACAACGAGAGCTTCGAGATGAACTCGGAGAACCCGCCGCGTGTCGAGTTCGTCCCCGGCACCAGCCACGACATCAAACATCTCAGCGAGAACGTCAACAAATGCTCAATTAGTGCTTTAGAAAGTAACGGGAACAATCTCGAACAAACAAAATGTGATCCTAGTAAATCTCTAGTTAGTTATTTAAGCCAAGAATCTCAAAATGTAAATAGTGAATCTCGGAGTGCTACAGACTGTAGGCCGACGTCGTCGGGAGTGAAGAAGAAGTGCCCTCCGCCAGTGGACACAGGGGGCAGCCAAGCACTCAACGGTGTCAAAAAAAAACAGAAGGCTGTAAATAGCGGTTTCGATTCGCCCACGTCACCGGGCACTGAGTATTATAAAATATGGTCACCAAAGAATCCTTGCAAGATAATGAAATTCGTATACGACGTGGAGAGTGCGAATGTGCCCAATGATGCGGAAAAATCACCGGTGCCACCCCTGCCGCCGAGACAATCGCACAAACCGCTCGAAAGAATGCACGCATTATCTCCGCCCCAGGTACCCAGACACAGAAAACCAAAAAAGTTAACAAGGCCTGAAGATGCGTTCACTTTTGAATTGATAGACACGGATGAACAATTCTTTACTGACAATAACATTACGAACTCAGCTGTTCTCCAAGGCGAAATAAATGATTTCAAACCGGGAGAGTTCTACTCTGGTAACCAGATAGCTACGTCTTCAACGGCGAGTTTTTGGCGAGGTGGTCAAAATGTCGCGCCTCTAGCCACACCTGAAACTGATGGTAGCTTATGTGAGTCAACCATTTCAAAACTCTCGAGGCTGAACGAGGAGAAGAAATCTAAAGACGTGCCTGATAGCTCACCGGGCGCTAGTAGAAATAAGATATTGTTCATTAAGGATATAGGCCCTGATAACTACATCACTACCACATTTGCGAGGAAGGATAAACCATGTCCTCCTATGGACGTGGTTGATGGGGTAAACCGGACGCCAAATCATGCGAAATCGGAAGAGAAGGCTCAGCACACTTTCTTGAATGACATAAGCAACCATTCGGAATTTGAAGACGATAATAGAAATCAAATAGAGGAGAAAGAAATCACAATATTAAAAGGTCACAAACCTCTTACGAGACAGAACTCTGGACGTGCAAATACACCGACTATGATGACAGCATTCTTAAATTCGTCGCATATAGATCCTCCGACAAGAGAAACAGATAATAGCACCAGTTCAAATGCTCCGAGTTCTTGCAACTCCTCTCATTCGACGTCGCCAGTCGACGAGTCGAGCAAGATATTGCCTAGCGTCGGAACTATGCTAATGAACCGAAAATATTCATGTGATTCCTCCACACCAAAACACTCTAGCCTACCTCGACATTTGATCAAGAATCTTGGCTGTGAAGGAACTCCTAAACACTCGCCTAGTAAAACCAATACGAATAACCTGGAGAGTCCTGTGAGGCCTCATCCACGCGTGTTAACACGAGTGGCAGCATTAGCGGGCACTGCAGTACCTCAATGTCCTCCTACGCCGACACACCACGCGCGGAGACCAAGGCCTATGCCACCACCAGACTTACATCCTCCTCCAATACAAAATCCTGAAGGACGAGAGAGATTGCACGAGAACTTCGAAATGGTTGAATTCACGAATGAACTAAGGACGTCGGAGATTAGATCTCCTAACATGGAATTTGTGAATAGTAATCATTTTACGATAGTTCATGCGGGCCCTCCTGAGGACGTCGTGTTGAGGAGGCCAAGGCCAGAGGATAACGACGACAATGACAATTCCGTAGCGTCGCCTACGCCATTGAGACACATGGCCGGTATAAGACTACCTTCGATACCGGAAAGGGCTTCAAGGCAAATGGCTCTGACGGGTGATTTTCCTGCTAATATGATTGGAGGGATTATTGAATGTGAAGAACCTTTGCCTGCAGGTGAGTTCGGCATACTTCAATTTTAAAACATAATGATAAACACGGTTCAGGTTGTTCATTAATTACTATTTGTTTACCGGGTATTAGTTTTGATTTTAGTACTTCCATTTTCTATTACTATGGGATAATAATTAAAGCTCATATATCATAACTAGTCCATTTGCTAATCCCTAAAAAGTTTTTAACGGTAAAAGCTTTTGAATGACTAGCAAATGACCATGTCAATGCTTCCTTAAAGGACTTCTTATTTTTTGCCTTTTAAATAGTATAAAAATTGTTTATGTAATATTAGGCTTGTTTATACATAATCTTTTTTGTAAAAAAATATTATAAATTAAATAACATTTTCATTCTGAATAACTATTTTCAATGAAGGCTATGGAATATTCCATGTATGAATTTACCTAATCCATTGCTTTTTTATTTTCCAGGATGGGAAGCGCGCATGGACAGTCACGGGCGGGTGTTCTACATCGACCATATAAACAGGACGACGACATGGCAGCGCCCCGGCCTCAACGGTACGACGCCCAGGTCGCCCGCGCCCGAGGTGCAGAGGCGGCAGCTAGATCGCAGGTAAAGAAAGAAAGAGAAAAGATTTATTTGGCACACGAAAATGGCACACTTAAAACATGACTGGAAAAGAAAATAAAATATAAAGAAATAAAGCAAAATAATTATAAAAACTTGAAAGAGAAAAACAAACAGTAACACTATAATAAGAAATTTATCAAGTCTGCTTACTGGCAACACCACATCTTCCGCTTGTCTAAACGGAAACCATCTGGCTGCATTCAAAATCAGGGCCAGTGTTGTCAGTGAGCAGTGATACAAACATTAATCTATTAAAATTATTTATGTACAAATTAAGTTGAAAAAGAAATGTGACGGTACGACATTATTAACATCTCCGTTTTAGTTCTATCATCATTATCATCTCAGCCGAAAGATATCCATTAAGCCTCCTCCAAGGTTTTCCACACAGACCACTCTTAGCCACCCGCATTCCACCGCTTCTCTCGACCCTTACCAAGACGTCGGTCCACTTTGTAGGGACCCTACGCCTGTTGTGTTTTCCGGTGCGTGGCCGCCACTCAGAACCTTTCTGTCCTAACGGCAACTTTAGTTTCCCTGCGGATGTCCTCATTTATGATATCTCTATATTAAATTAATAATGTATTGTAAGGTATCAGGCAGTTAAATCTAAAACGGTACCTTAGGGGGACATGCAATCAAAGCACGTTCGCGTGTTTACAAAAGGAGACCGTCCATATTCGGCTTGAACGTGGACAATCGTCTTATAAACAAAGTAAAATATTAAAAGTTTTGTTTTAATATATAAAAAATATTGGTTACTATCCAGTCGTATGAAATTGACGTATATCTAATAAAAATTACTTTTTAAATATTTTCATTTGGTTTAAAATGTGTACTTAACTGAAATGGATAATTCAAATGGCTTGTTTATGTTGCATAGTAAAAAACAGTGGAAAATCAGAACAAAGTGTTTAAAAAAATCATATGTAGAAATATTAACGAAATCTGAAAATACGTTGATATTTTTTTTATTATTTACTATATTCATATTTTGAATTCGACAATAATAATTAATGTAAAAATGATATGATATTTCATAAAATATAACAAAATTGTAAAGTAATTTATTTTCATATTCTAGCAACACTTGACTTATCTGTCAATCCTGTTTCCGTCATTCGCTTTGCGTTTGTTTGCTCGTATAATGGATATTTTGTGGACGTGATTTTGTGTTTTATTTTATTATTTAACGAACTTGATACTAAACTTCATAGAATAATGTTTTCTACTTAGTTTAGGCTACTGAAAATTAATATTTTTATTACAATATAAAATTGTTCACGCCCAGGCCAGGGTCCCATACAAGGTGGTCAGTCTCCTTTAGATGTCTTAAAAGGGCGGTCTCAACAGTCATCATATGAGTAGGTATTATTAGAACATGTTATTACGTTTGATCGCAGTTACGAGGACTGGTCGTGTCTTATTGGAATGACGTCCGACGTTTAAGACTGCGCCGAGCGTTATGTGCCAAAACAGACGGTCACAGTTAAGTTGATAAAATCAACACTTTTTGTTTAATACAAATATTAAATATAAATTTACCATAACAATGAATGTGTTTACAATTACTCCGTGTTAAAAACTTGAAATAATTAATATTTTCGCCTACAAAATTACGCAAATTTGCACGAAAAATGCAAAAACTTAAGCTCGTATTAAGCGAATTTTTAGATTATAACAGTAGAAATCTATCCTATTTTACAGCTTAAACGAAACATAAATAGTTATATTACAATTTGTCCGTCCCAAATATTTAAGTTATTGGCTGACAATAACGTAAATAATTATTAATTATTCCCACAAGGTGGACCGACGACCTGGTGAAGGTCGCGGGAAGCGGTTGGATGCGGGTGGCCCAAGACTGGTCTGTGTGGAAAACCTTGGGGGAGGCCTATGTCCAGCAGTGGACGTCTTTTGGCTGACATGATGATGATGATGATGGTTGACAATAAAGATACATATTTATCAAAAAAGCATTTCAAATCCTCCATACAATTTTACTATGGCGGCCGCGCGCCGATTTGAGTATCGAGCTCTGTCATTCAGTCCAACCGCGTCTTACGCTCGGCGCAGTCTTAATTTTACAAACATATTTTTCACTTACGGTCATAGACTTAGAATTTTTTCGCTACGCTCCAGTCTATGCTTACGGTCATGTTTCGTTATAAACTTGCAGATACCAATCGATCCGGCGCACGATGACGCGCACGCAGCTGTCGGAGGAGGAGGCGGGCGCGTGCGCGTCGCCGCCGCCCGCGCCCGCGCCCCTCGCTTCCCCCTCCACGTCCGCGGGCGCCGCGCCCGCGCCGCCCGCGCCGCACCCCGCCGCCGAGTTCCTCGCGCGACCCGACTTCTACTCCATACTGCACATGAACCAGGTAACTATACTGCTATAGCATACACACACCATCACTACATATTATAAAACAAAGTCCCCCGCCGCGTCTGTCTGTCTGTCCGTTCACGATAAACTCAAAAACTACTGAACGGATTTCGCCTCGGCTATGAGGGCGGTGTGGAGGCCACTGCTCTTAGACCACACTGCTTACCATCAGGCGGAGTGTGGTCATTTTGAAGAGAAAAAAAAGATATAAAAAACAAATACACAAACACCCACACACACACAAACACACGCACACACAAAAACATCACTCAAATATCTATTCCTCAAGATATTTTATTGATCGAATTTAAAAAATCTACTTATCAAAACGTTATTCTCTTTACAGGAAGCGTCAATCCTCTACAATGGCAACTCCACTCTCAAGCACATGATATCGAAGATCCGACGAGATACGTCGTCCTTTGAGCGGTACCAACACAACCGTGACCTCGTCGCCCTGGTCAATATGTTCAGTGAGACGGACAAAAACCTGCCGCTAGGATGGGACACCAAACTTGATCGCAATGGCAAGGTGAGTTTAACGCAACCGATGACATTAAACATAACATTTTATCGTTAATATGTTCTAAATACTAATTTACTTATTCACAAAACTCGCTTTTAATTTTGAAATAGTTATGTCAGAAAAAAATCAAGTTACAGTAACGTAGAGGGCGCTACTGTGTGTGTACAAAAATAAGCCAATTGACGAAATTTGAAACATGTTGTAATATTCAATGAAATATAGTATAGTGCAAATAAATGTTTATGATTATGATTATAAATTGATAATTCGTTGACAAATATTTTCGATCATAGATTTGTGAGTAGATGAAACCATACGTGCATTGGTTTTCCCAAAACATTTATTCTAAAAGAGGTAAGTTTTAAAAAAAATGTTTATGGGTATTATAAAATCTTTAATACATATTATAAATTGTGAAGTACATACATAAATGAGGAGTATAGTTTCAAACCCAGCCAAAACGATATCAGAACAAAAATAATGTTCCGATTGAATATGAAGCTCCTTCGTTGCTTCTATCGCATAGCACTGATAGTTTTCAACAAAACCCACTCAAATTCTATTAAATCAGCTCACAAAAGTAGCAGTTTCTTGCAAACACCGCTAAAATAGTCCATTTATATTATGTCTTTAAATGATTTTTGAGATTTACCATTATTTGGTGAAAAGTATTTTAGAGGATTTTTAAACTAAACTACTCAAATATAGCATCTAGAATCCTACATGCGAGTA
Source organism: Catocala sponsa (assembly GCA_963564715.1). NCBI lineage: Eukaryota > Metazoa > Arthropoda > Insecta > Lepidoptera > Erebidae > Catocala > Catocala sponsa. The sequence continues at coordinate 27,729,269 of OY751335.1, read as the reverse complement.
AAAAAATAGATTTGCCAAGCAAAAATGTTCGTAATTATGTAGTTACACTGCACTGTCCATATTTCAGCAGTTCACAATCTTGTGTTGGGTAACGACGATACAATATCGTACTTCAGAAATCAAAACATTGTCGTCATTATAAATTATGATGATGATGTAGGAGCCAGTTAGTTTTCCTACACTCGAAGATATATGTAAGTTGTTAGAGTACACAGAAAGAACCACAAGTTATGTTTAAAATGTATATTGTTAAAACTTAAAGTAAAATGTTTACAAGTTAATTAATAAGTGTGATCTTTCTCACGGCAAGTGTATAGTTTTATAGTTATAAATGTACTTGAATGTTATTATGAATTACATCATTATATATCTCAGCAATATGAGGTAAATTGCAACGCTCTTGTGTGCCTATTTTAGTATTGCTGCGTCGACAAAATAAGTATGTACGGTAACGAAACCGTACAGATGATGATGCTTAAAAAGCCTTATACACTTTCCTCTCAAACGATATAGGAACAGTGTTACAGTTTGGACGATATGACTTTACTGTTTCTGACTGGAGCACGCAGATTGGATAATATAATGTAAAAATAGTTTGAGTAATAGAAAAATGACTTGTATTATGTAAGGATTTCAGAAAGCGTAATCCTGAGTCCTAGTCCTAGGTCGGTATAATGTTACTGGCACCATCTTCCAAGAAATTTTTGAACGGGCTTTGGATTAAGAACTGACGAAATTCGATTGATATGATTTTGAATAGGTTTTTGAGTGGATACAAGGTTGATATATAGTGAGGCTGGTGTGTGGTCGGTAGCGTTTCTTCGTGGACCACGTGATGCGGCGCACGACGTTCATCGACCCGCGAGTGCCGCGCGCGGCGGCGGCGGGCCCCTTCTCGCCGCTGCTGCCGCAGAGGCGCCGCCCCGCCGCCATAGACCACCTCACGGTCAGTTGGCTCGCACACTTTTCTGCGTTTGCAACCTTATTACCATTACTTTGAAGTATTTTTTTGCCTGTCATCTAAGTTCATGCGAAGCTTCTTACAGTTTCAGTTCTATTGTATTCAATAATGTTAGAATATTATCTTTAGCCAGTGATTGTTGGCTGTAAATTTTAACTGTATGTTATGTATGCGTGTAATCATAATACAACCAAGTATGGATTTTTGTATTACTGTATATACTATACTTTTCGTTATTATTTATCTGAGTGTACGTGACATGTCTGTACCTACATTTGCACGTCATATATTACTCTGAGATGGCATATTAATTATGAGTTAGTTGTTCTTTTTTTATTTTTTACTTATACAACGGATGTTACCATTTTTTGACACTGTATGGCGCCACTTGTTTCTGACAAATCGGATGATGTTTACTTAACAGCAAAAAATTTTAAGTGTCTTCATATGATAATCATATACAATAATAAGTACTCATCATGTCAATGGTATATGTATCGCATTACGTTCTAGTATTCAGTCTGATCATTGTATAGTAATGAAAACTGATACAAGTGGCGACACCTTTTGAGAATTAGGGAAACGTCAATAGCCGCGAACTAACAGAGCATGGTCGCCTCGCGCTACAAATACTTTGATGATCTTCTACTGAGGCAAGTGCATGAGTAATACCGACCAATACCGTACTCAGAATTACCTTAGTCCATTGTATACAAGATACCGATTTAATCACCTACAATATTTCAACTAAGGTGTTGCAGAGTGCTGGTTTAAATATATACTAATATTATAAAGCTGAAGAGTTTGTTTGTTTGTTTGAACGCGCTAATCTCAGGCACTACTGGTTCAATTTGAAAAATTCTTTTAGTGTTGGATAGCCCATTTATCGAGGAAGGCTATATAACATCACGCTACGACCCACAGGGGCGGCGCAGTAACGATAAACGCGGGTGAATCTGCGAGCACATCTATATTAGTATAATAGTATTTGAAAATAAGTATATATCCCAAAAAGAAGCTGATAAAATGCCTACTTAAATGTATAATGAGCTGATGCATCGTACCTGTGTGTATGACCGGTGAGAGTCGTCAGAAAGTAAATACATAGATATTTATATTAATAAAATATCGTGCTTTGTTATCTTGTATCCTGTAGTATGATACAATTATTTTATATTGCAAGTAGTTAAATTGGCAACATATATTTAGTGCTCAGTGAGTACGCGGCTATTAACTAAATGGTACCAAGTTCTTGGGATCTTACGACTGGTAGTGCCATCTGTATTTCCCCATGTGTACTCATCTCATCTCATTTGTTCATATTTTGTTAGTTATTCTTCATTGTTTGTGATGGCATGTGTAAGGTTTATGTTTGTGTTGTCTGTCTGTTCTTGTTGTTGGTGACTTTGTATTCCATAATATGTGCATTTTGCTTTTGTCTGTTTGTCTGTTGTCGATGTTTTTGTTTTGTTTGCTTGAGTGTCACTGTTTTGTCGTTTCGTTTTTTCTGTTGATACATTTGCTTCTTTTCAGTAATCATTATGCTTACTCCAAGTACTTTTAGGTGTAATTGTTGTAGTTTTAATTTTGTTCTTATTAATTTTATTTATTAGTAAAATATATTATTTGTCATTAGTAAACTGTAATAGTTGTCGATAATTTGTTGAGATTAATAGTTTGTTTATGAGATTTTATTGTTTTTATTTTTATTTGTTTATTTTTTCCGCGTAGTTACAGATTGAAACATTATTTGTTATCGTATTTTCTTTCTTTTGTAGAAAGTTTGTGGTGTTATCTGTCTGAGTATCTTATAATTATATATATTATAACTTATTAAAGTATTATAATACTTTAATAACTTATCATTCACAGTTTAATTATTAGTATTGCTATACAGCTACTAGTTTTATATGGATAGTGGCAAATGGCATAATGATTGCAAAGTCTGGTATATAAACGACTTGTAAAATACTGAAATTATATTATAATTTGATGGCGATTTAAAAGAGTGGCCTTGAGTTTCTTGCAGGTATCTTCTCACAGGCTCAACCTTTTGCCTGAACCTTGCAACTAACATAAATGTAAATTCAGTAAATGTAACAAGCTCACTAACCCCTTTGACGTTCATAAGTGTTACTTTGTGACCTTAGTTATTATTATTAAAACAGCTCAAGAGTTTGTTTGTTTGAACGCACTAATCTCAGAAACTACAGGTCCAAATTGAAATTTATTTCATTGTTGGATAGCCCATTTATCGAGGAAGGCTATAGGCTATAATAACATCACGCTATGACTAATAGGAGCAGAGCATAAATGAAAAATGTTGCAAATCGGGGAAGCTATCTTACGTGAAGCAGACGACGTTGCGCGGGTCAGCTGGTTTATAATAAAATAAAATGCGATATACACCGTAATATTGTTGATGAACTATTTTCTAGGTTTTATTAAAAGGGTAGTATTTAACTACAGATCAAAACAATACTAATTGCACACCAAAATATATTTAAAGAGATCAAACTAAGTCGACGGAGCCCCGTTTCGCGGGTCTCCTATTTTTGGGTAGGTTTAAGAAGGAACCTAACATAACCTAACCCTTCCGAGATGGAATGCAGTGATTTGAGGCGTAAAGGTGCTCGTTATGATATATTTTAGTAAGCATATTTTGGTGCGCAATTACTATTTTTGGTGGTCATTATATTTAATCCCTTATTAAAATAGTGTTTGTATCGCAGGCACCGACGCCGCCTCCCCGGCCGCCGATCACAGCGATGGATGCTCAACCACACAACACGCATCAAGAGATACCTGTTGCCTACAACGATAAGGTAAATCTTCTGCATACTTTTGTTATTGCGATAGAAAATGAAGGCGTCGCGCGCCGTAGGCCGGAGACCAAGCTTCTCTGCGCGAATGTTATCGCGATAAGAGCGACCGACTCATTTTTATTTACTGCTAATGAATAATAATAATATTCTACCACATACACACAACACCATCTAGCCCAAACTAAGCAGAGCTTGTACTATGGGTACTAGACAATGGATAAACATACATATATACGTTTTGTACATATATATACGTTTTTTTTATTAATAGAAGTTGCGTCAAGATAAATACCTACCTATAGAAAAACGTCTTGCTAAAGTTTTTAGTACGCCGTCCCTTACACCCAGTATAGTTCACACAAGAAGAACCATTGATACGAAGAAGAAGAAAGTACGTTAGTGAGCAGTGTGTCGTTGCGCAGGTGGTGGCGTTCCTGCGGCAGCCGAATATAATGTCGATCCTGCGCGAGCGCTGCGGCGCGGGCGGCTGCGGCGGCGCGCTGCGCGAGCGCGTCAACTGCGTGCGCGTGGAGGGCGCGCCCGCGCTCTGCCGCTACCAGAACGACGTGCAGCTCACGTGCTTGCTCAGGTCAGTGCTTACCCTATTTATTTTGTCGGACTTTTGTCCGCGACGGACTTATTTGCAGTTGTATTTATGTTTGTAGCACATTCTTGTGCTTATTCTTTTATACAACTAAGGTGGCAAACAAGCATACGGCCCACCTGATGGTAAGTAGTCACCGTAACCTATGGACGCCTGCAATACCAGAGGCATCACTTGCGCGTTAGGAAAGGAAGTGGGAAGGAGAAGGAGCGGAAAGAGGGAATGAGGGTGATTGGGCCTCCGGCACTCTCACTCACCAAACGAAACACAACAGTAGGAACACTGCTATTTCACGTCGATATTCTGTGAGAGGGTAGTCCTTCCCCGGTCGAGCCGGCCCATTCAAGCTGAAATCAATGGGGCTCTACTACTCAATATAATAATAGTTAATTTATGTTTGCGGCAGATTTTTAGGAATAAAATATATCATTGCACATATCGTTTGGTATTCTATTCAGCGTATTCCGTGTTCATAGAAATTCAGATTCGCTTTTCTCATGTGTTGAATATACCCATCCAGTCCTATCCAAGAATCCTAAGTATGAAGAAGAAAAGAAAGAAATATTTTAAGTATACAACTTAAAATAAGTATTTATTTATTTTCTTCTTCATACTTAAGAACTTTGCTCTTGTCGATGGAGTATACGCCATCTTTCTCGATTTTCGGCCAATGCCTTGACCTCCTTACAAGACATGACCTTCGCCCTTTCTTTTATTTGTTTTGTGAATTCATAAGTCGTCCGTCAAAATGTTACGTTCTTCTTGGCCAAGGTTCAGTATTTCCACGTTGCTTTTATTTTCTATTCAGCTGATTCTTTCCATGCGTCTCCAGCACCACATTTCGAAAGCTTCCAGTCTTTCCTAACCGGGAAAGACTGGAAGCTTTCGAAATGTGGCGTGTTTGGTCATTGTCCATGTTTCGCTTCCGTATAGAGCAATGCTCCAGATGTATGTGTTTATGAGCTGTGTTTATGTGTTTAGCGATTTTAGATTTAAGAAGTTTTTTTGTTATAAAATGCTTTTTGGCTAGTGATATTCCAGTTTTCATATCTTGAATGCACTTTGAGTCATTAATATTTATATAGGTATATTTGTGACCTCAAATTTTATTAATAACATAAAAATATGTTACATTTTATATCTGTTATTGCAACAATTCCGCAGCAGTAGGCGTTGCTCAACCGCGAAGATAGACATTTGCGGTTTGCAAATGAACGATCATCCGTCATAAATTGTAACTCGTAACCAGATGGCCGAGTATGATTGTAAAATATGGAAAATAAAATTAATTTGTTTACATAGTTTAGACTAAATCGTACTTAAATATCATTTGGAAGAGCTTTCAATTACAAAATTTTAATGCTAGATCACAAATAAGCTATACGCCGTCATTAGTGGAAAATATTAAATTAATTAAATATGTATTATGTATATTTATAAATAGATTTTGCCCGTGGCTTCGCCCGCTTAAATGTACCTACATTTATGTGAATTTTCTATCCCTCGGAACTGTACCTCTTCAGGAAGAAATGTAACCTATGTCTATGTGGAAGTTTCATGGTGATCGGTAAAGCAGTTAAGGCGTGAAAGCGTAACAAACAAACGAACTAACATCTGCATTTATAATATTAGCTAGGATATCCTTGGTTCCATGGCGTTATTGTAAACGATCGGTCAGTTATAGCTTGACGAGTAACAATTTATTATTCTGCCAAATAATTATTTTCTAGTAACAGTTCGTACTCGGATAATTAGTTAGTTAGTTGGACGTGTGTTATCCGCACTTAGCCCCACAATTGGGCCATTGTGACCGACGCGAAATATTGTTCGGTAACTCATACCACCTCAGCTCCATCCAGAAAGATAATAGGGGACCGATGTTGCGCAGTACCTCCTTCATAGTTTCTGGACTGTTTAGAAGTTCCGCCCGTTGGTTGCTCACGTTTTTACAATGTAGGAGCACGTGAGCCGGTGTCTCCTTGGTCTCCATGCAACCTCTCCGATAATTATCTCTACTGGATAGGCAGATATGGTAGTACGTTTGCTTCTTCATAACGTGGGATCAAATCATATTTGTCTGAGTGTATAATAATATGTGATTCATACACATTTTGCTTATACAGACGTCACGCTATCTCGCATTAAGTTCTCCATTAAAACTAATTCAATACATTAACCACTGTAGTGACACAGTTCCAAAAATCATTTAACTCCTAATACACTTTTAATACCCTACAATTGTCTGACACAGATCACAAATCATACAGCCAGTACTGTCAGTCGACCCAACATGTAGTTTGCAACACTATTTATTTAGTACTAGCTTTTGCCCGCGGCTTCACTTGCGTTAATTTAGAATTTGACAATCAATTCGGGTTGTACTCTGCTTGCAATAATATAATTCAATCATGATTCGAAAGACACGTGGCGCCATCTATTATCATACGAACGTTATTATTGTTTTCCTCGGGAACAGTAATTTTTTCGGGATGAAAGGTAGCCTATGTCCGTTTCTGTACACCTGTCAACGTATATGCAAAATTTCAGGATGATCGGGTCAGTGGTTTAGGCGTGAAAAGGTAACAAATAAACAAACAAACTCATTTTCGCTTTTATAATATTAGTTAGGATTTACAACTAGTCACAAATTACTGTACAATTATACGTTAGATTGTGAATGTACAAAATATGATTTCGTGTCCTGGTTCACGAGTTAAAAGCTGGTGTTTCTGTTACTGGAGCGAGGTTCGACGGCAAATCAGTTCACTTAATTCTATACTGTGTGTTGTTATTTTTGTCATAATATAATTTGTTTTATACCCTTGCGAATGTAAGTAGACATAGTATTGCTGGATAATGCCAGTCTTGGGCAAACTACCGGTCGACTGTGATGCGGAGTAATTCTATGACGCCTATTAGAGGGTTTTAGTTTTAGCTCTTCTTTTTTATTTCTGTTTTATAATATTTTAGGTAAGTATAAGTTAGTTTTAAATAATTGTGTAAATTAATCATATTCATATTCAAAGTATAAAAATTATGGACATAGAATATTCGAAATATATTATTTACTGCAGGTTGAGATTTAAGAAACTCGACATTGTCGATAATTAATGAGAAAAACCTTTGTCCCACTCGTTCTTATCCGATTTTATTGTTGTATTATATGTTTTAAAGTCTGGATTCCTGAATGAAGAAGACTGGAGTGCAGTAAATAAATAAATCTTTAGTATAATATAATATTATAAAGCTGAAGAGTTTGTTTGTTTGTTTGAACGCGCTAATCTCAGGAACTACTGTTTCGATTAGAAAAATTATTTTAGTGTTGGATAGCCTATTTATCGAAGAAGGCTATAGGCTATATAACATCACGCTACGACCCACGGGGGCGGCGCAGTAACGATAAACGCGGGTGAAACCGCGGGAACATCTAGTAAAACATAACTAGAGTCACTAAAAGATCTATCTAGCCTCAAGCTTACCTCATAAACAACTCTTCGCTAAATGATTCGTGCGGTTCACTTTATGGTAATGAAGGAAGCGATAAATTAATAATCATTAGTAATTATAACCTTCTGCGCCGTCAAATGACAATAATAAATGTAGCATAGGTAAGCTAATAAAGTTGTATTAACATAGTATTTTACTGTAATCCTGGGAACACATTGCACGAACCGGCGCGAATGGTTAAGGTAGGCGTTCGCCGTACCTGTGAATGCTGAAGAAGTCATAGTTTCAGCGATCCCCTCGCCAGCAAAGTAATCAGATCGGGCCAAAAACTAAAATGGATTTTTTTACGTGTGTTTAGTGGCCAACTTGTTGTCAAGAGTTGTTTAAGCCGCCCGTAGGCCTCTGATATGGCTTAACGACTGCTGTCAATTTGACAACAATCGGAACCGACTTTTTACCGTGCCCTCCGAAGCACGGAGACGCTCAGATGAAATACCACTAAGCGGTCACCAATCTATAGACTGAACGCACCCAACGTTGCTTAACCTCGCTAATCGTTTACCGATCAGTGAGTGCAACTGGCTATGAACGCCTCCTAAAATGAATAAAATGACCATATTCCGATCTTTCGTTTCCCCTTGTGACGAGAGTATTTATGATGTGCATTTTCCAGGTAAATAAAAAAGGTAAATAGATGCTTGCGAACAATACTACTAATATACTCAATGAAGCTCGCTCCCATCATACTCATACTTATATTCAGAAAATTTACCTATGCTTACGGCGCGACCCGTAAAGAATGGATAGATGGATGGATAATAATAATAAATAATAATACATTTTTATTCAATAAATAAATAAAGGTCTTTACAAAACACATTACAGGATACTTATTGTATTAAATTCACATTAAAACTATATTAAATATGAAAAGAGAATGTCCCTATACATACCTACTGCACACCAAATTCTGAATATAATATGTGTATGAGTAGAGCTATTGGAAGCCCAAAATAGAAAGCAATAAGTACCTAATTTATTTTTACTAGTTGGCCACTGATTAAACATAAAAAAAACATTATAAAAAAAGTTTTTTTTTTTTAATAATTACAACAGCCACTCAGCTGATGTTTTTTTTCTTGTAGTGTGATACAATCAGCTCCATAAGTCGATACACACTTGCGGGATATTGATTTGCTTTACAAAATTATAAACATGTTTTATTTTTTCGGCAGTAATAGTTAAAATCTAGCTGCTTTAATCACAGTTCAAAAATATGTCATAATATTTAGGAGAGAGAGATTTTCTTAGTTCAACTATTTATTTTGCTGTACATATACAGAGAGCTCATTCGTATTATCACCAAATAGTTGATAAAGGTAGTTCTTCCGTGTTCTTTCTCTAATAGTGTCAGTCTTACTAGCATTAGTCCGCGGCTTCGCTCGCGTAAAAGTTGGTTACGTTATGTTACTAACAGTACTTTCTTTTAAATAAAACATAGCCTATGTTACTCGGTGATATCATAGCATAAAGAATTTTTAAAATCGGTTGAGTAGTTTTTGAGTTAAATCGTTACAAACAAACAAAAAATCAAATCTCTCCTCCTGGTTCCGGTGGACCCCCTACAGCTAAACAAGTTCATGCAAGTATAAAATTTGATCAAATCTCTACGGACTGATCTTATTTTTTGGTAATTCTCTACCGAAAAATCTAAAAACCACTGGTACTGAATATGGAATATGCAAGTTTACATTTTAGTTCTTCACTATCAAAAGCAAATAAATTTTCGTGGACCCCTGGGGGTCCACCTAGACCACTTTGGGAACTAATGGTATAGAGGTTGTTTTGTAAGTCTTTTTCAGTTTGTTGTGTTGTGTACTAGACCTTTGAGTTATCTATTATTTATCATTACGTCTGTCTATGTAACTCATAACTATTAGCTGAATCACCGATGACGCGGCCGCGAGGATGTGCTCAGCATTTAATTAATAACAATTATTTAATACCAGATGTGCCCGCGGTTTCACTCGCGTTTATAGTTACTGCGCCGCCCCCGTGGGTCGTAGCGTGATGTTATAGCCTTCCTCGGTAAATAGGCTAACCAGCACTAAAATAATTTTTCAAATCGAACCAGTAGTTCCTGAGATTAGCGCGTTCAAACAAACAAACAAACTCTTCAGCTTTATAATATTAGTATAGATTTAGTTAAGTAATATATTGTTAAACAGTGTTACGATCACTACCAAAACAATCTTTTCTCAGAATGCGTCTAGAGATTCTGTCAGAAACTGAAATAAATGTTTGTTTTTAATGTTCTACTGCCTGAGAGCTATTTGGTATTTCACAATAATTATCCTTACGTACAATAAAGTTTTGTTACGAAGCATCTAACTACTTACTATGTCAGTAGCGAGTAGGTACCCCATGTGGAGCCGGCGGTACGCATGCTTTATAATGACAAAGAAAATTATAAAACTACATATATATCGCTTATTAGAGTTTCTACGCGTGCGGCTTTGCGGTCATACGACGGAACGTGTACATTCAATTAAATCAATTTATTACCGACATTTCCAATCGAATTCTGACCGTATTACTATAAGAGTCGGTTCTGATTGCTCTGTAAGGTGTAATAATTATGCGTTATCATTGCAACGACAGTAGTGCAAAAATTATACCTTTTCGTTTTCTAGTGAACGGCTTGGCCATTGGTTTCGATCTCGAGATTGTTAATTATTTTAAGTAAATACAGGGCAATCGAGGCTTATCACTGCTTTCCTTATATAACCAGCTATCATAATTATTTTTCTGTTCTATAATGTATATGCATATGATCGGCTTGATCGGAGGTAGTGTCTGTAAACTATGAACATTCGCATTTCGTATATTCTTAGAGGAATTATTTTACATTGGCAGACTACAAAAAATTGGCGTCGTAGTAGAGCCTCGCTGATTTCAGCATGAATGGGCCGGCTCGACCGCGGAAGGACTACCTCACAGAATATCGACGTGGAATAGCAGTAGTCCTACTGTTTGTTGTGTTTCGTTCGGTGAGTGAGAGTACCGGAGGCCCAATCACCCCCTTCCCCTATCCCGCTCCCTTTCCTTCCCACGTCCTTTCCTAAAGAGTCGGCAACGCGCAAGTGATGCCTCTGGTGTCGCAGGCGTCCATAGGCTACGGTGACCACTTACCATTAGGTGGGCCGTATGCTTGTTTGCCACCTTAGCTGTATAAAAAAAAAAGTAAAGTTTACATCCTGGTAATTGCTAATAGCATGCTGTCTTCATAACAAGTGATGTGTGCCAACAGTGAGTAAGCACACGCACAAACAGCTCATAAAAATATGGTCGGATATAGACCACTGTGGGGTGGTGGGATGATGATCCGGTGGGATGACGATCTGTGAAAGACTGCAGGCAGATGCAGGATGCGGCAAGCTGAATACAGGGCGCTATGGCGCTCTTTAGGGCAAGGTTATGTCCAGCAGTGGACTATTATAGCCTGATGATGATAGACCACTGGTCAACCAAAGGCGTTGCTAGATGTGTTGTTAGAACATACGTAGATTGATTTTTTCAGGCGACAAGACAAAGTTCTTCGTAATTGGGAACTATGAAACTACTTATTAAGGTCGCGATTAAACCCTCAACTCTAAGCGTATTAGTATTGGCTACTTAAATCACTTCGCCGTCCGTGCAGCCAGTCCGTTAATCCCTTTGGCTTGAGTGGTTTCTAGTTAATACTAGATAATAGTTAAGTAGGAAGTGTTCAGCTTTTAAAACGTAAAAACAGTAATTATCACACCAGACAATATTCTAAGAACAAAATAGTATTGGTACATTTCTCGTGGCAATAAATGTGTTCTTTCGCCAGTAGCAATGATTCCTAATATTTTTTGTTCGAAGATGAACGTGTTATGGTAGGTCAAGTACGTGTTTTTGCTGTCTGCGCATGCGCCGGCTAGCCGTCAATTATTGCAAACTAGTTCCGCTCGCTACTTTGTATGAGATAATCTTTAGATATAAAGAGAGTTATTGCTCATTATGGTAGCAATTGAGATTTTAATAATATTTTTAGTTAGAACGATAGACAATTTTATCGTTATTGAAATTAAACTTCTATATACGGATTTTATCGCGTTGTTTATTTGACACTTTATTACAAAATTTTGAAAACTGTGTAAATAGGTTTAATAGTTTCAATAATTAAATTAGCTTGAAAATTAGTAAAGTTTAACAGTAATAGTAGTGTAAGGCCCTTCGTACACAAGCCGACGCAAATCTTCGATACCCGACGATTTGCGTAGGCTTGCGTTCGAAGGGCCTAACAGTTTTCAAAATTTTGTAATAAAGTGTCAAATAAACAACGCGATAAAATCCGTATATAGTAGTTTAATTTCAATGAATAACATTCGCGTAAACAGAAGAAAATATTATAATTTTATCGTTATCTTCGTAAAATTTTTCAATTACTCGAACATTGAAATTAAACTACTATATACGGATTTTAATTTCAATGAATAACATTCGCGTAAACAGAAGACAATATTACTCGAACACCACAATTGTTTCTAACTGCTGCAGGTCAAAACGTTAATCTGTTGTGGTCAAATAATCGGTCATAATTAAAGATTAATTATTACTAGCGGTCGCCTAGTGCTCGAAATTCGACCAACTGATATATATTATGTCATGTCATTATACTCGTATATTGATATATGTAACCATAGTTACGCGCTTCGACTGCGTGTGTCAAATGCATGGTTGTGTGCGTGTAGTGTTTTTTCATTAATTTAATGTATTTATTATGCATATTTTATATAAATATTAGCATTCGTCACTTCTTCTCTGTATAAACTACAAGTGTGCGAAATTTCATACTCCTCCGTCCGCCCAATTTTCGTAAAAAGGGATCCAAAGTTTTCGCTTCACGTATTAATATATAGATTTTTGTCAAAGACAATTTCTTTCATTCATATACTTATCAATATTTCGAATATTAGTAAGTTAGTTACATGATTCGACTTATTATAAGTTTGCATCAAATATCGATGATAAAATTCACTGATATCGATGCCAAGCTCGTGTGGCAGCTGAAAGCTTTGTCCCTTCGGCTACGAACGCAATCACTCCTTTTATATACGATCGGTAAGGAGCGATTCCACAAGATTTGCTTGGAACTGCAAGCGTTTATAATTAATCTACAGTAATTGTTGACTAAGGTACACAGTGTGCTTGCTTAACAACAAAAAAATACTTGCAAACGTTGCAATTTTTCTTCTATGTACGCTTATATTCAAGTTACCGCGAGCCCTCGGCGAGTATGATGCGTAACACACAGATCATTTTAAAATGTTAATCAAATCTCAAGTTTATTTTATAAAGCGTAAAGTACAAATATCAGTGAACGTAAGAAAACGTTTAGAAGAAAAGATTTTATGCTCGTATGATTATTTACAAAGATTAATAGCGCTTGTGTTTGTAAGTCACTTGTTAAGTTGTATGATGTCATGCAATGTTTTGGATGCGTGTGTCATTATTTCGTAAGGAACATGCAATTTATTAATCATCGTCGGTGCAATGTTACTTGTTACATATACAAGCAATAATATTGTAGCATAATGATATACAACACAGCGCCCCGCGTCGCGGGGCTCCTGTTTCTGAGTGGGTTTAAGAAGGAACCCAACATAACCTAACCCTTCCGAGACGGAATGCAGTGATTTGAGGCGTATAGGTGCTCGTCATGATATATTTTAGTAAGCATATGTTGCTGCGCAATTAATGTTTTTGGTGGTCATTATATTTAATCCCCTTATAAACCAAGGTTTAATAAGTACACAGAGAGATACATGAACTATTGTCTTTTCTAAAAAAAATAGCTTTCATAAAATGGAATAGAAAGATGGTAATCTTCAATTCTTTTTTCCCTAGGATTGGCAATGCGCGAGCGTTTCTCCTAGTATTGCAAACTATCATAGCCCAAGGTTTACTACATATAATGTAGATGGTAGCCATCCGAGTTTGTTTGGTTGAATGCGCTAATCTCAGAAAATACTGGTTCGAATTGAATAATTCTCTAAGTGTTGGATAACCTATTTATCAAGGAAGGCTATAGGCTATATAACATCACGCTACGACCCATGGGAGCGGCGCAGTAATCATAAACGGGTGACACCTCGGGCATAGCTAGTAAATCTATACTAATTATAAAGCTGAAGAGTTTGTTTGTTTGAACGCGCTAATATCAGGAACTACTGGTTCGATTTGAAAATTCTTTTAGTGTCGGATAGCCTATTTATCGAGGAAGGCTATAGGCTATATAACATCACGTTACGACCCACGGGGGCAGCGCAGTAATGATAAACGCGGTTGAAACCGCGGAAACATCTAGTTCGGTATAGAGATAGCTTGAATTCTAACAAAGGACATAGGCTACAGTAAAAATATTATGTAGAATATCTCGGATAAAGGCGCGATTTCATCAAGCAACTCTTGCATGCAAGTATGTCGTCAAATTTGCGTTCAAGTTGCTTGCATTGGAAACATAATATTTTCGAGAGTGTGCAAATTGCATGCAGGTTTCACTTGCATACAAGTGGAGATGTTCAACAATTTAATAGGCCATCATGGGTGGAAGACGTGCTCCTCAATAAAAATGATTATTTTCTCGTGCGCCCACCTAACAGGCATTACGTCTCGATAATTTGTACAGCGATAGATATCATGTGCGTACACGTTACGTGCAACTAACGCATGCGCATTTAATTTGCAGGCCACTTGAATAAAAATATGTACAAGTTCACACTACTCCATACGAGTTGTTATTTGTATGCAGGTTTGTACAAGTTGTATGTCATTTGTAACTTGCATGCAAATATCTTGCCTAATGGAATCGCGCCTTAATAATAAAATCAATTTCTAACTGTTAGCGAGCTCGTAATAGCTACACTTTTGGGCTTTATAATTGTGAAGATTCCCATAAAAATGAGTGGCCTCTCTATATAAAATGTTTATTAAACAATAACGCTACATATATAAGATAGTTTACTATAACTTTGGACATAACAAGACATAAACAATTATTATTTATGAACAACACCATAAGTTCTTATTAGTTGTTTTACGATTTAATTCCAATTTGCTTTTCATTTTAACTGTTATGACGTATTTGGATATATGAATTGAAATCAATAATAATATTCTATCACATACACATAACACCATCTAGCCCAAACTAAGCAGAGCTTGTACTATACTATGACAATGGATAAACATACATATGTATATACTTTTTTTTGTAATACATATTATACCTACATTAGTATGTTTGACTTGTGCAGGAATCGAACCCGCGACCTCAGGCGTGGCAGTCGGTTACACTAACCACTACACCATCGAGGCCGTCAGATCAATATATCTGTATTTACATACATACCACATACTCATGCCCTTTATCTTGATGAAGGCAGAGGTCTAGATACTACGTATTGAAGAACCACGTAATAAGGACCAAGTCTATTATAGTCGTATATCCCGTAGACATTTTCAGACTCCATGCTGCTATTCAGAATTTCCAAATAGAAGTAGTAAAGAAACTCACATTCGCGTTTATAAATTTAGGTAGGATAAGGGTCTACATTCAAATGTTCTATTACATTACATAACTGCATTTACTCAAACCTATATTCGCAATTTATTTGTGGTACATATCATTACACTACATCAACCCCGTGTGCAATCCTTTACGACACCGTTATTAGTCCTACATGCCCTTTTGTGAACGCAAATATGGCAAAACTTTACGAGTATTATTCGTAACGGGTGTTGAAAACATGCCTATCTTTCTAGTTTCATCTTAGGCCTCCAACACACTGTCGTTTCTTAAGCGAACGCTTTCGCTTGCAAGCTGCGTTAGCTTCGCGATTTGGACGTTTGTTATATCGTTTGGTCAACCAAATGTTGTATTTTATTTAAAAACTAGCTTTGCCTGCTGCTTCGCTCGCGTAAAAGTAGGTAAGGTTAACTTAGTAGTAGTAATTTTTTAAACAAAATATAGCCTATGGCATTCGGCGAATAGTTTTCAAATTGCAAAAAAAAAATTATATCGGTTGTGTAGCTTTTGAGTTAAATCCTTACAAATAAAAAATGATATCTTTCCTCTTTATAATATTAGTAAAGATATAGATTACTCGTAGTTTGAGCAACAAATTACTATTATTTTGGTTAACTCTGCCAGCTAGCTAATATAATATGCTTGTGGTAGGAGTGGGTTCATGTAGGTAGTACAATGTGCTCAAACTAAAGGCCGATGCCGTATCCATTTGATTACGCTGATTGCAATATTTCAAGGACACAATTCCAATCAGGACACTCTAGGGAGAGGTGGCATGCAGATACGATTGTACATGACGTGGCATACAAGCGACAACTTCGCGATAAGAGTGCTTTGCGTTGAAGCCTTTACGTTTATCGAAGGCTTAAGCTTAATAAACGCTAGTGTATAAGGGCACTTATAGAAACCAAGTCAGGGAAATACTATTGCACAATTATCTCAAGACCTTGCAAAGATGGCAGTTCTTGTGGTCAAATGACTACTAGCTATTGTTAACTATAATATTGTCAATGCTAGTGTAATATGACGATGAAAATCCCCGAAGGACTAGGTAAAGTCGTATTACCCACATCTTTTAACACTTGCTGTAGGGGCATTCCCTTTGCCGCTGTGAATTTACAGCCTTATTTCCCAAAGTGGTCCAGGTGGACCCCTCAGGGGTCCACGGGAGACTCGACGGGGAAACGGGGGTAAGTCGTAGGTGCGCGACATGGCTTCGAACCCGAGACCCTCTGCATTGCAGTCTGTTGGTCTCCCCACTGAGCTATCGCTGCTTTTTTTTTTAAAGTCAGTTTGCTACCTATATTGATAGCAAATTACCCTCATACCTAAATATGCAGTATAGTTCTTGTACCCACATGCCAATGACTCTTTATTACCATTATCTCTGACAACAATTTCCCTAAACCATTCAAATTGTCAGTGTATCATCAATCGTGGATGTCATCGCGTTCCGTCTGACACAGGAACCTAATTGTTTGTTGAACCGTGGCCGATAGTACGCTCATTAACTGTACATAATAGATACACAGTAATTATTATCTTCGATATGGAACGTATGCTTTCGCTACTCACGGTTAGATAAAAGCCGATGTGTATACGTGTGAGTTGAACTCACTCACACTACTGTAGGCAGTACTTCCTAGTACTTTCTTCTCTTTCTTTTCGTGTGGTTAGTGGCCAACCTGTTGTCAAGAGTTGTTCAAGCCGCCCGTAGGCCTCTGACATGGCTTAACGACTGCTGTCAATTTGGCATCAACCGGGAATCGACTTTTTAAGTGCCCTCCGAAGCACGGAGACGCTCAGATGAAAAACCACTAAGCGGTCACCCATCTATAGACTGACCGCACCCAACGTTGCTTAACCTCGCTAATCGTTTATTGATCAGTGAGTGCAACTGGCTATGAGCGCCTTTAGTACTGCCTACTGAGTTTGCAAAAGAAATAAAATTCGGACGGGGTGATTGCACGGATGCCGTAATGGTTTAAGTAGTCGTCTCGCCACTGCTACTGCTGAGTATTGTGGGTTCGAACCCCACACGAGACAAAACTTAGTGTGATCCACAAATGGTTGTTCCAAATCTGTGTGTTTTTTGTCAGATTTGTAAATTGCTCCGTTATATAGGATTGATTCCAAGAGCGGGAGAGATCCGTAAAAAAAAAATTGGTGTACCCGGCACTGTGGCAGACTTGTTGCTGCTACGTTATTTTTTTTGTCCTATTTGCTGTTAGACCCGAAACCTGACGCATAGCAAATGCATTGTCTACGGATAAGTCTGAAGTAGTGCTCTAAAGAAAATGCCTACATCGGGAACTATCTGTACTTGCCGCAAATATAAAGCTCTACGTGTTTAGTTACCACGACTGAATACTGCCTCGATAACGCAGCGGTTGTAAATGCTACTGTCTTGGGTTTAATGATCGGATCGGGTAAGGTGTTTAGGAGTTTTTTTGACAAAATATTCTCAATAGTAGCGAGCGTCTGCTGATTGCTGACAAATCGCGAGTTTCATACACCACTGTACTCTTTCAGGGATATAACGGAGAGTCAATGTATGTACGTTATTGAATGTCCTGAATTACGACATGTTCAGGGTCCATGTCATAGAGTGTCATGGCTGTCACTTAAGCGTCAATGTTTCAACAATAAATTTAGTTTGTCCACCTTGTGTCGGTTAGCACAGCGCGGAATCGAACAATTGATGCAACGCAATGCGGCCCCGGTATCGGTCATATTTGGACAGAACAAATAGACCGGTAGCTGTTTAAGTGTGTTCATATATTTGTTTTCATAAAGTACTGTGACAAACAGAAATATCATAGAAATACCTACATATATTTAAACTGCCTCCGTGGCGAAGCGGTAGTGAATGCGACTGCTGTGCATGAAGTCTCGGGTTCGAATCCCGGGTCGGGCCAACAAAAAGTTATCGGGTTTTCTGTTAAGAATTCTCAATAGCAGCCCGGAGTTAGGAAGTCGGCGGTGTTAGACACCCCCGTGCCTCGGAAAGCACGTAAAGCCGTTGGTTTTGCGCCTGATATCTCTCCGGTCGTGTCGGATTACCGTCCCATCGGATCATGAGAGTTAGGGAACAGAGAGTGCACTTGTGCTTGCGCACACACTTGTGCACTATAATATCTCCTGCGCAGATGGCTAGTCTCCGTTAAGATTGGCCGCCGTGGCCGAAATTCGGTCTAGAGGACATTATTATTATTATGTTCATATTTAATTAAAATTATTTGCTATACTATACGCGGCTTTTTACCGTTTTGTGCATATCACGGATGATTGAACAACTCTTGACAATAGGTTGGCCACTAATCACACGTAAAGAAGAAGTAAACATACATGTCTTACATACAAACACACACACACACACTCTATGCGATTGTCCACCGATCACAATGCCATTTGTTTACAGAAAGTCTTAATAAATAAATAAATAAAACTGTGGTGTATTGGCAACAGGTAAATCGAATGTTTATTAAGGGCTAATTATATCAGTTAAAACCCATAAACAACTGTCTTTTTACGAGTAGACAAAACTGCAGATTTCAAAGTTAAAGTCTAGTCAAAGTCAGAAATAATTTATTCAAAGAGGTTAGTGAGTTTACTAAATTTATTGAATCTAATGTTACTTTTTATTCAAAGACTGTTATGCTATGTACTTCATATGTGTACATTTGTTGCCAGACCATAAATAAACTAATTATCAAATTAATTTTGATTGTGTGATAGCTACATTTATATATTATAACTATATGTTCCCGCAGTTTCACCCGCGTTTATCATTACTGCGCCGCCCCCGTGGGTCGTAGCGTGATGTTATATAGCCTATAGCGTTCCCCGATAAATAGGCTATCCAACACTAAAATAAGTTTTCAAATCGAACCAGTAGTTCCTGAGATTAGCGCGTTCAAACAAAAAAACAAACTCTTCAGCTTTATAATATCAGTATAGATGTGGATTATTTCCGTTTTAGGTTTTGTTATTATAGCCTTATTCAGAAATACAAAAATGGTGATCTGATGCGATCACCATTTTTGTTAGTAGTTATGTTTAGTTCTCCTTGAATAAGTGGCGTGCCTTTTTTCCCATAGAGAAACCAAAATAACAATATTTTGGTTTTGCGCCACCGCCAATCGAATTAAACCTTCATAAAATAAAATTATTTCCAAAATTATCTTAGCCACAGCATATGCTTTAAAATTAATACAAAAGTATTTGGTACGTATAATTGTTTAATATTGTCTTCTGTTTACGCGAATGTTATTCATAGAAATTAAACTACTATATACGGATTTTATTGCGTTGTTTATTTGATACTTCATTACAAACTGTTACACTACTATTACTATTAAACTTTACTAATTTTTAAGCTAATTAAACTATTTAAACTATTAAATCTATTAATATTTATGTTTAAACTTTCCCCGACGTTTCGGTTGCTTTTCAGCAGCCATGGTCACGGGGAGACATAAACAACGCGATAAAATCCGTATATAGTAGTTTAATTTCAACGTATAATTGTTGTCAAAAAAAGCATTTCCTTGTTTTTAACACAATACCTTTGTTTCTGGTACATTCCCACCCATCATTAGCTTATGTATCATATTATCATCTACATATATTATTAGTTATCTCGAGTACATACATTTCTGGGACATTAGTAGCGCCTTCCTACATGGTAACTGATCCATTAAAGTTCTTAGCCCAAAGTTCGTATCTGACCGCGGTCTTAAGATAACATGGGCAGTAATATTTGTTTTTATCATTATCACATATGATCATTTGTCGGAGGCCGGTCATGTATTTGATAAAACAGCTACTGGTTTCCAAGGCATTTGTTTTTTAGTGTCGATGATAACGAATGTATGTGGCCAGTTTGACCTTTGCTTTTCTTTGTTGCTAATATGACTGGTACAGTGGCATGATGCGTCAGCGTATTTGATGATTGGATTGTGCGGGTTAGGGGCAGGTGTTATGGGATTTTAGTCTTACTGGAGTGGTGCCGTTGAATCTGGAACTGTTTTGGATAGAGCACTCTATTATAAGGGATTTAGACAAAGCTGTTGCAATACTCGAAGGTGGAACTTGTCAGGGCTTTTTCATACATAGTCTCACGCTTATTCTTCTGAAAGGAAAGGTAGTAATAATAATAATAATATAATTTATTGCGTCAAATACGGTATGGTATAAAGGTATTACTTACAATTATTTTGTATCACATATTTGGCCGTTATACAGCATGCAACAATAAAGTTCCAAATTGATACATCTTAAATTAATGAACTTTCCAAATTATAAAACTTGCATGGATTTTTTTGCAAAATCTCTTCAACCGTATAATAACATTCCTGTAACAACCAGCTACGCAATGCAATACAACATTTTTGATAAGGTCGTTGGATTATTGTATTTGACAATGAATTGTAAGTTAAGGGTGCCATATAAACGCAAATGTAATATATAATTGGTCATATCATTTACACAAACATATCTATTAAATTTACAGTTACAATATCAATTAAATTATATAAGGTCAATTACGAATCAATTATAATCGGGTATTTTCAAAAAATTCTTTAAGGCAGTAGAAATTGTTCTGCATGAGCCACCAACGTAATTTTGCATTAAATTTATTTAGCGGTAATATTTTTATATGATTAGGGATTTTATTATATATTTTTATACACATGGCGTATGAGTTATTTTGCAGCCGACTGCTTACACAGTAGACATGTGTTACAGCCACATTTCGCCAGCAATTATTCAAGTTCTTACATAATTTGGCGCTCCAATTGCCCACTACCGGGTATAGTTTCTGACTTCGAGTCTCTGATCAGAATTTCCTGAAACAAAAAAAAATTGGGTCAGTCGTTGGGGACTGGCGAAAGAAGTGAAAACTTTAATCCTTGATCATAAAAACTTCTTTATAAACCAAAAATAATTCAAAAATGGAAAGCGTTCGGTGACGATGACGTGAGTTCCATGATTTTTGTTCACCCAAGAAGTGCTCAACGCGCCTAAAGAAGTTTTCACTTCAAAAACCCAACCGTTGTCCGACCTAGGAATTAAAACCGATTTTTATTGAAGGTTATTTAGCTGAGATACTTTAATTGCTTGAGATGGATCTTAAGACTTTTTCGAGACACTCGAGACTATGTCTTTTTGGTTACCTTCGGCTTATTCGTCGGAGAAGAATGCGTGTTACGTGCTTATTGTAAGTCTTTGAAACCCGGTAGTCAATTGTCAATATCCCTATATACCCCTAAACGTTCACGACAAATCAAGTCTTTACTTTGTTAGATGCCTTAACTTTTAATTAGTTACTACCCACATGGGTAGCAGAAGATGGCAGCAAAGCACCAATGTAGAAGTTACTCATAAACTAGACGTTGTGAAAACGTTTCTCAGTATAAATGTTTGATGATGTGAATGTTTAATGTGTTCTTAGAACTGTGGCGCTTTATGACAAAGCACTATTTATATTAGTACAAGTGTGACGTTTATAGGGCACTCAATATTTGAGACATCTGACATATTCGTGTTCTTTGGTATCTGACGTGTTGTTGGAAATGTTACTAATTTTATATTAGGAGTTTTTAGTTGGTTGTTAGGATATATGTATATTTGATTAAGAATTATTGGGCATATCGCCTTGTATGACTCATAACCAGTTGCACTCACTGATCGGTAAACGATTAGCGAGGGTAAGTAACGTTGGGTGCGGTCAGTCTATAGATGGGTGACCGCTTAGTGGTATTTCATCTGAGCGTCTCCGTGCTTCGGAGGGTACGTAAAAAGTCGGTCCCGGTTGTTGTCAAATTGACAGCAGTCGTTAAGCCATGTCAGAGACCTTGACAGTAGGTTGGCCATTAACCACACGAAAAGAAGAAGACTATACCAGTTTATGATATAGGACGCCTCCCTACCAGTGTTGTGGCTGTAAGAAAGAGAGGTATTTGTAATCGATATCTATTTTCTCCATTACCTATTTATAATATGGCGTGCCTTCTTTTCCAACTTTTCGGTTATACAAAAGGGGGACCTGATATAGACAGATCGTGTCCCCAAATCTTCGGTTTCGTTGCGTTTATTAAGAACAGTTTACCTCATTTAATTAGGAAAGAAAAAGCAGTAAGATCTTCGCTCAATCCTCAAACATCTTGACTACGCTGTTGTATCTTTTTCCTACAAAAATTGTAACAATACAATATCTAGGTAGTCTTCAATAGTGATTGGTCGGTGGTATAATACATTAATAATTTTACGTTACGGATCAATTTTGGTACCTAAGAAGGTGGTACACATTTCTCAACCTCGTTACATCCAGAGCTAAAGTTGCAAGGCCTACACGGGACAAACATGTGTATGGTCCATAAATTTATTTATCCGTATTTATTTATCGCAACACACCAGCTAAAATTATTACAGAGATTTATTCCAATAAATGTTTTGTACTTGTTTGATTAATTTACGGCATCATCTATGATCTAAGTCATTATTGCTGACGCAGAAAATACGTCAATCTTACTAATTTCACGCAATTGTAAGCTTTCAGTTAAATTAGTAACATCAAATAATTTCAATCAGCACGCGTTTTGCCTTTTAACTTGTGGTTTATAAATAAATTAAATTGAACGCGTTTCGTCATAGCCATGTGTGGGATCATCATCGAAGCGTACTAATCTATTAAATTAAACTAAAAGAATCTTTGTTATCCAAGGACTTGGACAAATTCCGAGTAAGAAGGTCTGTTCATTATAACATAGTTGACAGCTAATGTTTATTTGACAGATTTTAATTAGAAATCGTTCTGAGAATTTTAGTCTAACATTGTCTGAATGTGACACCAATGTTTGAGATGTTAGACATCCTATTAGGGTAGATATTTTCTCTGATTATGTTGTATTGAAACAGCTAGCATAACTACACAATTGTTGCATTACACCCGATCGCAAGTCTATAATTATGGGATAGTATTGTTCAAGGACATGTTAAAAAAAATAAGTTCGTGTATTTTCATTACATGCATTCCTAATTATTATCATACTAGATGTGCTCGCGGTTTCACCCGCGTTTATAGTTACTACGCCGCTCCCGTGGGTCGTAGCGCGATGTTATATAGCCTATAGCCTTCCTCGATAAATAGGCTATCCAACACTAAAATAAGTTTTCAAATCGAACCCGTAGCTCCTGAGATTAGTGCGTTCAAACAAACGAACAAACTCTTCAGCTTTATAATATTAGTACAGATGATTACATGAACGGTTTGATTAATGGCTGACTGCATGGACAGCGTAGCGGTTTAAGCTGACGGGACAACACTTTGTGTGATCCGCAAATAGTTAGGTGTTCCGAGTTAGGTATTCTTTGTGTCCGTTGTTTAAATGTTTGTAAAGTACCTCGCAACACAGGAATTACAGCTAGAGAGAGAGCTCTTTTAAAATCCTTACTAATATTATAAATTCTAAAGTAACTCTGTCTGTCTATTTGTCTGTCTGTCTGCTACCTTTTCACGGTTAAACCACTCAACAGATTTAGATGAAATTTGGTACAGATATAGTTTAAAACTTAGGGAAGAACATAGGCTACTTTTTATCACGCGGGTGGAGCTGCGCGCAAAAGCTAGTAAAATAATTATACTATCAGCCCTGTATTAAACTGTCCCACTGCTGGGCACGGACCTCTTCTCACTATGAGAAGGGTTAGGCCATAGTCTACCACGCTGGCCCAGTGCGGGTTGGCAGACATAACATATCTTCGAGAACATTATGGAGAACTCTCAGACATGCAGGTTTCCTTACGATGTTTTCCTTCATCGTTAAAGCAAGCGATAATTAACTATTTAATACGCGCATAACTTCGAAAAGTCAGAGATGCGTGCCCTGGGATCGAACTTGAGACTTCTGCGTGGCAGTCCAACGTGCAACGGTCTGCCACTATGCTATCGCCCAAAGGCTATCTTTTAAAATAAAATAAAATAAATAATTTATAATTTGAAAGCCTTATATTGAGCTGTGTCTAGTAAGGCTAGCAGATGGATCGTGTATTTCCTTGACTAATCAGCCAGAATTAAGTGTGTAAGCAAGGAAGGTATATATGTAATTATTCTGTACGCATAACGCCTCCTTACTCCGTATTTGCTCACCACTGGCCTAAGCTCTAGCTTATGATATATTATACTAACTATCGGCAGTTGAGATTGTAAACGAAAACTCAACCGTTTACAAAAGTATGGTACTGCAGTTAACCGCAATTCACTTGTGACTGACCTCAGAATGATGTCAATCTAAAATTACGAATGCATCCCACAACGAAAGCATCAAAACTGACGTGAATAAACTCCTTATCAATGTGTTTTATCATCAAAATATTACCATAAACATACATCTGATCGTTAAGTGTTGTGTTAAGTGTTAACTAGATACGTTTTGAAGTGGAATCACTTTCTTAAAACTGTCAGTTTTCACCCGCCGCGATCGCACCGCGACGATCTTCATTAACATTTTGTTTCATGTGAGTTGTGTTTGTCAGACCGTGAACTGAAGGCATTTATCACTGTGATGAAGTGCTATGGGAGGAGCAGGAAGTGCAAGGAACTTCGTATTCTTACTTTGGAAATGTAATAAGTTCAATTAATGAGGCCATTGTCACAGTACATATGTATATTTATGTACTGTGCCATTGTGCCCTACGGCGGCGGCAAGGACACTGTAAGATTAGTGGCGGTTGTAATACCCACGGATGACAGATATTCAAACAATGGCCTGCGTAAATTGTTTTTTATTTAAATATAAATTTCGATGTATTATTACAAGCAAAGTAACTGGCTGATTATGTTTAACAAACATTTATATTATGCTCGTAATTATTATTCCTCTTTTTATGATCTGACTTTGATCGAGGCGGTTTAAGTTAGTAAAAGTCACACTACCTATCTCAAAGATAAAGGATATCTTTCGAACATATTCTCCGTCATAAAAATCTTGACATTTATTGCTTAGATAATTGACATAAAGGATAAATTACCATTTAAAGACGTATTATGTCACGTGTAAAACTACCCAAGCGCAGAGAAAACCTAGTTTTTTAAGATTTGCTCTGAATGTGCTACGTAAAATGCATAGTTTGAACTAATTTTGCCTTTTAGTATGTTCACTTTCTAAATTGGAGACTATTTGCTGTTACTAGTTGGTATCTGGTACACAATACATGGGTATTTAACTAAATTGTACAATTGTGGTAATGTTAGCGTCATAGATATTAAATATCAATCTATACTTCTATACTAATATTCTAAAGGTGAAGAGTTTGTTTGTTTGTACGCGATAATCTCAGGACCTACTGGTCCGAATTGAAAAATTCTTTTAGTGTTGGATAGCTCATTTATCGAGGAAGACTATAGGCTATATAACATCACGCTACAACCCACGGGGGCGGTGCAATAATCATAAACGCGGGTGAAATCGCGGGCACATCTAATCCCTTTATATGGCAACTAGATGTTCCCGTGGTTTCACCTGCGTTTATCGTTACTGCGCCGCCCCCGTGGGTCGTAGCTTGATGTTATATAGCCTATAGCCTTCCTCGATAAATAGGCTAACCGACATTAAAAGAATTTTTCAAATCGAACCAGTAGTTTCTGAGATTAGCGCGTTCAAACAAACAAACTCTTCAGCTTAAAATATTAGTATAGATTTAAATTATTTAACATTGTTTGCGAACTTTGTCATGCTTCATTACTCTTACAAAATCAATATTTCTCCTAAAGTTTCTGGTAAATTTTAGCAACCATGGTGACTGTCAGATGGAATGCTTGCGCCAGGAATTCCCGTTGATAGTACCTACTATAAATATTATTTAACCTATAAGCTCATGACGTTAGGACGTCATTTGTAATTTATATAAGTAAACTAATTTTCTTTATGCATATTCTAATAGTTAACAGAAACAATTTCCATATACAAACAGCGAGCAAATTTTCCGATATGAGAATATATTTACACATTAAGTTAGATGCATACCGACTCGTACGGCCTGCGGTGATTCATCACCTTGTTATGGCAATTGGCTAATTACCTGCATTTGTTTGCAAGCAAATCTTGGAAAGCTGAAGCCTTTTAAGTGCGGAAATCCTCCGCGGAAAGCTACCACGGAAGCCCTATAAAGACTTATGGCGGACTGACGCACGCGTCATTTTTTGTCAATGTTATGTTACAAGGACTCTGATTGCATGTCATTAGTATGATTAGGTTGGTATTGTTTTTAGGGAATGATGAATGTGTTGCTGTTTTTGCGTTTCAATCTGAATGTTGCGGTCTGTAAGCCATTTTTTGCGTTGTTGTATCTATGTATTTGTTTTGCATAGCGGAATAAAATTTGCTAGACTTCTACGTACATTCAATTTGTATATTTGATTTTGCTCGTCCGACCATGGAACAGCATAGATGTTAAGACGATACATCCATATTCATAAAAGTGATCAATCGTATTTTATTCGACTGTATGTATATTTAGGACCTCTTCGATTATTTTGACAAGAAGTTACTATTTAACATCCATCACCATGATGAATATACGTATCTTAGCATTTATACAATGCGGATAGATGGAATTGCAAGTAGACAACGACGTGCATAAAAATATTATATACCTACTTAAGTACACTCAAAAGACCATTAAGGGCACCAGCGCTGCACATGACGAGGTCCTTCGTATTGCATATATTATCACTTTAAATGTTTGCACGTCCCATAATGCAGAATAAATGCTTCTATCATCATGCGTTTATTCATTACATTATCATTATCGAAACGATGACTGATTTTATAAAAAGCAATCGACATTGTATGGAAGTTTTTCATTACTAATCCTTTTCGCGAATATTCCCAATGAGATTTTCCATTAAGAGCCGATAAGGTAATAATGATTCATTCAAATTAGACGCGTTAATAGCTTGATCACAGAGTTAGTTAATTCGTAAGATTGTTTGCGTACTTAATTAATGTTGGAGACCATTTAAGGGCTTGGAATCTTGCGTGTATATGCATGCTTTATCCGTTTCCACGAAAGAAATATTCCTCAATGTGCGGCAGTCTATAGAAATGTAAAATATTAATAAAATGTTTATTTACTTTATTACTTGCTTTTATGGTCGTTGCATTTACAACTTTATATATTAGGTGATCCTTCGTACTGTTCTGCGTTGGTACAGATTTATTGGAACCGTCTTCTGTGAGGTAGTAATTTCCATCAAGGGGGCGGCGGAGCGGGAGAGGGATCGCTTAAACCCTCTTCCCAACCGCAAAACTGGGCGCCGGAGGGCGCGAGATGATCTCTAGCCACCCTGAGGTTTGACCTGCGGGTGGTGGGCTGCGTGAGCCTGCTCGCCACCCGATCAGCACCAGGTCCGAGAGGCGGCGTGTGTGTTCCCACGTGCGCCTCTGTGTCGTGTCTTTGTCCCCCCTCAGGAGGACGGTGGAGGCAGTATTTTTTGTGTAGTGGTCTGCCGTTTCACGCGGCGGGCCAAAACCATGGCGGGGTCGCGATTGTATGTGAAAGCGATTCGCGAGGCCTCGCCGTCTATGGTTATGTCGAGGAATACCGTGGTAGGTTTAGTCGGTATTACCTATCTTTTCCCCGGTGAGCCCGACACAAACTCTCCGTCGCCCCGCGGAGAGGTATGCGTCAAAGCATTCTCCACGAATGTATTTACTTATTGATCTATTGGAACCGTTGCGATTTCTAACATGATTGGTATCTAGTGTTTTATGTGTCTATGGAATAATAATTATATACAAAAACAGCGTGCCCACTTCAGTATGAAGGAAAGAAAGAAAAAAGAAAGAAAACATACTTTATTTCTAAAAACACGAAAGCTTTCATAATATCATGTAATTTGTAAATATGTATTTCTATACACTGAGGTTTAATGGCTTCAACACATTTTCTCAATGCATATGTAATTTAAACTTCTTGTACTAATCATTTCTGCCATTCGGTGTACACTGATGCCGCATTCCGTCATTGTGGCTTCTAACCTGCAAGTTCATCAATTCGCTCTCTATACCATCTATACTAATATTATAAAGCTGAAGAGTTTGTTTGTTTGTTTGAACGCGCTAATCTCAGGAACTACTGGTTCGATTTGAAAAATTCTTTTAGTGTTGGATAGCCTATTTATCGAGGAAGGCTATAGGCTATATATCATCACGCTACGACCCACGGGGGCGGCGCAGTAATGATGAACGCGGGTGAAACCTCGAGAACATTTAGTATAATATATTTGTACCTAATTTGGGTGCTCTTTGTGTTTGTAGTTTCATTTATTTGTAAAGTTCCACGTGACAAAAGGATTATCAATAATCTAAATATCGGTACAATAATCGTATTTAAATTTATAATCTGTTTAAACATTTATTGTGTGTTCGTCCGTATGTGAGAAGCACAAGCAACACTAAATTGTAAATTGTTCTCAAAATCAAGGGCATCTTAGTGCTGTGGCTCGACATAATTATCAGATTCATAATCGGCCTCGTTGGCGTAGTGGTTAGTGTAACCGACTGCCACGCCTGAGGTCGCGGGTTCGATTCCCGCACAAGTCAAACATTTGTGTGCATGAACATGGATGTTTGTCTTGGTCTGGGTGTTTCTATGTATAATATGTATGTATTTACAAAAAAAAAAAGTATATATGTATGTTTATCCATTGTCTAGTACCCATGGTACAAGCTCTGCTTAGTTTGGGCTAGATGGTGTTGTGTGTATGTGATAGAATATTATTATTATTATTATTATTATTATAGATTTAAACTTGATGCAAAAAAAGGATACGAAAACAGACGGATTTAATGTATTGTAAATATTATTATGATAATATCTTTGAAGAAAAATGGTAATAAATACTTCTGACGTCTTTTTAGTTTATGCGTTGAGTATGAATATCTAGAAACATTCGAAATAACGTATTCATAAAAATGATGAATTGTTTAAATGTTTACTGCGGACGTAAGTTCGTGAACTCTCGTGTTTCTACGGTATCATCACGGGATATTATTGTATCTCCAATCATTATCCAGATTGAAACTGTGGGAACTGAGCATCTTATGGGAATTAATCAACCCTAATTATAGAAATTATGGATGTAGGGCTTACGTAGATAGTGATGTTGTTTATTAGGTGTCTATGTGAAATAATGCACTCTATTTGTCTTAGCTTGAAGTGTCTAATCCTAACTAATATTATAAAAGCGAAAATGACTTTGTTTGTTTGTTACCTTTTCACGCCTAAACCGCTGAACCGATCATCCTGAAATTTTGCATATACGTTGTCAGGTGTACAGAAAAGGACATAGGCTATCCTTCATCCCAAAAAAAATTACTGTTCCCGAGGAAAACAACAATAACGTTCTTATAATAATAGATGGCGCCACGTGTCTTTCGAATCATGATTGAATTATATTATTGAAAGCAGAGTACAACCCAAATTGAGTGTCAAATTCTAAATTAACGCGAGCGAAGCCGCGGGCAATAGCTAGTAAATCTTTATTTGTGAGGTCGTTTCCGCTTTAGTCTTGAAGAAACTGCACTAATGTATGAGCTTTTCCAACTAATGGTTAATGCCAGAGCAAAGCTTAGCACTTAAAACAGAACAGACGTAATAAATGAAACTAATTCAGTCAGTGTTTCATCCTATTAATATTGTAACTAGATTTTACGCGCTGCTTCGCTCGCATAAATGTAGGTTAGGATAGGCTAGTAACCGTACTTTTTTATGGATAAAACATACCCTATGTCCTTTTCTGTTCC
Source organism: Catocala sponsa (assembly GCA_963564715.1). Lineage (NCBI taxonomy): Eukaryota > Metazoa > Arthropoda > Insecta > Lepidoptera > Erebidae > Catocala > Catocala sponsa. The sequence goes on along the minus strand of OY751335.1, from coordinate 27,699,004 downwards.
TCTGACAACGTGTATACGAAATTTCATGATGATCGGTCGAGTAGTTAAGACATGAGAGCGTAACAAACAAACTCACATTTGCATTTATAGGATGAGAAATTGTGTTAAGACGTTTGGATGTCTCTACTCAATATTGCGTTAACTGTTGAACAGACTGTGATGAATTTTGACACATAAATAGACCGTATCCTTGATTATCACATAATTTATACCATGCGTGGGATTCACTTCGGGTAGCCCTGGACAGAAGCTAGCGTCGATATATATAAAAGTCCTTACTAATATTATAAATTCGAAAGTAAATCTGTCTGTCTGTCTGTTACCTTTTCACTGCTAAACCACTCAACCGATTTAGATGAAATTTGGTACAGATATAGTTTAAAACCTGGGGAAGGATATAGGCTACTTTTTATTCAAGTAGGTACCACGCGGGCGGAGCCGCGCCCAAAAGCTATTACACCATATTTGAATTCTAACTTTGGATCATCAAGCTAATATCAAGGCAGCGTTATAACAATTCCATTATTTAGTGTTAATCGCATCTGAACTTGGCATATAATCATCCTTCATAGATCATAGATTGTTTGCGTGCTACGTTATTGCGTATTAATTTCTTAACTGGAGCGGACTGAGATCATACATTGTTATCAATGTTTTGTTATTCTAGTGGTTTGTTCCACATTTGCCCCTACATTACGTCCCACATTCCAAAGTGTTCCAAATTCGCCCCTCTTTTTAAATTATTCCTTTTTCGTCCTACATTTTTGTGCGTATGATTAACAAAACAAAACATGGTTAGAAATTATTTTTTATCTTTTTGCTGTCGGGCTCGTGATATCATGCAATCATAAACCCAGAGTGTTGCCAGGAGATTCACGAGGTATTTTAAAATATTTTTTGGCTGACGGTATAACAAAAATTCCATACAAAAAAAACAAGGACAGAAAAGGAACATAATTTGGGACGAAAAAGGAATTACATTAAGAAATTAATATTTATTTAAATTTAGGGGCATATAAGGAACAATTTTTGGGACGAATGCGTATTTCTACGTTTAGGACAAAACGTGAGGGTCGAATGCGGAACAAACCATTTTAGTAGTTTTGCGCACCATTTCACATACGATACTTTATGGCTTCCGTAAGATTTATGGCGAAAAAGCAATCGTATTTTTTATGTCCAATGTTAAGCTTTTCAACAATCAAATAACAGCTTTGAATGAATGTTTATCCAGATCCAATGTGGTATTTTCAAGAACTCGTAAAAGTATTTACTGGTAAAAATTGTTAGATATAGATTTATCCGTATGATGATCGATTGGCTAGTCCGCCTAGTTCGTCCAATGATATAAGTAGGGTTTAGCTTTCACTGCTGAACCTAAAATCCTATATTGGCATGGAAGTTTTTATTTAAGAATTCTATACCTATATATATGTAGTATCCAAATTACTCGTCCTTCGTAATGTAGAGCATAACTACAGCATAGCATATTGTCTTTACGTTTTGTTAAATTATAAACAATAATATGACATTATGTATTGTTAAATAATAACATAACATTACGTATAGTTAAAATTCAAATCACTACAAAAGCAAAGTCCTCCGCCACGCCGCGTCTGTTCGCGATAAACTCAAAAACTACTGAACAGATTTGCATGCTGTTTTCACCAATTGACAGAGTGAGTGGTTCATGGGGCAGGTTTAGGTGTATTATTTGTTAAGGTTTTGTACTACCCATGCGAAGCAGAGGCGGGTCGCTAGTATTATATAAACGTTATCTTTGGTTGAATGATAAATAATATTTTGTAGTAAAGTTTAGTTAAATGTGCAATAATATTTATAGAACAGTATGTGCTGTATTTTTGTATTTGTGATTTAATCAACTCGTTTCTAATTAGCAGTACCTACAAATGATACTTGTCGATATAAAACCAATAACATGATTCATTGAGCCGATAAATTACGTACACTTTGTAACTCTGGCTAGAATTAACATTCAAAGTATGATATGCAACAATTTGTTCATCTTCGTACCTTTTTCTGTTTCCTTAACCAGTTGCGTATAATTACTATTCAGAGGATGACTTGGTTCCATTTTTGATCTTAATTGTTTTGCTTTAATTTAGTATGACTTACTATTATTTTAACATTCATCATCATCATCAGGCTATAATAGTCCACTGCTTGACATAGCCCTCCCCCAAAGAGCGCCATAGCGCCCTGTCTTCAGCTTGCCGCATCCAGCATCTGCCTGCAGTCTTTCGCAGATCGTCATCCCACAATTAACCATTAATTCCCCCATACATTTTAACATTGTACGACATTAATTATTTCCCTTATGACTAATGACATTGCCTCCATATAAATTTATAGATATTCGTATTACAATCAAAATAATTGTTTAATCATATTCTTCTTCTTCTTCTCCCTAGCCTTTATTATTCCCAAGTTACTTGGGGTCGGCTTTCTAGTCTAACCGGATTTGACTGGATATCAGTTTTTACACGGAGCGGCTGCCCTCTGACCTCCGCAACCCGAAGGCTAAGGATACCCTAAAGCTAGACCAGTGTCAGGATATTAGAGGGCACTGACTTCCCAATAACGACTGCCATAGATGTTCATGGCAGCCGGGACCGACGGCTTAACGTGCTCTCCGAGGCACGGAGCAGGCGATAATTGTCAATCAATACGCACATAATTTCGAAAAGTCATATAACTTCCGAAAGTCAGAAGTGCGCGACGTGGGTTCGAACCCGAGATCCTCTGCATTGCAGTCTGTTGGTTTCCCCACTCTATAATACTTTTAATGCAGAAGTTGTTATTGTATAAAAATACAAAATGGCACATAGAATGACTATATCACTAAACAAATTACTTGTATCGGTGTCAACGCAGTACGGCGATAGTTCTCGTGACTAAATGGCGCGTTTAACGACCAACTATATATAGGTTTTATACCCGGCCCACACACTGGCGTGCTGCCGTTAATTTTACGCATCGGCTTCCACAGTTACGTCAGATTCGATGTTAGAGACTTCGCACGCGACAGCCTCAGAAAAGTGAGCAAGTAGAAAGTGGCGCAGACTTTGTCGTATGACCAACTTTGTACTGTCGATTTGGCTATTTGGCAAAGTATTTCTTGCATCACTAGTTACTGTTGACTCTTAATCTCATCGGGCTTACTATATTGCAAAATTATGAGTAGCAACACAAAAGTCATGCTTTGTGCCCAGACGATGGGACGATGGGAGCGTTCGTAGCCAGTTGCACTCGCTGATTGGTAAACGATTAGTGAGGTTAAGCAACGTTGGGTGCGGTCAGTCTATAGATGGGTGACCGCTTAGTGGTATTTCATCTGAGCGTCTTTGTGCTTCGGAGGGCACGTAAAAAGTCGGTCCCGGTTGTTGTCAAATTGACAGCAGTCGTTAAGCCATGTCAGAGGCCTACGGGCGGCTTGAACAACTCTTGACAACAAGTTGGCCACTAACCACACGAAAATAAGAAGAATGGGAGTTTTAGGACGATGGGAGTCGTAGGATTTAAGACTACGCCGAGCGTAAGACAGATAATTACAGAGTTCGTCAAATCGGCGCGCTGCCGCCATAGTAAAATTGTATGGAGGATTTGAAGTACTTTTTTAATAAATATGTATCTTTATTGTCAACTAATAACTTAAATATTTGGGACGGACAAATTGTAATATAATTATGTATGTTTCGTTTAAGCTGTAAAATAGGATAGATTTATAATCTAAAAATCACGTAACACGAGCTTACGTTTTGCATTTTTCGTGCAAATTTACGTAATTTTGTAGGCGGAAATATTAATTATTTTAAGTTTTTTACACGAAGTAATTGTAAACACATTCATTGTTATGGTAAATGTATATTTTATATTTGTATTAAACAAAAAGTGTTGATTTTATTCACTTAACTGTGACCGCCTGTTTTGGCACATTTCGCTCGGCGCACTCTTAAAGCATAGCTGGCAATATGTGCATTCAATACATACATAATATATATGTAAGTATCCAGGTATGATTATGCATCTGTATGTGTTTCTGCACTAGCCATAACGACTTTTACGCGATTACCGATATAATCTGAAAAATCGATCAGATTAGAAAAAAATATTTGTAAAATCGTAGGTGTTAGTAGCGAACCTCGATGGCCTCAATGGCGTAGTGATTAGTGTAACCGACTGCCACGCCTCAGGTCGCGGGTTCGAATCCCGCACAAGTCAAAAATTTGTGTGCATGAACATGGATGTTTATCTTGGTCTGGGTGTTTCTATGTATAAGTATAATATATGTATGTTTATCAATTGTCTAGTACCCATAGTACAAGCTCTGCTTAGTTTGGGCTAGATGGTGTTGTGTGTATGTGATAGAATATTATTATATCTTTACTTACCGATCGGATATAAATAGGCGTAATACTACTTTATAATGTGGCAGAATCTTTGTTTCTTTTAACACATGTTTCTACGCATGCGCAAATACAAACGTTTAATTCTTTGTTCTCGACTATTTCAATCGTTGTTTCGGCGAGTTGTTGAGTTTGTTCACAATCCTACAAACGATACTGATGAATGAAGTATACGGGCGAGCCAAATGGACTTTTGCTTATATTAATATATCCGGTATTTGAACTATTTAGTTTTTAAGTCTTATTAAACCTTCGTTTGGGTTTTTACGAAGAAAAATATTGTACAAATTTAGTTTTCCTACATATAGTTAGTTAAACTAACAGCTATTAAAACTGTTTGAATATTTCTGATTATTCTGCTAAATTATTTCACAGCAATAATTACCAAAAAGTTATAAATACATATACCTAATATAATTTATAATAATATATTATGTACCTATTTAGGGTTTTTATACAAGGATGAGTTTGATACTATAAGCCAGTAAAGACAATGTATGGAGTTTAATGCGCATATCGTCAGTTTTAAACTAACTTGTCGATTAGCAGTTCCCAATTTATCTGTAGTACTCGCTCTAAATATAGAACACTGATATAAGCTCTATGCAAATAATGACAAGCTCTTATCACTAGAAGGGATAACCACAAAAAGATCGATTATTAAGAACTGCCGTCAGTTACTAGAGTAAAATCTCAATCAGGAAAAGACATTCCATGAAGAAGGCCTTTTCCTCTGTTATAGAATAAGAAATGCTAATAAAATAAATTGAATATTTTATTTATTTATTTGCCTATAATGATTGTCTCGTTTGAGCTAGATGTCTATACTAATATTATAAAGCTGAAGAGTTTGTTTGAACGCGCTAATATCAGGAACTACTGGTTCGAATTGAAAAATTCTTTTAGTGCTGGATAGCCTATTTATCGAGGAAGGCTATAGGCTATAAAACATCACGCTACGACCCACAGGGGCGGCGCAGTAACGACAAACGCGGGTGAAACCGCAGGAACATCTAGTAGGCTTATATTTGTAATACCTCTCGTAATAAAGGGGTCACCTTAGCACTGGAATTCTTTTAAAGGAAAGATAAAAGAGATAGCGTTGTAGTATCGCCAAAATGAACTAACAAACGGCTATTTTTACGGTGTGACGTGTGGCCTCGTCTGCAAATAACCACGTCGCCCCTTGGACGTCAAATAAGATAATTATATCTGACGTCCATATATAGATATCGATGTTTCAAATCTTTTTTAGAAACGAGCTGGGTGTTTATCAATATTTTAAAAGGAGTAATTTAATATACTTGGCATCCACAGGATAAGCTTGCCTAATGTGGGCCTATTAGACATGATATTATGTATGATTGAAATATAATAATATCAGCCCTGTATTAAGCTGTCCCACCGCTGGGCACGGGCTGCTCTATGTGAGAAGAGTTAGGCCATAGTCCACCACGCTGGTCCAGTGTGGGTTGACAGACTTCACTTATCTTCGAGAACATTACGGAGATGTCTCAGATATGCAGGTTTCCTCACGATGTTTTTCTTGACCATTAAAGCAAGCGATAATTAACTAATTAATACGCACATAACTTCGAAAAGACAGAGATGTGCGCCTTGGGATCGAACTCGAGACCTCTGCGATGCAGTCCAACGGGCTCCCACTAGGCTAGGCCACTGTATGACTGTAATTTTAACGGTGGATACAGACTTCTGTTTGCTAAGCAGTTACCGTAGTAATCACTTGCAATCCTAATCCTAACTTTCTAACTAATATTATAAAAGCGAAAATGAGTTTGTTTGTTTGTTACCTTTTCACGCCTAAACCACTGAACCGATCATTCTGAAATTTTGCATATACATTGTCAGGTATACAGAAACGGACATAGGCTACCTTTCATCCCCAAAAAAATTACTGTTCCCGAGGAAAATAACAATAACGTTCTTATGATAATAGATGGCGCCACGTGTCTTTCGAATCATGATTGAATTATATTATTACAAGCAGAGTACAACCAGAATTGATTGTCAAATTCTAAATTAACGCGAGCGGAGCCGCGGGCAAAAGCTATTATCACATATATTATATCGCTTGAGTGTTGCTGACCCTAGGATAAATCAAATAAACATAAGTTAAAAGTAAACAAATGGGCTATGTTGGCATGTGATTCGTCGACATTCTGACCCAATGGGCAAAACGCAGTAACAGAGATAGTACTCTTATGCTGGTTTCCTATAAGCGGGTGAAAATTTCCTATGTGAACGGTTCATTCGCACTGTGGCAAACCATATGTGGCAAAATGTGGATGTTTTACATCTCTGCTTACCTGTTCGAGGATATAGCCATGATACTATGTAACTATGTATATTCTGACATCAAATGGTGTTAAGCACGCCATAAACACACTACCATATAATTTTCCATTGTCTTAGTAATTACTGTCCCATAATCACATAATTGTCTTATTAAGCAACAGAGGAGCTGCCCACAAATGTCATGATAACTTTGCTATGAGGAAGCCTCGCCAACAATGTGTTAAATTGTGTTCTTGTTATGTATGTATGTATTGCGTTTAAAATTGCGTCACTTTGAACAAAACATGTGCATGTTAAACAAAAGTATTTACCTTTAGCAATGTGGAAAGAAACAAAAATTTATTCTTTATTCTGGAACGGAATATGCCTATTATAATTTTCATTTTTTTTTTACAACGAATGTGGCAAACAAGCATGCGGCCCACCTGATGGTAAGTGGTCACCGTAGCCTATGAACGCCTGCAACACCAGAGGCATCACTTGCGCGTTGCCGACCCTTAAGGAAAGGAAGTGGGAAGGAGAAGGAGCGGGAAGGGGGAATGGGAGTGATTGGGCCTCCGACACTCTCACTCACCGAACGAAACACAACAGTAAATTCTATTTAGAAAAACAAATCCTACACTAGGAGTAATGCCTGTGTCACAGGAGGCTTTATAGATATTCAAACAACTAATGGAAAACCATCCAGACGCGGCACTTGAAGTTTTGAGGATTACTCAATATATCATATGTGGTATTTGAACCTACCAACTTATACACATAAAATGCCGGAGGCTCACATAGCTACGCCTATTCCAATCCTATGATCACATTTAATTGCTTTTCTTACGTTCAGTAATGTGCAACGGATACTCCTGATATTGCAAGCAATAATAGGGACGGTAACCACTTATCATAACGTATTCGCTTATATGACAGTCTTGCTGTAAATAAAACTCCATCGAGGTTTTTTTGTGCTGTACATAAACATCTTTCAAAGTCTCATTGCTTGCACTTATTTCTTTAGTCTCTCAGCCATGCAATAACATAGTTGATTCAAGTCAACAGCTTGACCTAAACAGATAGAACAATAACTTTGTCAAAGGGTTTCGCAAGACGCCATAATTAATCACTTGTCTGAGGGATCGCCTGCCCTTGTTGTGCGCAAGCGCACGCCATGCGGGCATTAGCATACAATCGTCCCAAACGCTATTAATTCTCGTAACCCACTTGTTGTGGCGAATGATTAAAAACAATCTAACTGACACCGGCCGTCGAGTGTCTAAGAGTTTCTTAGAATGATTGTGTTTGAGTATCGACTTCGTATACGGTCGACTGTAAACTTAGTTTAATACACATTGTAGAGATTGTTGTTATAAAAGAAGCGTAGATTAATCGGAAGGGACAATTGGAAGTAGATCGATTGGAAAAGTGTATATTTTATACAGGCAGCTAAATAACCATGTGTGTTACTATATGAAGAAGAATATTCGGTACTTTCTTTTAGAGATGCCACGAATATTCGGCAACTATTCGGTATTCAGCTATTCGGCCACATTTTTTCACTATTCGGTATTGCAAACTATTCGGCCGAATAGTTTGCAATATTCGGCCGAATACCGTGTAGCAAATAATAAAAAAAAACAACTCAAAAATTTGCTTGCACTTGCTGTGACACAAAAAACAAACTGCCAGTTTATTGTCTTCAAATTTCATAATATTTCCATATATTGTGCTTTTCTCGAACAAATAGTAATATTTTCTTAATCACATAAAAGTAATATTTAGGTTACACTCAGTATGTTGTACAGTATGATGCACCAAGAATCAACAAATAAAACGTATTGTGACACGACTGCGACCCAATCACAAATATTTTATTTATTTATTATTTTTTTATTTTTTTTTTATTTTACCACATACACACAACACCATCTAGCCCAAACTAAGCAGAGCTTGTACTATGGGTACTAGACAATGGATAAACATACATATATATACTTTTTTTTTTGTAAATACATACATATTATACATAGAAACACCCAGACCAAGACAAACATCCATGTTCATGCACACAAATGTTTGACTTGTGCGGGAATCGAACCCGCGACCTCAGGCGTGGCAGTCGGTTACACTAACCACTACGCCATAGAGGCAAATGAAACAAAACTACCCGCGCCTACGCACTACTTCAGCGATGCAAGTTTAAACTCGTAAGTGACGAGTTTGTCAACCGCGAAAAGTACTAAGTGTTGCCGAATATTCGGTATTCGGCCCAATAACTATTCGTGACATCTCTACTTTCTTTTAAATGTCATTACAATGCAGAAGATATAATATACAAGTCTCTTTGGAAATTCTCTTACCCATGCGTCAAGCCGTATTTGTCGTGGCTATTCATACACGATCATTTTTAGGGTTCCGTACCCAAAGGGTAAAACCGTTCCGTCCGTCTGTCTGTCCGTCTGTCACCAGGTTGTATCTCATGAACCGTGATAGTTAGACAGTTGAAATTTTCACAGATGATGTACCTATTTCTGTTGCCGCTATAACAACAAATACGGAATAGAATAAATATTTAAGGGGGCTTCCATACAACAGACATGATTTTTTTGCCGTTTTTATAGATAATGGTACGAAATCCTTCGTGTACGAGTCCGACTTGCACTTGGCCGGTTTTTGAAGTTTACAGTTTACAACACAATTTACGCATTGGTTAGTAAATGTTTTACGTAGGTTTGATCTGAAATATGTGTGTCCAAATAATATTGCCGAGTCTGCAAGTTCTTTCTTGTATGAACATCAATTGAAAGTACCTTGTAACACAGAGATTAACCCAAGTACCGCAGCCGACATGTGCTCATATAATAAAAAAAAACTGTTCATACTCCATAATGGCACTTTGCAATGGTGATTTATACCTCCTTCTACATACTTTGAGTAAACTGAACCGTCTTTCGTCACAAAATAATCTCGAAGCACTTCAAACCCAATTATTTGCCTCGCAAAAGTTCCAATCAATCAAGACCATGCATCAAACACATCGTATTTCGAAATGTTTACGAGTGTTCCAGTTCGAGAGGTTTCCTCAAGTTCCTGGTAATCGATGACGTCACGGCATCATGTCTGCTCTGGGAAGAAAAGCTTCTCTCTGTGATTCGGATGTTTATACAAGCACTCGTTTAGTATAGTTTGTGAGTGATGCTGTTATTCGATTAGGGTGATGAACTGTTGTTTGTTAGTGCGGTAGTTTTAGATTTTTGACCGGGTCAAGTTTAGTGTAGGTTTTCCGCTCTAGTTTATTTGAATGTTTTGTAGCTTTTATCTTCGTTGACCGAGGAAAAGATTCATTGGTTGCAATGTTTTGTACCTATTAGTTCATAATACATTCTGCTGTATTCAGATATGTTATTGATTACTCACAAGACATTTTAGTGATGATTTACCATAGCAAATTTTTACTAAGGCAATTGTTTTCAATATATAATATAATAATAATAATATTTATTTATTGACAGAAAAAGTAAGATACCATCCTTACACTACATCATACATATTACATCAACAGTGTTAAAACATACCTGCCTTAAATAATTTAAGCTTAAATTAAAATTAATTCTTAAACCATGTTAATTTATAGTGTATACAAAATAAATGTTTAAGCCTGCCTGAACTAGGATAAACCTGTGTTTCAGGACATCACTTGGCAATTTTATTTTACACTAGCGCATAATTAATACAAATATTTACAGTCGAAAGTACATCTACGATTAAAGGTGTTTAGGAAGTAATATACAACTTTAAATTTACTTTCAATATCATTTGAAGACTTCTAGCATTTTTCTGTGTTCTTATAATTTAATTTTTCTAGGTATTCCATTAACATGATACAAAATTTTTTATAACTAACATTGTATATATTTAATATTTTATTTAACTTGTTATATAAATATGGTCCTAAAAATACGTAGAATTTATTGACAAATGCGTGTCTGGCTTGAGATTTTGTACAAACTAAGTCTTTTCTTCTCTTATCTAAGACCGGGGCAAACGGGACTTCAGTGTGCTGTTTAAGTATAGTGTGCATAATAAATAATTGACGAATGGTTAGTACCTTGTTAGCGGTGGAAAGCTGATAATTATAATAATAAATGATTGTTCAAAGACTGACATGATTCTATTGTGATTTAATAATAAGCAAAATCATTTAGCGTTGAACGTTCGGCGATACAATGGCAGTAAGTACGTCAATAGTTTAATCCCAAGAGTTAATTTTATAACTACCAAAACTAACTACTGATCGATTCCCGGGTCGGATAAAGGTTTAGGGTCTTTTGTTAGGGTCAAATCACCATAACACTCGTTACCCAAAACACGTTTTTATTTGTGGAAAGGAATTATATGTATAAACAAACTAGCTTTTGCCCGCAGCTTCGCTCGCGTTAATTTAGAATTTGACAATCAATTCGAGTTGTACTCTGCTTGTAATAATATAATTCAATCATGATTCGAAAGACACGTGGCGCCATCTATTATCATAAGAACGTTATTATTGTTTTCCTCCGGCACAGTAATTATTTTCGGGATGAAAGGTAGCCTAAGTCCGTTTCTGTACACCTGTCAACGTATATGCAAAATTGCAGGATGATCGGTTCAGTGGTTTAGGCGTGAAAAGGTAACAAACAAACAAACTCATTTTCGCTTTTATATTATTAGTTAGAAAGTTAAGACAAGTTCTGTCGGCGTCGATATGAAACCTCATTTACAACTAACAGATAGGGATTACTTTGTAATTATACTAGTTTGGAATTATTACACGATTTTATCTGTTTTGTTGTCCAGTTTTTGTTATGGCAACGAAATGTAATGCAATTGAAAATAAATATTAAACACAATCCAATTAATATCATTGCATGCTACGTATCTATACGACCATCGTGCATTGCTGTCATGTCGGCTAAATTAACATAATATATGTATATACATAAATAAATTAAAAATAATTAATTGACTGTACCAACGGTGCATGCGTGCGTTTCAGTGGACCCCTCGCAATAACTGAAGTACTCAGGATCATAAGTTCGTTTTCTCAGTATTTGTGCAGCGTATAGACAGTATTGTTTCGTTTTAAGCTTGGTTAAGCCTCAATCTATGTAAAACTCTCCGTAAACCAGGAATTATAGACAGAGCAGGAATTGTCTATACTAATATTATAAAGCTGAAGAGTTTGTTTGTTTGTTTGAACGCGCTAATCTCAGCAACTACTGGTTCGATTTGAAAAATTCTTTTAGTGTTGGATATTTTATATAAACGTATCAAGTCCAACGAAAATTTGAAATAATTAACATCTAGGAAGTTTGTCTTGACATAATCTATCAAGAAACTTTTCTTTCTATTGTTTTTTTTATATTTTGCTCGTCAATATGACCACACTCTGCTTGATGGTAAGCGATCATGTGGTCCAAGAGCAGTGGCCTCCACACCATCCTCATAGCAGCTGAGGCGAAGTTGAGGTCCCTACTTTGACGGCCTGAGAAGGTGCTTTTTCATGCTCCGCTTGTGTCATACATGACGTAGACGAAGACTAAAATTTATGAGTATACCTAATGTATGAGCTAAGGGTCTGCATCTTCTTTTTGTTAAACAGGCGCTTAAGAACTTAAGTAGTTGTTATACATTTTTATTTTATATTGAAAAAGCAATGGTTTCTTATATCCATTACTAAGAAGTCCTACTCTACTCTATGTTACTGAGACCTCGGGTCTTTTCATAAACTACTCATCCGTTATTTAACATCCATCATAGTTTTAAATACAATGCTCGATGGTTTTATTCCACAAGCACCATTTTATTTCGAATTTATAATAATCAATCAATTACGCAAAAAGGAATACTCTCGCGCAATTATAGGATTTCAGTATTTTACAAGGCGTGCGCGCGCGCAGCGTGGGGCGTTATTTTCGCGCGCCGCCATCGCACGCGTCGACTATTTCGAGTCCGTTCACTGATCCTTCGGCTTCGCAAGCTCGCGCAAAGCAAACAAACAAACATAATTTAATTCTATATTATTTTGATAACGTCGAGGAGGTTTGCCAAATGTTTCTTTAATGATTGAAATAAATCTGTGTTGTTTCAGGTAAGGGGCTTCCTGAAAATGGATGGTAAACAACTGGTAACGGTAAGCGGTACTTATATAAAAGCTTAAAGCACTGATTCATCACGAATACTTCATTAAAACAGACCACGCATTCCAAAACAATGCATATAAATGTTTTTAATCAAAGGATTTAGGCGTATTGGTACACATTGGCGGTTAGGTTTTAGGCCACGTGACGTCATGTTGGCATGCCACGTGACGTGGGTAACCCTCCAACCCTTCAGTTTATTATACATATCGATATTGTTAACGAGATAGCTTTTATTGATCTATGTGGTATATATAAAACAAACAACGATGTACCTACTATCGTTATATGGATAATGCCGATATTACATAATGGAATAATTTTAACGATATATGTATCTCTGTTTACGACTGTATCTTAGAAATTCTTGAGTGGTTTATATATAGTTGACTATACCATAAGAGGTAGGCGAAGATTTATAACACACATTTTGTGGCATCGAGGTATTTTTTTTTATACAACTTAGGTGGCAAACAAGCATACGGCCCACCTGACGGTAAGTGGTCATCGTAGCCTATGGACGCTTGCGACACCAGAGGCATCACTTGCCTGTTGCCGACCCTTTAGGAAAGGAAGAAGAGAAAAACGAAGTGGGAAGGAGAAGGAGCGGGAAGGGGGTAAGAGGATGATTGGGCCACCGGCACTCTAACACAACAGTAGGAATACTGTTATTTCGCGTCAATATTCTGTGAGAGTACCGTTGATATTCTGTGGTAGTCCTTCCCCAGTCGAGCCGACCCATTCATGCTGTAATCAGCGAGACGCTCAAATCTCTTTTTATTTTTCTTCCTAAGCCCATTTAATTGTGCATGCAGTGGCTGCCTTAAAAGGTTACGCAACCAACTAAAACCGTTATTGAATACATTTTCTATATTGTAGTTGTAATCACTGGTGGTCCTAAATAAATAAAATAAAATCTGTACGGACGAATTTTGCGAAACGAAATCAAAGGCAATTAATTCCAAATAAAGCCTTTGTTTCGAATTGTCGTAATAACAATCATACACTCAGCACCACTTCAGTTGTCATGAATACGAGGTGTAGAGAGCTCTGCTCGTGGACTACACGCCTTGCTTACCATCAAGCCACCATCAGGCAAAGTGTAGTCATTTTGTCTACCGTCAATAAAAAATAACAGTCAGCTTCCTTGTACCAAAACTCCTTATTTTATAACTAGCGTATCGATAAAATCTTTCACTCAAGAAATGCATACCTTAATGAGTATTAATATAAACTAGCGGTCGCCTAGTGGTCAAAATTCGACCAAAACTGCTAAGCTTGCTAGTTTGTTTTCTTTTCTTCTTTATTACATATAAATAAGGTACTATTTATTGTAATAAAGAAAACTTGTTACTGTGGTTACCTATAGGTAACCATAGTTACAAAGAATTGTACGACGTCAGACGAACAAAGCCGAAATACTACGAACGCGATTCGACTGCGTATGTCAAATGCATGGTTGTGTGCGTGTAGCGTTTTTTCATTAATTTAATGTATTTCTAATGCATAGTTTATATAAATATTAGGATTCGCCCCTCCTTCTCCATATAAACTTTAACTGTGCCAAATTTCATACTCCCCTGTCCGCGCAATTTTCGTTAAAAGGGTACAAAGTTTTTGCGTCACGTATTAAGATATAGATGTATGGCAGCCAAAATAAGACCTGTGCTACATTTCTCAAATGCCGCAGGGAGAAGCTTTTACATTGCACGCAGTAATTTACGTACACTTAAATCTTTCTATACACCACTCCAATACTCACATGCCGTTATACAAATAGATTGATACTCTCTGACTTGTAGAGAGCATTTGTTTAATTAAATATGGACTGATTAGTACAAAAAAGGAATCTTCAAATAAGGTTAAGTCGTTTATATACTGGTTTTATACTGATTCCAATTTTAAATAAACTCAGACCATAAATTCTATGATTCAGACTATAAACTTGTTTCACTTTGTCTAATTTGGATATTTTACGTATTTGTTTTTTTTAGTATTCGCTACTGTATCGTCTTGCTCTAGTTTGTAGCACAAAATTTGGTTAGTTGATACGAGTTTAAATCGTGAAGAAATATTTTACGCAAAGAGCGGAAAAATAATAAGTTTCATTAAACAATATACATATGTATAATTAAGTCGTAGAATTGTAGTTTCAAATAAAAGCTTTCATGCAATTTGTATTTGTTTTTATTTTTATTATTTTGTGACAAACGTAACTAAAAAGTAAAGTAACAGCTTCAAAATACCATCAAGTCTTAATATTCCAATTACATCAAATGCCTAATTAAGTATGTTAAGTAATCAGTCCTGGTTTCCGTGCAGATAATACCATGACAATAGTTACGTGCAAACAAGACTCTTAAAAATTCTCGCAAACGCCTTAATCCATACCAATTACACAGATTATTATTATCACATAATCCATCATAATTCGAACCTTGTCCTAGAAACTGCACTTTTAATCACTTATGTCAACAGTACATCATATTATGTATAATTAGTTTGAAACAATGGACTTTTGATAATATCTCGTGTTGGACAATGTTTGAGATAACGCGTACCCTTACGGCTTGCGCACTTGCAATGAATAGCCTGAACTTAATGTGTGCACTGTTGCTATGCCAAGCCTTGTAATAGGCTTTTTTTCTGTAAATAATTGAAAATTGTGTGCGGCCAGTCTTCTTTTTCCTCCTGTTGGAGGTTGGACAACATCGTAGATATTTTAATCTTTGAATTATCAGCTTGAAATAGAGATGCATTTATACCGTGCATGTCTCTAGTATCAGATTGGCAATAATGCCACTAAAGAATTGAAAGCAACTGTTTACATAAGTTTTTACAGCGAAACCAGTCGTGCAGGTTCAGTGTTTTCTGCTACTAGAACAATAATAATTGTCTGCTGGCAGCAATCATTACATGTTTGATGAGTTAACAAATTTGGCATTTGGTAGCCAGATAATATTTTTACTTATACATAGGTGTATAGAAATGTATAACCAGAAATTCGTCAAGGATACTTGTAGTTTGCAATGGTCAATCACTACATATTTAATAACGTCAAGGGAAACCATTTGTGTGGTCCATAAATAGTTGTTTCGTGTATAATTAATTATATAGGATTCAATATGTTATATATAACTCTACACAATATAATAAATATACGCATTAACATGTATATTGCCGTAAATAGAATGTAAGTACGTTCTGTTTAGCATTATTCCACAAAAAACTTAATTCAATACACGGTTCCCACGACATAAATAAAAGCTTCGCCAAAACTTGAATGTAACCGTATTACCGTATGTGCGATGCGCTCGCGCAGGTGTGCGCGACAATAGCTGCTGCTGGCTGTAGATCCGCACATGGGCAGTGCGCGCCAATTGTGCGTCCATCTTTTATTGTCTCGTACTGATCGAGTTTCGGGATTCAAGTAACGGAATGCTGTTTGAAGAACAGGAATACATGAAGTTTAAGATTTTTTTCATGTTTCGTGTCCTGTTCCAAATTATAGGTTTTGTCAAATCCGTTTGTCGTTTTTACAACACAATAGTTTTGATAATAGTTTCTTGAGATGTGTATTCGGTATGTAGTTTAAAACTGTACAATTACCTGGTACCAAAACTGAGACGAAAACAACGCTTAGGATAGTAGCTCTTACACATGGATCCAGAATTCCGTGCCGTTTGTTTGTGTCTTGGCCTACGATCTTTTTACTAAACTTAAAATACCCGAGAGAAAGATAATTTTATGTATGCTCTATATAATTTTGTACTTATGCGCAAATGAAACAAAAAATATAAATACCTACGAAAGTTTTATAGATTTATATTTTAAACACTTTTATTTAAAGCCCATACAATAGAATTTTCTATATTATAATATCGAAGGCTTTTTAACGATGACAACTAATGTCTTGTTTGCAAATTATTCGGGGTTTGGTTGGCAACAACCTTAATATATAGTATCGCTAGCATTGCAGTTATCTTTATATATAGTATCGCTAGCATTGCAGTTATCTTTATATATAGTATCGCTAGCATTGCAGTTATCTTTATCAAAAAATGTGAACTAAGCTCTTGAAGAAACAACATGACTAATAGAAAAATTATGTTACCGATTGATGGAGTTGACAAGATAGGACGTAGAGATCATTGCTATCAATAAGTTTACAACAAGTGCCCGTCATGTTGATACCTACTTACGTCATTGACGGAAACAAAATGGGTGGTCAAATGAGTGGTACCGAAAGGTTATCTATAATAATATGTTCTCTATCACTGGACAATTAGTTAGGTCATGCAAATGTCGCCTGATTATGTCGAATCAGAGAAGAGCAGAATGCACTTTCCACAGGCTATTGACTTCATTTTGGTCGAAGGTAAATAGTTATTCATAAATGCCTTCAAGTTTGTTTTATACAAATTTTACTTGCAGTTTCTCCCTCTTGAATTCCATGGAAACAAATAGCAGGGCTAAATAATTTATTCTATGAGCTATTCAGGATATTATTATGATCTATCTATGTACTACGTTTCATCCAAATCAATTTCGCATTTACGCGTGAATCGTGATTAAGTAATAAACATTAAAATGTATTAATTTACATTTCTAATATTTATAGTAATCCAATTTTTTTATTGTAGCTAGATATATATAAGCTAAGAATGTGCTTTATGTGTAATCCAAAGATTATTTGGCGAAGTTTAACTTTGAAATATTCATCATCCCTTGATAATAAATTAGTCATCCATAATATACAAAATGCAAATGTCTGTGAAACTTCGCTACGAAATCCACAACGAGTACCTGCTGTCCTATAAACTTAGAAAAGCTTCCAACACAAGCACATCCTCTAATCCTTTGGCATAAAGCTTATATCCTCCAAATTATCCGCTTAACGTGATCGTTGGTACAAAAAGCTTGTAACACCGCATGTCACGAATGTTTCCCCCAGCTGTTGTGATCTCACGCACTTATGTTAAGCTCCTTAGGGTTCCTTCGACAGTGAGATAAGAACACCTGGCATACGATGTTTCTATTGAATACTGTTATAATATGACTACGATTCTGGTAAAGATTTTGAGTTTTAACATCTAGTTACTGATGCAACCTGTCTTGAATGGACTACAAAAAGTCAAGCGCACCTACAATATTTATAAATGGAACACATCTTAAAGTAAAGTAGCTGATATGAAATCCGTAATAGAAATAGTTTATTAACCTCCGAGTCTTCTTCGAAGAGGTTAATGAAAACACTATGTGGGTCTGTGTGTCTGTCTGTCTGTTAGTGACAGGTATAGCTCCGGAACCACTGGACCGATTGACTTGTAACTTGGTGTGGAGATAGCTTGGGGTCATACCTCGGTCGAGTTTGGGCCCTGTGGGTCAAAAGACCCCCGAGATATAGGAGGCATTTCTTTTCATTACTTTTACATTTAAGACGAAGAGGTTGAATCCTGGGTTTTTACACCCGGTATCTCGTTAGACTTTGGTTATTCTATCAAATATTAATGTTTGATGTTAGTATTTTTTTCAGCTGTAAAATTATTTATCTTAACTAATATTATAAATGCGAAAATGAGTTTGTTTGTTTGTTTGTTACGCTTTCAAGCCTTAACTACTTAACCGATCAACATGAAATTTTGCATACACGTTGTCAGGGGTACAGAATAGGACATAGGGTACCTCTGATCCAGAAAAAATAACTGTTGCAAACCTAACCTAACCTATATTTACGCGAGCGAAGCCGCGGGCAAAAGCTAGTAATATTATAAAAGCGAAAATGAGTTTGTTTGTTACCTTTTCACGCCTAAACCACTGAACCGATCATTCTGAAATTTTGCATATACGTTGTCAGGTGTACAGAAACAGACATAGGCTACGTTTCATCCCGAAAAAAATTACTGTTCCCGAGGAAAACAATAATAACGTTCTTATGATAATAAATGGCGCAACGTGTCTTTCGAATCATGATTGAATTATATTATTGCAAGCAGAATACAACCCGAATTGATTGTCAAATTCTAAATTAACGCGAGCGAAGCCGCGGGCAAAAGCTAGTTATTTATAAATACGCAATTTTTATGGGAAAAATATTTACTCTTGATACAGTTCATATAAATAATTTTACAGCGATGTCTTTTTATATTAATAATATCTATCATTTAAAACAGCGAGGGAACCCACTACCGTCTCACAATACTTTCTTGAAAGACTCCGTGATAGTAATTGCCTATGAGGTCAGCCCACTGCACCCTTTGCTTCTCTGCCTTCCCCAGCAACACAGCCTGGGGCACAATGGCGTTTTTTTTCATCTAACGGTACGCAGTAGTGCGGTCTGCTGTGCCGCGCAGGTAGATGCGCCCGCGCACCCGCCCGACCGTTCTAGGGATTCAATTCTTTGATTTACCATTTCTTTGAACTTGCTCGTATAATTATGTCTGGTGTTACGAGAAGCTGTTTCCGTGTGGATTTTGTAGTCCGGTGTACTTCTTTTCATATAATTAAATCGACTAGGTTATATTTAGTACATTAGTAAAATATATTACTGAAGGATAATGGCTCAAATGAATTTTATAATTAACATAAGTTCACGCACTTAAAGTAGATCATAAATTATTCGCTAATTTCTGTTTCTGTGTTGGTTCAATACAAAAACGTTAGTTAACTTCCGATATTAAGCGTAATTTAGTCAGTATTTATGTTCACAAATTAGTGTAACTAAATTGTATTGTTGTAAGGCCTCGGTCTGAGCGTAGGCGGTGCGATGCAAGGACGCGTGGCGCTCACAATAACAAATGTAACAAAAATCCTTTTCTCAACAAGCTAATGGCGCTGTAAATGCTGTAATTAGTTGACAAGCAAAGTAACGTTACATAGAACGTTTGAATAGAACCCTGCGCCCTTGTGTCTTTGTTACACCGGCGCGGGCGCGGACTGTGAAAGTAAAAGTATTTATTATATACACAAACGGCGCTCGTTTTATGATACCAGGGAAAACAATTTAAATTGTGATACGACTTCTAAAAATGTCGTGAATGGAATTTTATTTCACAGTTCGTTTGGGGATAAGGTAAAGTTATGAGTTTCTTCGGCTATTTGTGTGTTATACAAGTGTTCATGCCATGTTTTATTGCTCGTAGTAAATTACTAACTAGGAAGCACCGTATTACATAACGATTTAAAAATGGAATGTAAGAATGTAGTAGAGCCTCGCTGATTTCAGCATGAATGGGCCTACTCGAACGGGGAAGGACTACCCTCTCACAGAATATCAACGTGAAATAGCAGTATTCCTACTGTTGTGTTTCGTTTGGTGAGTGAGAGTGCCGGAGACCCAATCACCCTCTTTGCCCCTTCCCGCTCCTTCTCCTTCCCACTTCCTTTTTTCCTAAAGGGTCGGCAACGCGCAAGTGATGCCTCTGGTGTTACAGGCGTCCATAGGCTACGGTGACCACTTACCATCAGGTGGGCCGTATGCTTGTTTGCCACATTAATTGTATAAAAAATAAACAACGGGTTGCACTCCGGGAGTGCCGGCAGAAGTGAAAACTTGAATATTAACGTTGTGCATTTCTGATATTTTGGAATGGTTAGAGAATAATTTTGCACGAATTGCGTTAATTATCAGTATAAAAGTACTATCATTTATGTGGTAAAATACAATATTAATTTATTATCGTACACAAACATGACAATTCTCCCTCCGTCTTACGAATTTTCGATCAGGTCACGTGTCCTGACGCGAGTTTAACATTTTTTACCCATCACAAAAAAGTGCACAACGCCGCTAAAGAAGTTTTCACTTCAAAAAAATGGAACTTGACTCGTGTGATTATTTACGAGACATTATCGAACGGAAAGCGGACACTTGGAGAACACAGCCTTATTTTCGATAAACACGTCCTCATCTTTAATCATGATTTAAAGCGATGTGTATCGTATCGTGTTACGCGTTTACGATATGGAATATGTCGGGTAGAACACGAAAGGAACGCGTTGCGCACGCGTACAGAAGCGACCGCCTTTAAGGTTCATTCCTTGGACGCGATCATCCATGATCTAGTATAGAGCGACGGTGATATTCGAGGAGCTCCCGCCCACGGCGCCGTGACCCTAGTTCTGCTGAATAGATATACTGCGAGTTGGTATGATCAAAAGTATCGGATGTTGGATGAAAACTTTTTAATTTGGTTTTATATGAAAATTTGGCTTGCATTCGACCGCTGCTTCAGCTGATACAAAGCATTGAAACGGTCAACGTCTTAAGCTTCTTGTTTTCACACAATAGGTAATGATAGAATAGGTATATAATACCTATCAGTATTGCAATCATTAGTGTAATCCCTTAGTCCCCAAAGTGTCTAGGTGGACCCCCAGGGGTCCACGGGAGACTCGACGGGGATCTACATTGGCGTGACATAAAAATGGGGGTTCACAAGTCGTACACGAAAATTTATTAAGAACTAAAATGTTGGCTTTACTTCCACCTATAAATGTTGGCAGATAATATTTTAAGAAACTAAGCGAATAATTGCATGAATTTGTTTTATTCTACCAATATATGTATATTGGTAGAATAAAACAAACGCACGCAACGAATGCCAAGGAATATGGTAGAAATGTAGCTGCAGGGGGTCCACCGGCACCAGCTACATTTTGAAAGTGTTCTATGAGAAAAAAGTCTGGGCACCTCTGGTGTAATCATTATCATTAGTCTAATGAGTTTGGTTCGCACTACAGTTTTATGGTACTCCGCCTGATGGTAAGCAGTCGTGTGGTCATATTGACGAGCAAAATAAAAAAAATATATAAAAATAAATCGAGTTAGTATACATATTCTCAACACTTATTCTAAGGTACTTATACCGTTTTATGATCCTGTTTTATTGCTAAATTAAAACCACAAGTCACGTGTGTAATACAGACCTCCAGGCAGCCATTGTTTGTAACAAAACACATTAAGGTCTATCGATATTAAGTACAGTTTAACAACTTAGGGACAATAATCAGTGTTATGGTAATAACTCACTTGATTACTTGCCTTCAGTACCAGTGTTGTGTGGTCAAGAGATGGTATTATGTATTCTTATATTAAAGTTGACTACACGGTTGGCGTAGTGCTCAAGCTATTAAAGTTACAAAAGTAACTTACTCCGGTGCTTTTTTGGTTACACCCTTCGATCAAATATACCATAGATGCACATTCTCATACAAAAACCGCGTCAATATGTGGCACTGACCAGTACTACTTACTTATGAGTGTCTGCATTTATTATGCAATCGAGCAGCGATAGCTCAGTGGGGAGACCAACAGACTGCAATGCAGAGGGTCTCGGGTTCGAACCCACGTCGCGCACCTCTGACTTTCGGAAGTTATATAACTTTTCGAAATTATGTGCGTATTGATTGACAATTATCGCCTGCTCCGTGCCTCGGAGAGCACGTTAAGCCGTCGGTCCCGGCTGCCATGAACATCTATGGCAGTCGTTATTGGGAGAGTGTCGACACAAAAGATCCCACTGGGTCGAAGTGTCGCCGGTCTGCACTGACTGGTCCCCACATAAGATAAGATAAGATATTATGCAATCCAGGAAATAAGCCGGAATAACTATTGAACGCCCACTGAGAAACATTTTGTAATAGTTTAGTTAAAACGCGTCAATGTAAAGCGTCCTAAGTGTGTTACTAGCGATACGCAAGCGTATTAAGTATATGGTACGGTCTCCACCGTAGTAGTGGTGTCGATTCGCTCTCGCTTACGGGCAGCGCACGCAAGAGTGAGTGGGACAGGTGCATAATATAACGGATACGACTGATTTATGCACAGTTTTGTTGGGGCCGTTTTTCGAGCGACGATCGTGCATCTATGGTATATTTGATCGATGGTTACACCGTTGCGAATAATCTGAAAGTAATTTGTTGATTTCTTGAAATGGGCGAAAACTATTACTTATTTAGGTAAATACGAGTAGTAGAGCCTCGCTGATTTCAGCATGAATGTGCCGGCTCGACCGGGGAAGGACTACCCTCTCACAGAATAACGACGTAAAATACCAGTATTCCTACTGTTGTGTTTCGTTCGGTGAGTGAGAGTGCCAGAGGCCCAATCACCACCTTTCCCCCATCCCGCTTCTTCTCCTTCCCACTTCCTTTCCTAAAGGGTCGGCAACGCGCAAGTGATGCCTCTGGTGTTGCAGGCGTCCATAGGCTACGGTGACCACTTACCATCAGGTGGGCCGTATGCTGTTTGCCACCTTAGTAGTATAAAAAAAAATACATACTTTTAACTTCATGCCTGATGCTTAACGAATTTCATCCAGAATTTTAGGTCGTCATAGGGGGTCAAGCCTATGCTCCCTACCGGGCACAGCTACAGATTCGATGCTTCTGTTAAGAAAACTTAATGGTGGAACCCAGTAACCAATTTACTCGACCCAGGAATCGAACTTGCATTACTATCGAAATGGAATTCTCTGCCAGCAAGGCACGTGTTTCTTTCTGCCTTCAATCCTGGATCCTTTAAGCGGGGCGTGAAAAAGCACCTTTTCAGGCCGTCAAAGTAGAGACCTCAACATCGCCTCGGCTGCTATGAGGACGGTGTGGAGGCCACTGCTCTTAGACCACACGACTGCTTACCATCAGGCCGAGTGTGGTAATTTTGACGAGCAAAATAAAAAAAAACATTGCGGACTCATACAAAAACTAACTAAGGCCTCGTCCTGGACGCCGCGCCGGTGGGCGGTGCGGGAGGCGCGGGCGACGGCACGCGCGTCTTGATCAAAGTTCATAGATTTGTATGAAGCTGTTCTCGATGACAGCGGTGCGGGCGGTGGAGCACGAGCGTCGAGCTGTAGTTGAGCGGCGACCGCGCGTTGGAATACGAGTTGTGACGTTCTGCTTATTTTACTTAGAATGTCGATGATTGAGGAAATCATTTCAGAGGTTTTAGATAGGCCACCATTATGGAATAGTAAATACTATGACCATAAAAATAGACGAATAATTAAAACGTCACTTCGCCGGAACAAACCGAGTGATCTGTCCGCTGGCGTCGTGAACGGACCACGTACACCGCGCAAACCGCGCGCACCGCCCGCGCCGCCCGCTAGCGTCCAGGACGAGGCCTAATGGTTATGAAAAGAGGTATTCACGGCTTAGGGTACGTTTTCAAGCTAAAAAGAATATGACCACAGATATGTCTTTATCAGTACTATGTGCTTCATCCTTCACATTTGTGTGTGATTATATAAATCATACATTTTTCATTCACACGAATGATCTCTACTTAATTTATTTTATATTGTTGTAAAGATTATAATATGCAGTCTTTCTTTGCCGTAGTAACAAACAGAGTCAAGGATAGAATAATTTAATGAATATATTTAAAGAATATTAAGACTGAATCTCTCGAATTCTGACATCAGTGCTTGTTGATGTAACGAGATTTGAGGTAGAACAATAATTAATTAAGATTATAATGCGTAAGTTCTTACATTGTTTTCACATGTGGCTGGGAAACTAGGAAAATCATAAAACATTTACCTACGTATGTATGATATACCTATCTACACGAAATACTCTTAATGAATACCTTATTTATACTTATTAAAAAAACATTTTCGTATGAAAGAAGTTGTATTATATTTATATTAGATATGTACCATCGACTCGAGAAGAAGGTTGTTTATTTATATTCTATTTAGGTTATATTTTTTAAACTACTCTGTCGGTCTTCATGTAATCTATACTAATACTTATAATAAAGCTGAAGAGTTTGTTTGTTTGTTTGAACGCGCTAATCTCAGGAACTACTAGTTCGATTCGAAAAATTATTTTAGTGTTGGATAGCCTATTTATCGAAGAAGGCTATATAGGCTATATAACATCATGCTACGACCCACGGGGGCAGCGCAGTAACGATAAACGCGGGTGAAACCGCGGGAACATCTAGTTTCGTATAAACTTGTTGTCAGGGGTACTGAAAAGAACATATTATGGTTCCTATCATCCAGAAAAACTACTAGTGTTCTAACTACTACTGTTTCCGAGCGAGCAAAACCGCGGGCAAAAGCTAGTTATGAATAAGTAGGTACATGTGCACTTATAGTGGGATCAATAAATCTATTTATTATTTAATATTTTCATTTGTAAGTGAAGTTTTATCTTTCCTGTTGTTGTGACTACGTCAGACTGACCGCAAACTGACAACTACATATTTCCCTTTAAATTTTAACGAGGCGATTTTAATTTCCTCATTATTATTTAATAAGCAAATATAATAACAAAATCTATATATATAAAGGAAGATGTCCTGACTGACTGACTTAGAGACAACGCACAGCCTAAACCGCTGGTCGTAGGAACTTGAAATTTGGAGAGCATGTGTGTTTTAATTTGTAGGGGTGTAAGAAAGGATTTTTTGAAATTCCACCCCTAATAGGGTGAAATAGGGGGGTAAAGCTTGTAACGAAATTTTCTCATTTCTGGACTTAGCAGTATGAAAATTGGTACATAAGTTTTCGATTACAATTGAAAAATATCTGTGTAGGTGAAATGGATAAAACTCTCCTCTAAAGGGGCGGAAGGGGGGATAAAGTTTGTATGAAAATTTTCTCACTTCTGGACGAGTACGACCCAAATTGATTGTCAAATTCTAAATTAACGCGAGCGAAGCCGCGAGCAAAAGCTAGTATAATATAAATATATTTAAATAAAATAATTAGCATATTCATATTAACCACAATATATTAGTATCTTTCCAGTTGTTATTTCAAACGGCCTTACTTATACTAATGCCACAAAACTAATTGTTAATTAGTAATCACACATATTTATGTACCGTTAGTATTTTTTCTGGATGAAAAGTATGTTCTGTTCTGTACTTCTGGCAACATGTATGTGCGATTGCCTGACGATCGGACAAGGAGGCGTGAAAACGTATTAAACAAACAAACTGACAATTGTAATATTAGTTAGGATAAAATTACACATATGTAGATAACTAGATGTGCCCGCGGTTACACTCGCGTTTATGGTTACTGCGCGGCCCCCGTGGGTCGTAGCGTGATATTATATAGCCTTATAGCCTTCCGCGATAAATAGGCTATCCAACACTAAAATAATTTTTGAATTTAAACCAGTAGTTCCTGAGACTAGCGCGTTCAACCAAACAAACAAACTCTTCAGCTTTATAATATTCTATAACATAACTCTGCTGTACGTGTGTATGTCACTGAACTCCTCCTAAACGGCTGGACGCCTGTCCGGACAGCTAGTATTAGTATAGGTTAACATGCAATATTATTTTTCCACTGTTACTTAACTATGCGTAATCGTACCTAACCTAGACGGCTTGTCTGTTCACCTGCTATGCAATAATTATGCATCTGTGTATATGGTCAGACCTGGCTGACGCATATATGACTCAGCATTCATCGAAATCGTTACTGTCGACTTAGGCGATCCGCAGACGACTGTCACTATCCACCGGACCGAAAAGTCTAGCTTTGTCCGTTCTCGTCCATGGTTGATTTGATGATTTCAAATTTGATAAAATGCTGAACAATATGGCCGGTCTGCCGTTATCCGTCGTCTGCATAAAGCCTTACTATTTGTGTGCTTAAGCAATATGCTGTATAAAGGAAATCTATCCACGTACTTTTTACGTCAGTTGTTTTGTCTCTGTCATTACAAAAAACGGTATTTTTACCGGAGTTAATGCCTCACACTCTATTACGCCGTGCTTGAAACAGCTGGCGAAATATACATGTAACACTGCATGGCTTTCCATTCGATGGTACTCGTATATAGCAAGTCTGTGTATGTATTTTTTATGGTTCTAAGTTGACATACAAAGTGACGCCCATATCCCTGAAAAGGCAGGCAGGGGGCATCTACATCTCGTCAGCTGCGCTTTTGGGTTGGCCCACCTTATGGCCTTTTGCTGTCTACCGAGCACAGTTCCAAGCCCCGTAGTACTACTGAGAATTGCCTGATAGAAAACACCTCTAACACTACTTGGCCTGGGTATCAACCGAGAACTCATGCTCTGCAGTCGTATCCAGTCCCGCTGAGCCACCCAGGCAGACTATATACTATGGATAAATCAATTTAGTCCGAGCTTGTAATTTCCTTAACTATTTAAAATCCGTCGGATAACCTATTTTATTCGTCACTAGATGTTCCCGCGGTTTCACCCGCATTTATCGTTACTGCGCCGCCCCCGTGGATCGTAGCGTCATGTTATATAGCCTATAGCCTTCCTCGATAAATAGCGGATGCTCCTATTTACCATACTGCTGCTTTAGAGGCTACCATCAAATTTGATTAAATGCTTGAGTATGTTCAGTAGTATTTAATGGAGAAATGATTGCAGCCCCTTACTTACAGTTATGATTTGTAAACAAAATTTTATTGTAAACTTGGCGATTAAAAAGAGTGGCCATGAGTCTCTTGCCCGTTCTTCTCATGAGCCTTGCACCCTTGCTTTGCTAAACGTGGCAGTAAATGTAAATTCACAGAAAAATTTAGTGTAACTTTGACATTCATAAGTATTACCTTATAACCTAACTTGAATAAATTTAATTTTGATTTTGATTTTAGGCTATCCAACACTAAAAGAATTTTTCAAATCGAACCAGTAGTTCCTGAGATTAGCGCGTTCAAACAAACTCTTCAGCTTTATAATTTTAGTATAGATTAGTCATAATGAGTGTTTGCTTTTATATAATTTTCTATATGAAGTCATCAAATATAAAATATAAGTTACCTACCTCATAAATGACCTCATACTGCAAAACTTGCTTTGTGAATGTCATAATATCTCTGTATATTCCAACAACAAATCTCAAATATCGGTGTACGAATTTATAAAAGCAAGCTCATTAAATCGGTAGAAGTTTCCAGAACATTTAGTAACGGCTTTGCCTCTTAGGGCTGATTCCTATACTTATTCAGGAACCAGTCGTTTTAACTATGGGAAGTTAAATAATGATATATCTTTCACAATATATGTGTCAAAAATTAAATGTCCGTAGGAAAATGAGTCGTTTCTTGAGTATAAGGAACAGGCCTTTAAGAGCTAACTGCTAGAGAACAGGGATTTTTGACCCTGCAAAACAAAGTTTACTTTTTTATCCTGGGACATAGAAATATCTGTACATATATGCAATTTTATGTTTTTATGCTTGAAACTTAGGAGTTAGGTCTTCAGTAATACCTATAATCGTAATGACTAAATATGTTAAAAGTACGTATAAAAGAGTTCCTTGGTGACGGTAGTTAATACGATGCTATGTAAAAGACCTAGGGTTCGATTCAGACAAACTGTCATTGGGAATTTCTTTCAAGAATATCTCAATAGTCTGGAACTGTGTTTGATAGAAGGCAATGTGCTCGTCTACTTTTACGTTGGAAGGAAACCCTGAACCGGCGAAATGTGGACACGATACACCTTAACCTACACCGGCGAGGATAAAAACTTGATGCTATATACCTATACTAGCTGTTCCCGCGGTTTCACGCGCGTTTATCGTTACTGCACCGCCCCCGTGGGTCGTAGCGTGATGTTATATAGCCTATAGCCTTCCTCGATAAATAGACTATCCAACACTAAAAGAATTTTTCAAATAGAACCGGTAGTTCCTGAGATTAGCGCGTTCAAACAAACAAACAAACTCTTCAGCTTTATAATATTAGTGTAGATGCATGGATGGCGTAGTGGTTTAAGTGGTCGCCTTGTCACTGCCACTGCGCCAAGTGTTGTGGGTTCGAATCCCATCCGCGACAAAACTTTATGTGATCCACAAATGGCTGTGCCGAGTCTGGGTGTTCTTTGTGCCCTTAGGTTGAACGTTTGTAAAGTCCCCGCGACACAGGATTTATTCCTAGGTGTCTTTTTAAAACACAAAGGAAGCACAAAGTTTTTGTGTACAAGGATATCAAGTTATATTCCAAACCAATTTTACTAGGGGATTAAATATAATGACCACCAAAAACATTAATTGCGCAGCAAAATATGCTTACAAAAATATATCATAACGAGCACTTATACGCCTCAAATCACTGCATTCTCGGAAGAGTTAGGTTATGTTAGGTTCCTTCTTAAACCCACCCAAAAATAGGAGCCCCGCAAAGCAGGGCTCCGTCGACTTAGTTTGATCTCTTTAAATATATTTTGGTGTGCAATTAGTATTTTTGGTAAGCATGATGATGATGATGATTTAGTATTTTTTTGCTGTGCAGTTAAATACTACCCTTTTACTAGTAACCCAGTATCTGACCATCACCGTAAACAAAATGAACTCGCAACCGTTCAGAACGTAGGTACCCATCAAGTATGTGAGCGCGGTATATTCTTAGCCGATGTTGTAAGGAAAACAGATGCACCTACTCGAATGTGTAACTCAAGTGCGTAAAGAGAAATAACTTTCCCAATGACGATGTTAGTACGTTTCTATCTACGTATGTATTGTCGTATAATTCAATTCCTTAAAGTCTTAACAGAATATAACATCACGAGGAACGATATGATATACTAGATGTTAACCGCAGCTTCGCTCGCGTAAATGATGTAAATGTAGGATACGTTAGTAACAGTCATTTTTTCTGTATGAAACGTACCCTATGTCCTTTTCTGTTCCACTGACAACGTGTATGGGGAAATTCATGATGATCGGTCGAGTAGTTTAGCGTGAAAGCGTAACAAACAAACTCACATTCACATTTATAATATTAGTTAATCTTAATTTTTAATCTTAAAAAGACATAGGATATCAAATAAGTACCCAGACTTACCCAGTTGTAGCATTTTTTAACCAGTCGCCGACAAATGGTTTCAAGAACTGATGCCTTGTAGTTTTTAGATGGCTATTCCTTTTACTTTCATAATTTTTGTATTTTCTTTCTTACAACAAAGGTACGAACAGTGAGACACGTAAATATGTTGCAGTTCTACAGGTTACATGTAGCGAGCCATTTAATGTAAACATAACATATTATCTATGGTATATAATGTTACTAAATGTACCCGCGGTTTCACCCGCGTTTATCGTTACTGCACCGCCCCCGTGGGTCGTAGCGTGATATTATATAGCCTGTAGCCTTCCTCAATAAATAGGCTATCCAACACTAAAAGAATTTTTCAATTCGAACCAGTAGTTCGTGAGATTAGCGCGTTCAAACAAACAAACAAACTCTTCAGCTTTATAATATTAGTATAGATTGATCACGGATGCATATTTTTGAAGGATTAGCACAAGTTTAAATTATCCATAACTATATATAATCCCGATTAATTGTGAGCCAGCTTATTGACGTCTAAGCTAACAAGCTAGACAAGTATTTTTTTTGCCAAATCCAAATAATTATTTGTTGGACTTCAGCTCGAAGTGTGATACCCGGTTTCTTAAAGGCAAGATCAGCATAAAAACTTTGCTAACAGATTGTAAACGTATGTCAACTGCTGTGATTGGCGGACTAAATTAGCAACAGCCAGTCAAATCATTTGACTGAAGCTTGATTTCGACACGAAACGATCGGCCTTTCAGAAACCAGATGTAACCAGTGTCATTTCAGCTGACACCACAAAAACGCCGAGACCTCAAAGTTCTCTAATAGTCTTACCTGTTCTTTTAGAAGGACATCCTCGTTATAATACCGTTTAAGTAAACACATCATTTAAATACATATTATAACTAATTTCGCTGTATTATGCTAAGTAGTATGCATAAAGGAGGACCGAATTGTAAACGGCTCATGTTTAAAACAGTTTGACACGCGATTCAAACTTCCATTACGCTGCCAAACTTTTAATTTGACAACCATTGCGCGTCATGTATAAGGCAGACTACTTATTATGGTAATTTTGAAGTCGATGTATACACACTTACATAGGGAATAGGCAAAGGTGGATTACACCTACATATATATCGCTAGTTGTAATTTTAGATAACGAGTCTATTCTAAAGCCCGTGCCCGGTTGATGCCAGTGCATCTATTGGTCACAGTTTCGGTCTTCGTGAAGCACCTCGGAATTACTTGATAGAAAAACCAGAAAATACTGTGCTGAACCCAGGAGTCTAATCGGAGACACAGCACTCGCATTGATTACTACATTCACTGGCAATAAATCCTTACTATAATATTATAAATTCGAAAGTAACTCTGTCTGTCTATCTGTCTGTCTGTCTGTTACCTTTTCACGGCTAAACCACTCAACCGATTTAGATAAAATTAGGTACAGATATAGTTTAAAACCTGGGGAAGGACATAGGCTACTTTTTATTGATCTAGATACCACGCGGGCGGAGCCGCGCGCAAAAGCTAGTCGGTTTATAAATCTACTAGATGTTCTCGTGGTTTCACCCGCGTTTATCGTTACTGCGCCGCCCCCGTGGGTCGTAGCGTGATGTTATATAGCCTATAGCCTTCTTCAATAAATAGGTTATCCAACACTAAAATAATTTTTCAAATCGAACCAGTAGTTCCTGAGATTAGCGCGTTCAAACAAACAAACAAACTCTTCAGCTTTATAATATTAGTATAGATGCAATGAGGTAGACAACAGCGTTCGTTAAAACCTGAAGCTGGGTAGTTATCCCCGCCTTGCAAAAGGTAATAGTCTTTCAGAGCTTCTAGAAAAGGCACTGCACGTTATACCTAATATCAGTAGAATGGGCATTCAGTGCTTTTGCCCGACTAATGCAAATCCAATGAGGATTATGATAGTCTCTTGCGTTGATGGCAGAGCGACGCAATTTCTTGCACGCACGGCTCACGAGAGCAATATACATACTTTTGTCGCAAGCGTGCTCAAAATAAATGCTTACCATCAGGAAGTTAAAATGTTAAATTTTTTCATATTTAAAAAAATATAGTACATAAATTACTTTATTTTTTCATATGGTTTAAATTCTTTCGGGATACATTTATAGAAGAAAAACGAGATTGTTTTAATTATTATTAATAGCGTAGGACTCATTTTAGGTTTGTAGGTCATACAAACCTTGCGTTAATATATATTAAGGTCAGATTGCGATAATGGAAAATAAACCAAATTATCTAGTCCTTGGAGTCTTCTACGTCATAGAGGGTGGAGGTCCCGAGGACACATTGAAACTGACAAAGGACAGAGAAACTGTGTCATGGGACAATGTATTGACAATGTTAATATCATTTCAAACACATAATCAATAATTGTGTACGCTGTATAATCATTATAATATATTGTTACGATAGATTTGGATGTATTATCAAAAAGTAAACTAATATCGAATGTAGACGATAATAATGAAAAGACAAATATTAGATTTTTGTATGTACGTAACGCTTGGTAACTGTGATGGGCTCAATAAGTATTTTATTTCATATCCATTAACAATTCTTTGTTTAGTTTAAATAATGTTGCTTATTAGTTTCATTTCTTTTTATTTTGTTACGTAATTATATCTACTAGCGGTCGCCTAGTGCTCAAAATTCGACCATAACTTATTTAAATTTTAAGTTTGGTCGTTATTAAGGTTTTATTTTCTATAACTCTATCCGTTATAATCACATTTCATTTAGATTTCGCCAAGGCTAAACCTACAGGTTAATTTAGCTATCTCTTTCAAACAAATTATTATTTACTTAACTATACTCTTTCATTGACGATATTCCTAAGCTTGCTACTTTGTTTTTTTCTTTATTACATATAAATAAGGTATATGTAACCATAGTTACGAAGAATTGTACTACGTCAGACGAAAAATGGCGAAATACTACGAACGCGATTCGACTGCGTGTTTCAAATGCATGGTTGTGTGCGTGTAGTGTTTTTTCATTAATTTAATGTATTTCTAATGCATATTTTATATGAATATTAGAAGTCGCCCCTCCTTCTCCATATTAACTATAACTGTGCCAAATTTCATACTCCTCCGTCCGCGCAATTTTCGTAAAAAGAGGTTCAAAGTTTTTGCTTCACGTATTGATATATAAATACCATACTGAGATATCAGAGGGTTTTACCTTTAAGTAAACATATATATACATATGTCACACACAAAAAACATAACTAGCTTAAGATCATGTGTGTCCGAGCGTCACTTGGGGTTACCAAATAATATCAGGATTGGTTTGAGGCATAAGCCGCAAACCAACAATAATCCTGAGTGGTAACCTAATTTTTATTACAAATGTACCTACTTTTCTGGTTTTTTGTGTACTGTAAAATATTCGTGTAATAATGTGTACTTACTTATGTTTTGAAAATAAATAAATACTTACTTACAACAAAGCTCCGTAAATGAACTTCGCAAAAAAGCTCCGCCTTCTTTTATCTATACTAATATTATAAAGAGGAAAGATTTGAATTTTTGTTTTTTTGTTTGTAAGGATTTACCTCAAAAACTTCTCAACGAATTGAAAAATTCTTACACCATTAGAAAGCTATATTGTCACCGAGTAACATAGACTATACTTTATTTTTGAAAAGAGTACTGTTACTAACATAACCGAAACTACTTCTACGCCAGCGAAGCCGCGGGCAAAAGCTAATAATGAATATAAACGAAAATAAAATTGTTAGTTAGTACCATAGTTATTTGAATAACAGCCATGTAATAGTTTTTATTTTTTATTCTTTATTGACATAGGAGTTTTTGTCCAAATAGGCACGTCAACTGCATTGTACCTAATTCTAGTTATAACACAAAATATACTATACTATACTAAATCCCTAATTATTATGCTACATAATTTCCTACAAAGTTCAGAGGTAGGATTAGCTAAAATAGATACCACTAATCCAACATCTAACTTATTTAAATTAAATTCCTGAATTAAACATTCTCTTTCAGTTTCGTTCTTAACACACTCCATCAGCAACATCTAATAGATGTATTTCAAAACTCAAATTGTCGTTCTCCCTTGATAAGATCGTTATGCAAAATGAAAAGGAGTGTGACAAAACAGGTCGTGGCATACGGGTGTGTGCAGTCAGCGGGCCGGGATGTGATACCCTGTGAGAGATTTAGGTCGGCGATATGTGCCGTACACGTGCGAACGAACCTATTATTCTGTCATGAAACTTACTGCGACGTAACGTTTGATACAATATAGATGTCATGTGATAATAGATGTAACACTTTTAAGAGGAAACACAAGGGCCGTTTTCCATACAAACGTAGTCCCCCGTTTCTTCCCTGGATAATGCCAGTAGAACAATATTCTTTTTCCAAAAAATGTATGGCCTCTATTGGCATGTCGCTGTTTTCCTTTTTTTCATAAATTAATGATTAAAAGAGATATGAGCCATCAAAAATCTCAAAAATTGGCCAGATTTTCCGCTGTGTTCAAACATCCAGAAAACAAATTTGACTAGATTATATAAAAAAAGGAAAACATAGGAACACGGCCAAAGCCTTTCTTTAATTTTTACTGGAAAAAGTAGTTAAATCAGTTAAGTTTTGGACTACGAAATGTTGATTTTGTGTACTTTTAATAGGTATTTTTGGTCCAAGCTGCAGTTGTCTCTATCGCGCTCATGATACTATACATAGCACTGCGCGACAGCAATAGATTTTACAAATACCTATTTTTCAATTCTCTCGCCCTTAGTCTTTCCTCTTAAGGCGCCGAACACATTGCGGTCTGCGTTCTGCGTTCACAGTTTCCCACTGCGAGCGGTCTAGAATTCTGGAGTTCAGTACGTTTGTCTCGCATTAATTCAATAAACTTTTCAATTTCGTTGGACATCGTGACCGCTTTTGAAAAAAAATGGAACTCCGACAGAACGTGCGTTCTCTTTGACCGCCGCGGTCTGACTGCTTTTATGTATGTACGATTCTAAGACACTGAATACATCACAGTGAACGCGGAACGCAGAACTCGGTACTCTGACCGCTGAAAATATTCCCACATTGTATTAAATTGAAAATATACGGAGTTTAATGTAAAAAAAAATTGACGTACTATAACAAAGCAGTTTGGCTTCGACAAATAACCGAAAACATTTAGGCTATTTAATTATTGACTTTGACTATCGCTAATGTTATTAATATTTTATTTATGTATAGTCTACACGTCTTACATTAACATAAATGTTACAGATCGAATAGAAATTAACTACATTCGTCTTCTTGTGGCTATGAAGTCAAAGTTAAAGCCAAAAATCTTTATTTCCATAAAAATGTGCAAACAATTTTTGGACACGTTAATACCCTATTATATTAATTTAAAAAAAAAATGTATAAAAACGGAAATAAAAATTTTGCATTAAAAAAGCCTGTTCGAGGAGTAGAGCTTCCATGAGAAGAAGCAGGCAAGAAACTCATGGCCACTCTTTTTAATGGCCATATGTATATAAAAATAATAATATATATTCTATCACATACACACAACATCATCTAGCCCAAACTAAGCAGAGCTTGTACTATGGGTACTAGACAATGGATAAACATACATATATACTTTTTTTTGTAAATACATACATATTATACATAGAAATACCCAGACCAAGACAAACATCCATGTTCATGCACACAAATGTTTGACTTGTGCGGGAATCGAACCCGCGACCTCAGGCGTGGCAGTCGGTTACACTAACCACTATGCCATCGAGGCCGACTATATATGTTTACATCAATACAATTCAATATTATATTATTTTCCTTATATGAGGCTTAAACAAAGTGTATTTTATATATAGGTACCTACAAAATAAGCTACGTCTGAATACACATTAGACAATGCCCCACGTATCTATTATCGCAGATATTCCTCGAACAAAATAGTCCTCAATTTTCAGAAAAGTCCATTTCTCACAATTGACAGTTGCAAGCCCCAAAAAGAAGTTGAAAAGCAGAATCAGAGAATTCTTTATTTGAAAATTCAAAACCCAACGGTCATTCATAACCAGAGCAGTACAAATTATTGATGATTTTTCCAACGTCGCCGCTGAACGTGTCTTGCACGTTGTTATTGCATTTATAAATAGCAATAATGTTACCGGTTAAGCATGAGATTGTAAGTGGCGTTGCGTGCGGATGGACACTCGCTGTGCCCACATTCATAGCCTAGGATGTTAAGGGTTTACTTAATATCAGGGTACTCGACGCCCAGTTACATCTAGCGAACCGGACTAAATTGCTTTAGGAAATATGAATTGTTTTTTAAAAGTGAACAGATTACTAGCTGCCTCATGGTTCCACGCTTGTGTGGTTTTGGAAATTAATATCTATATTAATATTATAAAGCTGAAGAGTTTGTTTGTTTCTTTGAACACGCTAATCTCAGGTACTACTGGTTCGATTTGAAAAATTATTTTTGTGTTGGGCAGCCTATTTAACGAGGAAGGCTATAGGCTATATAACATCACGCTACGACCCACGGGGACGGCGCAGTAACGATAAACGCGGCTGAAACCGCGAGAACATCTAGTTAAATGATAATTTGCGTATGTTTTTGTCTAGGATTTAAAAGACTCTCTGTTATGCTTTAAATAAAGATGTTTCGTTGCTTCACTTAGACGTGAAGAAAGGACAAATAAAAAATACACGTTCGTATGTTAGTACAAATAATGCAAGCTTTATATACACAATATTTTATCGTCGATACATTTCAATATCCATTTTTATATTAGGTTTAAGTTTTGCCTCATATTTAAATGTAGCAAATGTGCACAAGTGACATTTTGATTTTATTTGCTCATAACCTTTCGTTACTTTACTAATTCAGATCGCTATATAAGGCTTTATAATCTGCAACACAATGAGTCAGGGATGTGAGCTCACTCTGACATCAACAATTGGCAGTGCACGAAAAGATTTCACTTCAATACCCTTGTTAATTTCAAACGAGCGTAGGTGATTATCTGCTCTACAATTTATTGTACAATTACGTCACTATGTGGTACGTAGTACTGACAGCGCTCTGAGGGCCAGCCGTTCACGCAAGATACACCTTAAGGCGACAAATGAGTTACATGAAAGCGA
This sequence comes from Catocala sponsa, assembly GCA_963564715.1. Lineage (NCBI taxonomy): Eukaryota > Metazoa > Arthropoda > Insecta > Lepidoptera > Erebidae > Catocala > Catocala sponsa. The sequence goes on along the minus strand of OY751335.1, from coordinate 27,662,122 downwards.
GCACAGTTTCTGAATTGTACGTAATTGTCGCGTGCGGAATGCGACGACGCTTACAGCAACACTTCTTCCGCATGCACACTTTCCGTTCGATTGAAAACACATCATAAATGTCATATGTCTGCGTGAACAAACATAAAGACAGTCACCGACGCACTCGCATGAGTCAGGCGAGCTTATAAAGTCACAATACCCCCGTAGCGGCCCGTAGCGATCGCCCCGGCTCTACGTACAATCACGGTGATGAGTTGTCGATCAGCGGCAGTGTAGCCCGCGCCACCACGCCGAGCGCACGCACCGCGACCACTCCGCACAGTGCGATGTGAATCGAACCTTTCGTGACTGTGCACCGATTTGATATTCAAATTGGACAATCGAAATAAGTCGTCAGGAGTGGATTGTATTGTAATGAGGCGGACCCAACTGTCCAGGGTGGGATCCCTCTAACGAGTAGAACAAGCAGATCCCTGTGATGAATTATGGTGTTTGTACAGTGCTCTAATCGGATTTATCAGTGAAGTGACTGACCAGTGATGAAGAGTTTGGCCACAGGCTCCGACAGCTAGCAAAATTAATTCTTACACGGAACTTGGGGTGCGTGCGGTGCCGCCCCGGGGGGCGCGCCGCCGCCAATTCATCAAGGGTTGGAAGAAGACCATGGGGGTCATTTCGAAAACCTTCGGCGTTGTCTTCAGTCTGTAAGTAGTTAATAATATTCATAACAAAAAATATTTCACGTTACGATTGCAACGAAAAGCTTTTCTCTCGTTTCTAGTTCGCCTGTCAGCAGTGGAGAAAGTAAAATCTGAAAATATGTTTATCACGTCAATTTATCAAATACGCAACTGGAGTAGATAAATAGTGACTATAAAGATGTATTACACGCGTACGGTGCGGTGCGTCGAGTGCGTCGCTCGGTGCGCTTGCGCAAGTGTTCCTATTCGCACGTTCGTCGCGTCGTAAAGATGCGTGCGCTTCGGATGCACGCGCAACCAAACGTACACTTTTATTAACGCGTTCATTCATATCAAACTGTCGTTTTCCGCCTGTCTCACGCGCTGCGTCTATCCAAAGGGTTATGCAAAAATTACGCCATGGCTTAACTCCACCATCCGTCTTGTCCCATTCATCATTGTTAATTGTAAACGCGTATTCTCACAGATTTAGCTCGATTTGACAGACTTTCCCTTTGTGATGTGTTGCTTTAACGAGCTTGTTTTGTACATTATTTTTTGGGTTATCTTTGTCCATTAATTTCTCTTTACAGATTTGCAAATTCGTTGTGATTTTCTTTCGAAAAATCTATTGTTGATGAAGTGTTTTAGTTTGGATGTCTATTATTTTTCAATGTTCATCATCATCATTTACATTGAGTAGAAGCTTGAAACACAATTAAAATGTCAATCGCTATCGATTGCGGGTATTACGCGAGCAATTACTTCTACGAAGTACTTCAACATTACAATGGCTGATTAGTATATAATTATTTATAGTATTTTCTATAAACTTGTTGGCGAAGGTAATCTTCAGTCACGGAATGACTTGACAGTAATGATAATGCTATGATCCAGTCAATTTAATTGTTACAATATTTGAAGTGTGTTCGACACCATGATGTTACCATGCCAGTGTTTTTTCTGCTTTACATAATTGATGTTTTTGTTGAAATTAAACTACTATATACGGATTTTATCGCGTTGTTTATTTCACACTTTATTACATAATTTTGAAACTGTTACACTGCTATTACTATTAAACTTTACTAATGTTTAAACTAATTAAATTATTGCATCTATTAAAACTATTTATATTTATGTTTACACTTTCTCCCGACGTTTCGGTTGCTTTTCAGCAGCCATGGTCACGGGGAGACTCAGATGGTAGTTTTCTCAATGTTTCAGTGTAGTTATTTCAAAGTACCCGAACATAATTTAATCATTGGTGTTTCTATTTACGCAGTATGAGCTCGAAGTATCATGAAGTCTAGCTGTGGTTTGCTTCTTCTTGGGTTTGACTATTTGAATTACTGGATCTCAACCTGGTGGTATATTCCAACCATCTTCTCAATTGAAATTAGGATGTTTTTTGATTTCAATAGCCTCGCGAAGCATCCTTGGTAGGAATCGGTGTTCTTTAGCGAGCATCTGTGGTTTGTCAAATCTCAGGTAGTGGTTGGTCCCCTGTTGCACGTGTTTACACACAGCAGACTTTTGTTTTGTGTTATGATTTTAAACTGTGTTTTAGTCACGGTAAATATGACCTCATTAGATTTGAATTAGCGGCGCATTATATATAAGTGCACCCATTGTTCAGTTTTCTGATTTATAACTGCGAGGGTACTTAAAAGTCTTTGCTTATCTTTGGAAGAATGCCATGTTCTTATATTGAAATTTTAAGTGTTTCCTGTGTAATACATAGGTATATTGAATGCATGGATATTGGTATTATCTTAACTAATATTATAAATGCGAATGTGAGTTTGTTTGTTACGCTTTCACGCCGTAACTACTCGACCGATCATTATGAAATTGATTTTATTCGATTATTTGAATTCGCATACACGTTGTCAGGGGAACACAAAAGGACATAGGGTACCTTTTATCCAGAAAAAGTACTTTTACTAACCTAACCTACATTTACGCGAGCGAAGCCGCGGGCAGATTCTAGTATGGTATAATTGGTGACCATGCCGTAAGAAATTCGCCTTAGATTTGACCTAATCTTCATTGTGGTGAGGTATCTATGATCTGTGCGAATGAGATCTACAGGTGGTCGTACTATTCAAATTGTTTTTTCTATATCTGTAAATTATCTTATATTATTTTTTTATTCTAGAAAGTTAAAATCTGCATGTCAGTGCTAAAATAGTCCTTTAAATCTTAATTTTGTAAGATATCTTTTTATTTTTTTGATTGACGCTAGAAGCTTTTAGTAACAGATATGCTATGTCAGCCCCATCGTAGCTTATTTTTTTACCCGACTACGACGAAGTCAAAAGGAAGGGTAATGATTTTGGCAGTCTGGATATGTATGTTTGTATGTTCCACCGTAGCGCCTAAACTGCTGAATCGATTTTAATGAATGAGGTGTCAATAGATTCGTAACAATGGCCCGGGTGACATAGGCTTTATAAATTTTAAATTCGTCCTTCTTGACCCCTTTTTTTAAGTAGTCGGGTTGTCTTTATATATACACCGTGAATTTGTAGTCGTTTTGGAACCGAAAAGTGGTAACTTAGGATAATTAGTAGTATCAATAAAAAATAGTAAAATAATTGTACTGTGTATAGTAAAAAAGTTGGAATATAAATAATATTTTTCAATTATTCGAGTTTGATCGTAGTAACGCACGGACAATTCATTCACAAACGCATGCATGCGTCACCGGCGCGGCGGCCGCGTTGCCGCGCCGCGCCGCCGCGCACAGTCGAAGTTATGAACAACGCACGATAGGTAACTACGTATATCAGCTGATACCTATCCAGAACCTCGTGTACCACGACCGAGTCCTATGCGTCATTTAAAAACTAGTGAATCTACACAAGTATTATAAAATTAGGTAAATGCAATAGCGACGAAATTGATAATAGGCATATCACAGTTCAGAATCAGCTGATACGAGGCAATACGTTTTCTCTTTTACTATGTAACTTCTGCATTGTGAAACATCACAATTAATACGTAAATGGATACTCCAATTTCTCCTTCATACTTTACACGGGCTTAGGACCGTCGGAAATACTTTATCTGAACATTACTGTTCGATAAATAGCTAACTTTATTTATTATGTAATAAAAATAAACACAGGTGAACTAACTGTGAGTATTTCGGGCGTATTTCAAAAATTGGAGCTATTTACAAAATAATTAACTTACATACCTATGGACAGTTTATTAAAGGCCTCCACTATTGCACTACGTAGCTCCTCACGACTTTTACGTTCACGAAAATACACAAGTCTTTTTATTTCCGACATTGAGGCTTGTCTGGGCTTCTCGGCGGCCAAGCCACGGGACCACCGCGGCCTATCGTGTACCTATGTGATAGGTATCACGTATCACCAAACTGATTGTTGAGATAGGCACGTACTGCACTTGCATAATGAGTGGGACAGCCGTTGTGCTAGTAATACATATCGTGTATTGATAACGGCACTTCCTCCAATAGCTCGGATATTAGTTCGTAACATTTCTAAATACGAGCTGCCCGTTAGATGACCTTCAATAAAAACAGGCCCTATTAAATGGTCGTTTATAATATCGCCCTAAACATTCACACTGAACCTCACTTGGAGGTGGTCTTCCTGTATTAAGTGAGGGTTTACAGCGTTGCGATTATAGCGTTTTACAGTCCCACTCGAGTAAACAATGACTCATCTGTCCACAGTATGTTCGCATTCGTATTATTTAACAACCACTGCACTGACATGGCGATCCTTGTTGGTGCATCGTTGTTGTTAATTACGTGAGCCCGACAAAAATGATAAGGGTGTAATCTATTAGTATTTAATGTTTTCCATACAAAGTATTGGCTAATATTAAATTCTCGAGCCGCCATTCTCGTGCTTCGCCGCGGATCCCGCTCTAATATCCTCTTCGATCCAGCATACAGCTGAACCAAGTAGTCAAAGAGTTTTCGTACTGACGACTATGTAATTTTCGCGTGATAATAAACAATGCATTATGCAACCATTTCGCGCGTCGGTTGCCGCGGTACTGAAGGGCGGGCGGGGGGTGCGGGGTCGGGAGCGCTCGCCGCCGTGCCTAGGCGCCTCGCGTCTGGGGTACATTAGGGTAGTTAGTGAACGCGGATTGGCGGGCGGCGCGGGCGCGGCGGTTTCTGTGTTGTTATTGGCAAATGTTTTACCGCTTAGTTAAACATGAATGATATCGATCGTAGTGACACGCGTAATCGTAGTACGTGAAATTGAGTGGCGTTACCACGAGTTCTCATTTATTTTTCGTAAACGACATTAAATTTAATGTTTATAAATAAATATATTTTTATTTTATTAAAATAATCACTTTTATCGATTCTATGATTGATATAGAGTATAGGATTTTCGGTTCCAAAACGACTACAAATTCACGGTGTATAAATCTTCTGCGCGTGTGTTTGTAATTAAACTCCTCCTAAACGGCTGGACCGATTTTGATGAATTTTTTTGTGTGTGTTCAAATAGATTCGAGAATGGTTTAGATTTGGATATTTTTTTGTTTGTTTTTTGTTTTCTGTCGGGACACCTAGTACTTATTAAACTTTTATTGTTATTATTAAAGCTATCAATGTAACCGTTGTAATGGGAAGGCAAATAATAAACATGTCGGTTTGTTTCCGTTCGACCTATATCCTAGCATATAAACAAGAGTCCCTACACAGCGCACCACAATTAATATCACGGAACAATGACTGAACTCGGACATTGATCATAGCAAGTCTAGTATCACGATTCCGATCACAGTCGCGAAATAAGTGGTGCGCTGTAATTCTGCGGGATAACCAATTATTATGACGTCAGCATTGGCTAACACAGTTGCTGCAGTTATCGCACCACATCTAAAGTTAATAGGCCAAAGTTCCGTAAATGTGGCAACAGACCATTCGCTTATCGCGATCGACCTTAATGCTTAAGATTGATCTATATTTAATTTCTTGCTTATTATAAAATTAATAACTCCAACGCAGGCACGTGGAGATTATATTTTTAGCACATACATACATACATAGATTCACGCCTGTTTCCTAGAGGGGTAGGCAGAGACTACGGATTTCCATTTGCTACGATCCTGACACACTTCTCTGGTTTCATTCGATTTCATCACATTCCCCATACACGCCCGTCGGTTCAAGGTGCTATTAACCTGGCCTTTGTCCAGAACGCCTCCGATCTGATCGAGAAACGTTGGCCTAGGTTTTCCTCTTTTTCCTCTTGCGACTGCCATTCACTTTACAGTTTTTTATTACATACAGGTATTTTTAGCACATACCTTTATATTTAAGTTTGCTTTCCATTATATCTCGGGTTAATTACAATGTCGTGTTGGGCTTTCTGAGTCGATTCGTGAATTAGTAAGAGACGTACGCATACAAATAATATCATGTTTCGATCATTTGCGTGCTATATGCATAGCAAGTGAGCCTCAGCAGCGTACAAATGCAATTCGCATGTCGAACAAGATCTGTTTGACTGTAATCATTTTCTGTACACGTAATACAATTTAATTTAAAACTAAATGACTTTTGCCATACAAACAAAGTCCGGACGGAAGCGAGGGTGCCTCTTATTGTGTCTATTGTATCGATGGAATAACAACGCCTGTTCAATAAATTAATTGCTTGCCGTGACGACATCCTGATGATGTCTTTATATATTCACGTAATAAAATATTATCTTTCACTCGTTGACAGTCACAGCTACTTCATTAGGCTATTGCCTTTAACTAGTTTCGACTTTGATCTAAAACACCATAAAATAATATGACACACAGCTTCCTCTCTCGAAATCTCCACAAATATATATCCTGCTTCAACTTAATGATCGTGAGAATACAGAATTTGGAGTTCTAGACGATGTCCTTTTTATAGCGTCAAATATAAGATAAATAAAAGTGAGTAATGATCATTGATCGTACCGCAGACAGGTGAATAGGGATAATGAAGGAAATAGCCGGTGTTGAAAACTTACGGTGGTAATATATAGAGAATTACTGTAAATTAAGTATACTTAGAAATGTAATAAATCACAGTAAATGTAGCTAGATTTTAGAATGTCTTGGACTTAATTATATTATTCTAAGGTTATTGGACATTTTGCTGATTCATATTTAAGATTAGTTGTCAAATATTCAAATGAATGTTTACTTCTTAAAGAATAACCTGTTACACATGTGCCCATAATCTCCATTCAAAAGAAGGAAATAAAATTATTTAATTAAAGCTTCCGTAAAATTTTTCAACCACACTTCAAGTCGAAAGCCTTTGAAAAAAGCACAATTAGCATGAGGATTCGCCGCACAACAAAATGCTCAAAGGCTTCCCAAGAGATGGTTGCAATTAAATTTCAGTTTTTATTGTTATTTACTCTAGAAAGGTGCACAATTGTATCCCGATCATTGTATTCCTTAGATTTGGGAAGACGCGGCGATTGTCAAAGAAACCCTAAACGATGAATAGCCCGTTTGTTAAAAGCCGGATAACAGTTTTTTAAATGTCCTAACCCGTCCTCTTTATTTCTTCTTGAAATAATATAGCTTTAATCTTAAAATGAGAAAGCTCTTCAGAGGGGGCCAGTAAATTGACAACAATCTTAATTTTGGATGGCCTCTAAACATTTTATTGAAGTTTTTGTTTAAATAATCGTACTTCAGTCGTTCAAAAGTTCAACTTTCACGAAAATTTGGGCAATCTGCCAATTTTATTCGAGATTCGAATTAGGAACCTGGATGATACACTTGGACTATTCAGGCAATGCATCAAAATTAACCTCTGTATTGTTCATCTTCTAACACATATACGTCACCGCGCGTATGAATAGCACTCAGTTGAATTGTTACTGTTTGTCTTAGTTCATTACTTATTCATATTTTCACGCGTCGACCTTCATTTTCTTTGTTGGACCATTTTTTTTTTTTGTCGTACATTGTACGGTTCTAATTTCATACCAACCTCGTTAGATAAGTATTGTGTCTGGCACTTTCAGCGTAGTATTTAAACAATCGGTTATCGTTAGAATTGAATGACACACATTCTACATTGTATCTAATCGATAAGAATTTAAAATATTTAGGAATACAAACAAATCGTAAAATAATTACCCGTTGTCTGTTATTGATGTCCAAAACAAACTCTGTTAATGTGAGTTATCGGCATTTATCGCCTTTTAAATTAACAATAGGACACAAGTTTTACGATAAGTCGTAAATCGTGTGCTTTTTACGCGTCCGTGCGGTGTTGGCGTGCTTCTCTATCGTTGGTTGCGGGATACCAATCAAATCGTCGTAAAGCGTAATGGTTTCGGTCGTAATCCACTCGATATGGGAACTATCATTCTCTTAGATGGACCCGATGCGATACAGATAAAACAATTTGTCTAATCTATACTTGCCAAGCGAAATTTTATCTTATTGGATTCAAAAAAGTGTTGTTGAGGAATGTATGTTACCCTGGCGTTTTGTAAATTTTAGCCGCATTAGCGTCGGTCCTCGTGTTTGGACAAACACCGTGCTATAGATTATAACACGTGTGGAGAATCAGCGTTTCTCATGCTCATTGTTTTTGTAACAATGTGCTTAATATTTCCGTTTCTTAACATATTTGTAGCGTACGAAGAGAATCGTTGAACGTTTTCATTTAGTCACAGATATATAAAGCTTATTTTCATTATTTTCAATGTGAATTGCAGCACTATATTTTAGTAGATAGTTTTTGCCATCGTCCTTAACATAATTACAACGTTTATCTAATCACAATTGATATTCAAGTAGGTAATTTTTTTTTTGTTTGTTTTTATCCAAACCTACTCTTCCGTTTTAATTTCTTTTTTATTATCTAACCCTACAGCCGCGTCTGTCGTGAGGCATTAGTTGACGGCAATGTTTGGCTCTTCAATCGGCTTCCAGGCTCCAGTAGATTGTTGTATTTTTAATAGCAGCATGAGCTTTGACGATACGTCGGTAATAAACTCGCCCCTTATTAATTGGGACCTAAAAAAGCTGTGAAAATCTGCGTGTAGAATAGATACACGTTTACATACTTCTATGTGGCTTTAGACTATACATAAGTATCTTATGTGTGTGGGCATGTGTGTGTGTGTGTGTGTGTAATAGATACACCTCTGCTTAATACTGTGTGTGTGTGTGTGTATGTTTCTAACTTTTATTAAGTATCAAATAAGATCCAAGTTAATCACGGCTTTTATTACTTTTATCACTTTCTACAGAGAAAGCGAGACCGTGTTAAAGATGTTACAGATCTTTAACACTCTCTACAACACACTATGCCTACGTCCCTTTGACGTATAATTTTTGCGCACTTGATATCAATTTACTCATCACCGCAGTATACGGTTTCCAAGGTGCTATTTTTTTCTGCGCAAGTTCGTTGTGCGAAACAATAGTGCTGTTGGACAGTGGGTGCGGTCGCCTGGAATAGCATTGTGAGACGAGTCCAACTGGTCAAGTCACTTGTCCAAGGACTGGATTGTTGACAACGACAATAGACTCGTCATTACAGTTTTTATTCTGCTAGACCTTGATCTCAGCGTATTAAATGTTGTATGTTTATTTTGTGCTCTATTAATTAACTACAAAAATTATATATTTTATTTAAATTGAACGTTTATACGTGGGCCTAGTGAAACAGCTATAAAGTAGCATTAAAGGAAATTATCCGTCGAGTAGCCGGTCAATAATCAAAACTAAGGATAAGCAATGTACAAGTTGTGAAAATTTTAGTAGGTATTAAATGACAGTTTGATTTTAAACTAGCTTGTTAAGAACAAACAAACACACACCCTGCATATTCGCTAACAAACATTACAATCCATATAGATTACAACCGATAGACAATATAAATACAAATAGCGTTCATAAAAAATAAAGAAACAAAGCAAAGGCGTAGCTGCGTTCAGCCGCTGCGCGGGAGTGTTCCCGCCAATCGGTCATTGTCCTTGTGTTTCCTGTCATTAAACATTAGTCATTGCCCACATTTCGTTTATAGATCGCTGCCTTAGTTCTGTGTCACGTGACATGTCAACACTCGTAAACATAAATGAGGTAATCTGACAAATTGTTTGACGTCTTATGTCATTTGGAATATAGTTTAATTATGCTCTGTTCGTGTGGGTTTGTTAATTGTTGTTATTAAAATTTACCATTCTTGCATTTTTAATTATTGTTGAATATTAATAAAATGCTTTAAAAGATATTTTCAAAATGGTGTATCTTAATTCTGTTACTTAAACAAAAAATTTGATTCGCTTAGCTCCTTATATAATACATATTTGATTGTGAAGATGACACAATAAACAATAATCGTCTAATTTCTACTTATACACATACGCGTCGAATTAGGTATACATTCGATCACTGCACGCAACAAAATATTGTCTGACCCGCAGTTCTTTAAGGTTCTTTGCCGCCATCATTTCAATTTCTATAAAGCCTAACAGTGCTAACGATAGATATATAATAAACATAAATATATCTAGAAACGCAATATAAACAATTAAGTGCTGGATTGAAAAGAGCGTACTCCTTTTTAAAAGGCCGGCAACGCACTTGTGACTCCTCTGGTGTTGCGGGTGTCCATGGGCGGTAATCGCTTACCATCAGGCGATCCGTCCGCTCGTATGCCTTCTAACCCATAAAAAAAAATTGCATTTATAATATTAGTAGCGACCTGGCCCGGCTTCGCACGGGTAGTATAAAAGCTTAACAAATTATACCCCTATATACCTTCTTCCTTATGAATAGAGGTGATCGTTAAATCAATAAACTGTTTTATGTTATTAACGGTTTTTTGTTCTTTAACGAATCAACTGTTTTTCTTCAATGAGAAAACCTGTTGAAAATATTAACCTAATAAATTCTATCAACGTCTTTGTAACGCAAGTAGCAACTCGCAATAATGTATAAATAATTTTCATCTCATAAAACAACTAATAAAATAACGAAAGCAGTTTTATTCTAATACAATTAGTAGCTACAAAAGGTTTTCAAAGTTGCGATCGAACACTTTGACATAATATCCAATAATTTAACTTTATACGTATCTAATTAAATAATCAGTTCATTGAAAAACCAGAAAAACCATTTAACAGTTTTTTTAACCTGTTGACCATTGACGAAAAACAGTTACATTAAATTAATTAAAAAACCGTCAATGGCACATCTCTACTTATGAATCACTCTGTCTATTGGTGAAAACCAAGTGATGCCTCTGGTGTTGCAGGCGTCCATAAGCTACGTTGACCACTTACCATCAGGTGGGGCCGTATGCTTGTCTGTCTACTTAGTCGTATAAAAAAAAGAAGTTTATAGGACTAGTGTGAATGGAACAGTCGCAAGGAGAAGACCTAGGCGAACGTTTCTCGATCAGATCGGAGACGTTCTGGATAAAGGCAGGTTAAGAGCACCTTAAACCTGCGAGCATGTATGAGGAATGTTATGACAGTGAATGAAGCCAAAGAAGGGTGTCAGGATCGTAGCAAATGGAAATCCGTAGTCTCTGCCTACCCCTCTGGGAAACAGGCGTGAATCTATGTATGTATGTATAGTTAGGATTGGATTAATAAACAATTAAGTATATTTGAAAGCTCTGTAAAGTGAGTCAGCGGTGTATAACTGGACGTTAATTAAGTCGTACGCAAAGCGATCAGAGGTCAAAGTTGAACAAAGTCCCATGTCCGCCATTGTTCCCGCCACTCCCCACACATAACCCCATTGTGTCGACTTCCGCCGGGCCTGTATAAAATGTTCATTAATTATAAATAAATTAAGGGTGAACACTTTATCAAGTAACGGACCTATCAATGTGTTTGTATAACTGTTCATATGTAAACACAAATGGTTTTGATAGTTACGTTTACTTGAGGGAACAACTTATTTTCTTACTAGACTTTGCCCGCGTCTTCGCTCGCCTTAAAGGCTTATTTATTTTAGTATCAAATTCCGCGGCTAGAGCGACCTGAGCGGTATTCGCTGCCGCTGTGCAGAAGTGCCTGCCGCGCGGGTTTCGCTGAGGTATTTAGTATCAACTCTACCCACAAGGCTAGCGAAATCCGCTTTGGTGTGAACAGTAATACTACCGCATACCCACTCGGTTTTCTCTACCGCAGACGGTAGCGAATAGCGCTTAGCTTTGAACAGGCCTTTATGTAGGTAATGTCAATAAATTTCTATCGCTCGGGAAAGGTTCTTTTTTTTTCTATCCTGTTCTGTATGTCTGACAACGTGTATACGAAATTTCATAATTATCGGTCGAGTAGTTAAGGCGTGAAAGTGTAACAAACAAACTCACATTAGCATTTATAATATTACTAGATGTGCCCGCGGTTTCATCCACGTTTGTGATTACTGCGCCGCTCCCGTGGGTCGTAGCGTGATGTTATATAGCCTATCCAACAGTAAAAGAATTTTTCAATGCGAACCGTTCCTCAGATAACCGCGTACAAACAAACAAACTCTTCAGCTTTTTAATGTTAGTATAAATAGTTAGGATTTCTTGCTTGTGGTGACAGATAGCCTCTCATTTAATAACAAGTAGTTAGCCACTCATGGACATTGCCAATGCCACAGGTACGACCAAGCCTTGCCTAGATCTCTCTTTAAATATGTACGAAGAAGGACAAGTCATAACGCTCACAAGAGTCTGTGATAGGTTAATCCAGGGGAACAGAAAAGGACACAGGTTACATTTCATCCAGAAGAAAGTTCTGTTACTAATGTTACGGTACCAATGTTTACGCGAACGAAGACGCAGGCAAATTCTAGTCTATACCTACTAATATTATAAAGCTGAAGAGTTTGTTTGTTTGCTTGTAAAGGTTTAAATCAAAAACAAATCAACCGATTTAAAAAATTCTGTATCGTTAGAACGCTATATTATCACCGAGTAACATAGGCTATTTTTTATTACTAATATTATAAATTCGAAAGTAACCCTGTCTGTCTGTCTGTCTGTCTGTTACCTTTTCACGGCTAAATCACTCAACCGATTTAGATGAAATTGGGTACAGATATAGTTTAAAAGCTGTGGAAGACATAGGCTACTTTTTATTGATGTAGGTACCACGCGGGCGGAGTCGCGCGCAAAAGCTAGTATTTTATATAAAAAAAAGTATTGTTACTAACCTAACCTAAATTTGCGCGAGCAAAATCTAATCTATACTAATATTATAAAGCTGAAGAGTTTGTTTGTTTAAACGCGCTAATCTCAGAAACTACTGGTTCGATTTGAAAAATTATTTTAGTGTTGGATAGCCTATTTATCGAGGAAGGCTATAGGTTATATAACATCACGCTACGACCCACGGGGGCGGCGCAGTAACGATAAACGCGGGTGAAACCGCAGGAACAGCTAATGCAAAATAAAATAACAATAATATTTGGTGTAGTTACGGCATACGCCGCAAATAGAGTAACGCCCTTGATATTTGTGGTCAACACTTAACAAACACCATACTCATTAAACTACCAAGAACATGGTCATGTGCCAAATGAATCACAAAAAAGAACATTGTTGTGTTACAATCATCATCATCATTTCAGCCTATTGCAGTCCACTGCTGAACATAAGCCTCCCCCAGGGTGCGCCACAAGGCCCGATCTCCCATATTCATTGTTGTGTTACAATAATTAGATAATATTTATTTACGATTAGTGTTATCGTTATCGCGTTCTTAAGTCCGTGTGTACGAGCTGCACTTCAATGTATGATGACCTAATTAGTTTAATGAGTAATACATGAGATAATGACGATATAACACGTATAGAGTCGTGGTTGAAACGGTCGTTCCGAAAGCAGTTGCCACGTTGAAAAAAAACCTGCTGGCCAGCAACAAATGGTAAAATTTGTATGGTCCACAATAGTAGTCGCGCTGGATGTTCTTTGTAAGCATAAGCTTATAATCCGCCAACACAAAAATTGTTTCAATATCGGGATATTGAAGCATGCGTTTACACAGATTCTTCGAGTAAGTTACTTTGCTGTCAAAGTCAAAAATAATTTATTCATTTAGGTCACAAAGTAACACATATGAACGTCAAAGTATATAGGTTAGTGAGTTTACTAAGTTACTGAAGCTACATTTAGGTTAGTTGCTAGGTTCAGACAAAGGGTTGCACCTATGAAAAGAAACCTGCAAGAAACTCACGACCACTCTTTTAAATCGCCAATTAAAAATAATTTCATTATTTTACATCTCAGATTAACAAGGTGTTACAGCCATTATGCCATACTACTGACTATAAAAAACAATAATAACTTAATAATATTATAGAGATGAAATAATTTGAGCTAAGATATATCTATACAAATAAATAAAATTGAAGTGTCTGTTTGTAATGTCAAAATAACAGCTTTTTATCTAATGCATATAAAAGTATATAGGGTACCTATACGAAAACATAAAACATGACGGCCTCGATGGCGTAGTGGTTAGTGTAACCGACTGCAACGCATGAGGTCGCGGGTTCGATTCCCGCACAAGTCAAACAATTTGTGTGCATGAACATGGATGTTTGTCTTGGTCTGGGTGTTTCTATGTATAATATGTATGAATTTACAAAAAAAAAAAGTATGTAATATGTATCTTTATCCATTGTCTAGAACCCATAGTACAAGCTCTGCTTAGTTTGGGCTAGATAGTGTTGTGTGTATGTGATAGAATATTATTATTATTATTATTATTATATATTTTTTAAATTTGTGTCTGTCTGTCTGTTTGTTCCGGCTAATCTCCAAAACGGCTGAACCGATTTTGACGGGACTTTCATTGGCAGATAGCTGATGTTATAAGGAGTAACATAGGCTACTTTGATTTTAGAAAAAAAATAGGGTTCCGCAGAGACAAACACTTTTTAATTAAAATCTACGCGGACGAAGTCGCAGGTAACAGCTAGTTTTTTAATATAAATCTAAAATAGACAGTAGGATGGCATGACATGGCATGTCAGCCGAGCAGTCCAGTTTGTGTTACGACTAAGAGTGTGAGAGGTCAATATGAACAGTATCCAATAAACCGTCTAAAAGACCTCCTATGACTTAAATTTGCCCTCATATTCGCAACCGATCATAATATCTAGTATTCAACTCACTATTATCTTATCTTATCTTATTCGGGGGTCAGTCAGTGTAGACCGGCGACACTTTGACGCAGTGGGTTTTTGTGTCGGCCCCGAGATCTATCCCTTAGCTATCTCTGTTGAATATACATTTATATGTGCAAAAATTAATTAATTATTATATTTAATTATTTAGAATAATTGCACCTTAGTAATGTATAATTTAACATCATAGAATATAAATAGTAGTCAAATACTATACAGTTTGATTAGCTATAAAAGGAGTAGCAACACTGCTATCTGTCCCTTCTTGTTGTGAGCTGTAAGTGAACGGACATATAAAACTTCCTTGTGTCAAAGTTTAAAACTATAAAATAAATAGTTAAAGTGTTTGTACAGTGTGTTATTTAACCCATAACCTCTAACAATCTCCCTGTGAATGTACTGCATCAGTCGCAGCGTACACTTCAGAGGGAGAAGCCTGAAGTCTTCAGGGTTCGGATATGCCCATCCCATCAGACCCATCCTCAGTCCAGCCAACGCGTCACATTCACACAGTAGGTGTGATATGGACTCGTCCTGTTCACCACAGGCTCTGCAGATCAAATTGTTTGCCAATCTCAATCTGCACAGGAAGTCGTTGGTGCCAAAATGACCAGTAAACGCTCCTGTGAGCAGGCGTATTTGGCCCTTGTTGTACCCGCAGAACTTCCGGGTGAAGTCCGTGGTTCTGTTTGCAATAGATTTCTTGGAGTGTTCCAGACCGCTAAGGGCCATCCACTCTAGCCTGTGTTTCTCATTGCCATGTACATTCAAAGCTGCCTTGACGGTACTCTCACTAGTTAGTCTTTATATATATAATTCTACTGTACGTGTATGTCACTGAACTCCTAAACGGCTGGACCCATTTTGATGAAACTTTTTGTGTGTGTTCAAGTGGATTTTTTCTCTTGTGTACAGGACAACGTCTGTCGGGACTGCTAGTGTTATATAATTTCCTGCAAGGAAATTTTCTGTAGTATCATGAAAACTAGCAATATAAACAGACACAGCTATACTACGTGAAACCTTTTACCTACCTTTCCGGCAATATGCAAGCTTGATACTATTATAATATATTGTTCAATACCGCAATAGAACCCAGAACCTCACGGCATAAATACAATACATTCTGAAGTGTCATTGATGAAGTAGTCGAAACGTCCTCCACTGATTAAACCACTAAAGATTCATTAGTCAACGTTATAATAAGGATATTTGTAAATAGAGGGTACTTGTAAATGAATTGCATGCATCATTTGTCTGTCCGTTTGTTTCTATAGTGGCGGAATTGCGGAAGTCCTTCGTAGTGTCCTAATTGAGGTGACGTGGCGGGGCCGTTGCATGTTTACTGTAACATTCTCAACTGTACGATAATTAGACCTTCGACTCAAAAAATGTTTATCTGTAACGCTTTGTTACTCCAGCGGTTAAGTAGGAGCGTTTGTTGATGTACATATATGCGCATTGTGAATTTGATTCTCCAGTTTGAACAGCAAAACTGGCACATTTTAGTAATAACATGCAATTTGGAGCTATAGATAGGGTCTATAGTCCGGGTTTCCCCGAATTTGTATAGTTTAGAGGGCATCCGGGGAGCGTCCGGGCAGGGCTTCATTTGTAGTCCGGGTTTAAAAATTTAAAGTCTTGGGCCGCCCGCGATACACGCACTGTGCCCTCACGCCGCGATCAACCGACGAACCGACTCTCTAAATTCACCGTCCCGTAACTGTTTTTTATTACACTGACTATGTTTAAAAGTACCAGTTGATATGTCCGGGTCCTGGGCTCTAAAATCCGGGGTTTTCACGCGTCTTGTCCTGGTTGCCAAATTTTAGAGATGGCAATCCTAGCTATAGACCATGTGTACTAGCAGTACCCAAACATAGCTGATAAAATGTTGGTGTATAACCCTTCGATGATATACAGCCATAATGCTATGTTATGTACGGATTGGTCTAGTTTCGGATTGACACGCGATGATTTTACGGTTTATTTGAGCACCGGGTATAATGGGCACGAGAGATTTATTGAAATAGTTCGGATTACAACGCTGACGTCATAAAAGCTCGTCAATCTCCACGCTTCAAAACCGATGTTTATATCTGTGCTTAATACGTGAACGTGATCTTTGTTAAACCGACTAGTCAATTCAACGAAGTTTAGTGACGCGTCCCTTTTAAATAATAATAAGCTTTATTTTCTTAATTTGGCACAAAAATGCAATAACAGCTTCACAAACACGATATAGTTTACGATAAACTACCAGAGTTTATCGTAAATACTAAGTATCGTGACCTATCGTGACCCAGAATAAAATTCAACTTGTGTTTAGGGTACCAGCGATCTCGCGCACACTATAAACACATTACGTGAGTAGTACTCATAAGACGAACACAGTGTTAATTAAGAAAAATACTACAAAAAGAATAGAGACACAAAATTAAATTAAAAAAATATAAAACTACTACTTAGTTGCTAAAAACTTGATATAAACTTGTTGAAAGTACTATCTTCCTTCTATACAGATTTATTTTTAATTTATTTGTCGGCCTCGATGGTGTAGTGGTTAGTGTAACCGACTGCCACGCCTGAGGTCGCAGGTTCGATTCCCGCACAAATGTGCATGAACATGGATATTTGTCTTGGTCTGGGTGTTTTTACGAATAATACGTATGTACTGACAAACAAAATAGTATATATGTATGTTTATCCATTATCTAGTACCCATAGTACAAGTTCTGCTTAGTTTGGGCTTGATGGTGTTGTGTGTATGTGATAGAATCATAGAATATGATAGAATATTATTTTAATAATAACGTTTTTAACGCAAATGTGAACATTTTTAATAGACTAGTTGATTAACTATAAACAGTTAATATATTTGACGCTAATTTTACAAAGTCCTTTGATTATAATTTAATAAGTTATTTCTTACTTTTTTAAATTCATAATGATATCTTTTTATATCGACTAGTCGATGCATTGTGTAACCTGCGGCGCATCTCTATAAAAAGCATTGAAACATTAGCGCACAAAATATTAAGACATAATTTAACGCAAATTTAATTTTTATACCCCGACCCTATTATCACAAACATAATGCTTTAATCTGAGAGGATTTTCAATTTATAAAATTCTCAGAAACTTAATTTGTAGGTGAGAGGCGGGATCACTATGATTTATGAAAGAGATAAAAACTGTTAACTTACGTGAATAATATGAAACGTTAGCATGGAATATGCATAATGCTCAATTGAGCAA
Source organism: Catocala sponsa (assembly GCA_963564715.1). Taxonomy (NCBI): domain Eukaryota; kingdom Metazoa; phylum Arthropoda; class Insecta; order Lepidoptera; family Erebidae; genus Catocala; species Catocala sponsa. Next base: position 27,644,039 of record OY751335.1, on the reverse strand, counting down.
CTAACATTGTCGTGACCAATTATATAATAATACTATTTGTCTGTGGGCATTTTTACGCTTTCGGACAAAAAACTAAACATAAGCGGATTTCTTGCTTTATACGATACTAGATGTTCCCGCGGTTTCACCCGCGTTTATAGTTACTGCGCCGCCCCCGTGTGTCGTAGCGTGATGTTATATAGCCTATAGCCTTCCTCGATAAATAGGCTATCCAACACAAAAATAATTTTTCAAATCGAACCAGTAGTTTCTGAGATTAGCGCGTTCAAACAAACAAACTCTTCAGCTTTATAATATTAGTATAGATAAAACTTCTGAAAAAAGAAGTCCTCTTACTATTTACTTTTAAATGATGGTTGAATAAGATGGTTATATACAATTGAATCAATTAAGAAATTAATATTTTTTTTAACGTATCAACGTTATACCTATATTATTATATAGAGTATGTAGTAGCCAAAGACTGGCTGCGAATGCGACGTTGCATCGTGTGCTGTGCGTGAGGTCTCGGGTTCGAATCCCGGGTCGGGCCAACAAAAATTTATTGTTAAGAAATCTCAATAGCAGCCCGAAGTTAGGAAGTTGGTAGTGTTAGACAACCCCGTGCCTCGGAAAGTACGTAAAGCCGTTGGTCCTGCGCCTGATCTCTCTCCGGTCGGTCGTGTCGGATTACCGTCCCATACATGTATAGTAGAGCCTCGCTGATTTCAGCATGAATGGGCCGGCTCAACCAGGGATGGACTACCCTCTCACAGAATATCGACGTGAAATAGCAGTATTCCTACTGTTGTGTTTCGTTCGGTGAGTGAGAGTACCGGAGGCCCAATCACACCCTTACTCCGTTCCCGCTCGGCAACGCGCTAGTGAGGCTTTGCAGACGTTCATAGGCTACGGTGACCACTTACCATCAGGTGGGCCTTATGCTTGTTTGCCAACTTAGATGCATAAAAAAAGAAATCGGTTTATGAGAGGTATGGAACAGAGAGTGCACTTGTGTTTGCGCACACACTTGTGCACTATAATATCATACTGGCCGCCGTGGCCGAAATTCGGTCTGTAGGACATTATTATTATTAGTAGCCAAAGTGTGCACCTAGTTTTATGCGGCTACATCTAGATCTGGCCTGTGATAATTCTTCATAAATTAAATTAAACCCATATTAGTACTTAATATATTACTTTGTGTATGTAAATTACGTCGCTAACAACTATAGGTAAAAAATTATTTCAAGTTAACGTCTGAAATTATTGGAATTTACGCTCAATTAGGTTTGTAACTACGGGGAAAATTCCACATATTATTGATGCTACAGGGAAGATAATATTAAATAATATTCCATAAATAAACATTGTTGTAGCCGTAAAATACAATACAGTAATTTAATTAGTGGTTTTCACGTCTGATAATAATTATTAGGTCACCTCGCGACCATAACTAAAGACAGTGGTTTATCGCGCTCGTCGAGTAATTGTATGTTTAGTAGGTATAGTAAGTAATAAGTATATAATATATAATATAAATATATTCAATATATTCAAGAAAGAATGGACGAGGAAAGACTAACTAAGAAAGTTTATAAGGCTAGTGTGAATAGAACAGTTGTAAGAGGAAAACCTAGGCGAACGTTTCTCGATCAGATCGGAGGCGTTCTGGACAAAGGCCAGGTTAAGAGCTCCTTGAACCGACGGGCGTGTATGAGGAATGTGATGAAAGTGAATGAAGCCAGAGAAGTGTGTCAGGATCGTAGCAAATGGAAATCCGTTGTCTCTGCCGACCCCTCTGGGAAACAGGCGTGAATCTATGTATGTATGTATGTATGTACACACAACTAGCCCAAACTAAGCAGAGCTTGTACTATGGGTACTAGACAATGGATAAACATACATATATACTGTTTTTTTTTGTAAATGCATATAATATATATAATAACATAGAAACACCCAGATCAAGACAAATATCCATGTTCATGCACACAAATGTTTGACTTGTGCGGGAATCGAACCCGCGACCTCATGCGTGGCAGTCGGTTACACTAACCACTACGCCATCGAGTACGCCATTATGTACCTATAGTAGATATTTTTAAGGGGAATTATGTACACACGGACTTGGCGTTTAATCGGATATGAACAAAACCGTGGGAGTTTGTCATACCAGTGATCTGGCTGTGATCGCTAAGTCGTTTCCATACATAATTACTTATTTATTCAACATTTTGATATACTCATACTGCATAATAAAGACAGTTAATGTTTGTCTGTTCGTAGATCACATTCATCATAGGAAGTAATTTGCCACAATTATTAGACACGTATATTTTTAATTCCGCTGAGGTCACACCAATGTCGGCCATTTAATAATTCCATTTTGCCTTCTAGAATATATCATTTGGGCCCAAGATTGAGCAGGTCGATCTATTGTTACGAACAATTCGATTCGGATCCTACGTGTCAATATTAGACATTATTCTCGGAAGTAATTTGATATTTTTCGAGTTCCACTCAAATGTCGACGCTGCAGTCTCGAACACATTGTGTAAAAAGCATTTAAAATTTAATTTGTTGCATTTCAATGGGCATTTAAAGTTGTCAAAAGCCTATAAATACAAAGAAACGTAGTTTACGATGTAAAAGATAATGACTTGTCACGAGAATTATGATGGCGACGTATTAAGGAGACGCTATTGCAAGTCGTTTACCTACCGGTCGATAATTACAGATTAGTTTCGGATGAAACATAAATAGACATAATATTTTAGCTCGCCTCCAGCAATCACTGCATCTCACCGCGCGACGGACGTTCTGGTGAAGCTTCAGGTAAATGACATCGTATATGTAACGTGTGTTGACCAGAGGCCAGCAATCAGCTTTCCTTTCCCCCAGCTATAGATTCTTCCATCTACCGCATCGCTGTGCCCACGGGCGGCGAGGGCCCATCATGGGTGATTATCTTTAGGGGACCTTTATTATAATCGGTTCTGGTGTCTAATGTCGAGCCTTATATCGTGTTGTTAAAATAACCACCGAATAACAAACTGCTTCGAACCCTTTATTTAAATTTTATGCTCTACATGCTACCATGACATGTGCGCAAAAACTGTTAAAAGTAGAATTGAAACGGACAAGTCAAACAACAGTCAATAATTTTGAAACATCGGCAGGTTGAACGCATTGTTTCCAAACGACTTGGAAGTGTTCTTAAGCATCATCAATGGCAGCTGTGCGGCGATGAATTATGGTCTCGAGGCTCGGGCTGAGGCGCACATGTTTCGGTGAAAGTACGATATACGTACACGCGACCTCACATCACAACGGTGTTACTTGCATCTAACGACATTGAATGTTTTCTATTCGTCTGCTGCGCTGGAGCCTGGACTTTGACGAGGCTTATCTAGCATCGTCTGGACACGGTCACTGTTAATTAAATAACTACTACAGACTTCTGATTAGATCTCGCCGCGTCATCTTCGGTTCGACCCTGACACAGAATCAAGACGTCAAGCACGGGTAGCGTCTGCGCTACCTATCTGGTGCGCTATCACAGACCTGTGTGTACAATGAGCGGTGGCCGGCGGCGCACCTCGCACACCTGTCGGGCGCGGGCGGAGCGGGGTGCGGGACGTGGCCGGCGCGCGCTGCCCCGGGCGCGTGCGCTCGCCGCCCGGCTACGAGGGAATGCCTCCGATACTCATTAAGTTTCGGCCATTGGTGGCATTCGATGATATATGTGCACGATGTGCCGGATGCTTATGTAATCACGGCGAGATCCTATCACGAAACGATATTACCGTACTTTTTGTTGACTTTTTAGAATACAAAAATGCGATTCGAATTCGCTCTCGCGTTGCGTGCCGGAAACTATTTTCTCACCGATCTTATAACAAACCGTACAATTTACACGTACACACATCTAACAGATAATATGTGTATCGTTGTGAGTAATTTTAGGTCGTTCCCATCAGAATACATCGGGAGACGGCCTTGCTCGGAACTTAGCTTGTAACTTGTATGTTTGAAAGTGCAGCAGAGAGTTCGTAATGTTTCCTCAATTAAACCATTATGTATTGTACAACAGGTCTATCGCGCGACTTCAGCAAACAACTCCGTGGACAATGAATCGAAAATAGTAAGCACGTGCCTTACATAATAAGGTTCTCGCACGTCCGATTTAATAGATCAACCAAACATTAGTCGAAGGCTCCTCTGTAAAAGGGTTCGATAGTTGAGTACGGTAGGCGCGTACGTGATTCTGAACGGCCGAGGTTTCGGCGAACTCATTGTTTTAACAATGTATTACATCGAAAATTCTCGAGTTATGTTATGTCTACCCCTTTAGTTTGGCGTCCAATAACAATAAAAATGGTCGATTACGATTCTGAGCACACAGTAACATCTAATGGTCTAGGCCGGGTCGGGCGGGCTGCGCACGCGGCGTGTCTTCACGTATAATTCACCGGGCCCAAATGAAATTATTATACTAATTACCGAATCTCGATCACGAGCGGGGGGCGTTGCGGTTCTAAATCTCCCGCTCTCCTAAATCGATTACGGGTATTACGGACCTAGAGCCCGGCATTTTGTCTCTGTCTTATGTGGGCCGGCCTTGCGCTCGTCTTTTTGGTCATAATCTATCACGGTTCATTGCTCCTCGTAGCCACTTTGTTCCGACTGAGAAACTGTAGTTTTTGAGATATTCTACAGATGCTCTTATCTCGTTTGTTTGGTGAAGTTTTTAATAATGAATGGTGTCGTAAAATTGTTTTAGAAGACAATGTGGGAGGTTCAGTTCACGACGTGGTGAGCCTCCCACTACAGAGCCTGTGCACACTCGCACACTCGGCGCGTAACGGATATGCGTTGCCATCACTTAGTTTCACATCGCTTTTATTATTATACTTTTTAATAGTCCACGCTCTGGTTAATTATGAAGGAGATTTACTTTCACACGTTGTCTAGTTCAATTCATACAATTTGGTCAAGTTTGCGTCTGTGAATTTTGGCAGATTCGCGTTCCGTATTTTAAAATGCGTCGGTGCTTATGTGTGTTAGTCCAACACCTTCGGTTTTTTTCTACAATAGAATTATTTATCGCGTTGTCTTTTGGCGTGTAACAAGGTTGTTATTATGAAAACGCGTCAAACTGTGTTGTGCGACCTTTAAAAAGATTTCATGCGCCGATAACTCCGTGTGCATTTTATGTTATCATCACACTTATCTTCTATGAATACATGTTTTTTCCTAACAAAGAGCCATAATGCTCCCGTGTTTACCGATAGGGTAAATATTATTGTTGTTCTGCTGTCTATACATGGTATATTGGACAGTTTTCAATAAATAGCGATGTTTTCTAAAGATTATCTTTATTTAGTTTATTAATAATTAAATAAATTAGATAGTCTGAAATTGAATAATGGTCCACGTAATGGTCCTTGTGGAACTCAATTCGTACTCCACTACATCTTATTCGGTTTAATCTGTCTCACTCGTATGACAAGCCGTCACGTTTTCTTTAGCCAAGCCAATTTACAGATCTATAAACATAATTATGTGCTGTAATAGTTCTGCAATTACTAAACCTTGAAACTGTCCTACATTGAAGTTTTAGAAATACGTACTTATTATAATGTATTTCCTTATGTGCAAATAAAGGAAATTATCTAAGGTTAAACACATACACCGTACAAAAACATAATTTATATTAATCATATTATAATTTTCGTAATTTATCTTATCAAATTATCTAAGCAAAGTTTTATTTGCAAAAAGCATTTTATTTCTAGATATATACGAAGCATTTGCACATTAATTTGCTACTTGTTACTAAGATTTCGTTTTTGCGAAGGTTAATATATAAATAAAAAGGTAGGTAGTTTAGCATAATATCACTTATTAGCCACGTCGCGCGTCGCACAGTCCATTTCAAAACAAGAACTTATCAGGTGTACCTCAGGGATCTACCCTGGGGCGTAATGCTGTTATGAATCATTTACAGCTATTTACAGATAAAATGCATAGCTTCAAGTAATATAATTAACCAGTACAACGATGCTATTGCCTCTACAGGAAACAACTGTAAGCACATAATAAGTTACAGACATAGACTTCTGAAAATATTGCAAATAACAATGACGTGTAAAGGAAAACCGACAGTGAATTTGAAATATAAAATAGTAGTCATTTCTTTTAAACATAAATCATATATTTTAACACTTAGGTACATTAATAAGAGATTCATTATGTAGCTGTAATTTTTAATTTATAATTTTTACTTTATATATAACGCAATAAAAACATATTTTGATTTCATATTATGATCACAGCAAATACCTATTTAACGAAGAATAAGTACCAAAACGTACAGCACAGGTGGAATAATATAATTAATTTATGTAATTAATATAATTAATTATTTTTCAGTAGGCAAAAGTAATATTCCTTTTAATTTTAAATATGTTATAGAGGTTCTAATGTAAGTTTAATTTTGTTTGCAGCCTGTTCGAGCAGGAGATAATGAGCTATGTGCCAGCGGGCGGGTGCGGTGTGACCCCTTCGGGCGCGGTGGGGGCGGCGGGTGCAGGCGCGGGAGCGGGGGCCGGCGCGTGCGCATCGCCCGGCGCGTCGCCGGCCGCCGCGCGCTCCACTCGTGCGCCTGCGCCGCAGCGACGGGACTTCGAGGCCAAGCTGAGGGCCTTCTACCGCAAGCTTGAGAGCAAAGGATACGGCCAGGGACCTGGCAAGTTAAAGTGAGTATTCAAACGCAAAATATTGCAAACGTACAGTCATGAATATCCCGGTATTGCAGCGGTGTTATTGCCAATGTTGCAACTGTACTCAAAACTTATGTTTCGAATTACCTACGCAAAATATTTTGACCAGAATTATATCAATAGAACCTTAATTAAAAGGTTATATCATAATTCGATTTATTAATATTTGAAAGCCGCTACACTCTGCAAACTTACTAATGACTTAATTTTATATAGTGAATATAGCTTCAGCCATTCATACAAAGTAAGATTGAAGGCGATGAATTTGCTATACATATTTCAGTCCAAACATCTTATCAAATAACTCTAAATGAAACCTTTTCTCTTTTCCTCAGACTCCACATACGTCGAGAACACCTACTCGAAGACGCCTTCAGACGGATCATGTCTTGCGGCAAGAAGGAGCTTCAGAAAGGCAAGCTCTGCGTGCTATGGGACGGCGAAGAAGGCCTGGACTATGGAGGCCCTAGCAGAGAGTTCTTCTTCCTACTATCGAGGGAACTGTTCAACCCTTACTATGGCTTGTTCGAGTATTCAGCCAACGATACATATACTGTCCACGTGTCACCCATGTCTGCGTTTGTGGACAATCATCACGAATGGTGAGTATTGACGAACTTTTCTTCTGGTGAAATTCTAAAGGGAATTGTCTTCTGCAAGAGCCTTTGAAGAATTTATGATTATATTCAGGGCCGGCTCTACCATATGGCTAAATAAACGGCTGCTCAGAAGTGCCAAAGGGCGTGTGAATCCTCTGTGGTACGAAAAGATAAATAAATGATTATACTATAAGAAGCAAGGGGCCGCTGTAGTGGCATCTTGCTCCATCTTAAAACTTGCCTTGATTTCACTCAGGTCCAAAATAGCTAAAGTAGACAAAAATATATCTCCTAAGTATGCCAGAAACTATTTTCTTGCTTCCTATAATGATCGATTAGGAGACCACATTTCCAGCATAGCTGCATTGGTAGTGAATAGGCCTGCATGAGGTCTCGGATTGGAACCCTGGGCGAAATGTTATTGGGCTTTGCTGTCAACAAATTCTCGCCAATAAACGCCAATAGTCGCCAATCTCGCCCCCCTATTAAGACTGCGCCGAGCGTAAGACAGATAATGACAGAGCTCGTGCGGCGCATATTCAAATGGGCGCGCGGCCACCATAGTAAAATTGTATGGAAGATTTGAAGTGATTTTTTGATAAATATATATCTTTATTGTCAACCAATAACTTAAATATTTGGGACGTACAAATTGTAATATAACTATTTACGTTTCGTTTAAGCTGTAAAATAGGATAGATTTCTACTGTTATAATCTAAAAATCACGTAACACGAACTTACGTGTTTGCATTTTTCGTGCAAATTTACGTAATTTTGTAGGCGAAAATATTAATTATTTTGAGTGTTTTACACGGAGTAATTGTAAACACATTCATTGTTGTGGTAAATGTATATTTTATATTTGTATTAAACATAAAGTGTTGATTTTATTCACTTAACTGTGACCGCCTGTTTTGGCACATTTCGCGCAGGCGCACTCTTAAGCAGGACTAATATTGATAGCGAGCAGTGGGTATAATAAATCTCTACTTAACCTTTCCGGTATTATATATGTTTCTAGTGCCTGTCATTATATTGCCTCCTGCTTGTCTATGTTGCCGCACTAGCTGTGCCCGCGTTTTCACCCTCGTTTATCGTTACTGCGCCGCCCCCGTGGGTCGTAGCGTGATGTTATAGCCTTCCTCCATAAATAGGCTATCTAGCACTAAAATAATTTTTCAAATCGAACCAGTAGTTCCTGAGATTAGCGCGTTAAACCAAACAAACAAATGCTTCAGCTTTATAATATTAGTACATATTAGAGCTCGCATAGAATAGCTTGGCAAATTTAATTACGTATAATGCTCCCATACTCAAATGATTGTTTCGATTGAGTATGTAACGATTTTATTCTATCACATCACATCACACACACACAACACCATCTAGCCCAAACTAAGCAGAGCTTGTACTATGGATACTAGACAATGGATAAACATACATATATACTTTTTTTTTTTGTAAATACATACATATTATACATAGATACACCCAGACCAAGTCAAACATCCATGTCCATGCACACAAATGTTTGACTTGTGCGGGAATCAAACCCGCGACGTCAGGCGGGGCAGTCGGTTACACTAACCTCTGCGCCATCGATTGTGACCACGCAAAGTACTGCACGTGCCTGCAAACAAGCTGGTTTGCAAAGTACCAAGATGTGAAGCGACATTAAGTTGCTAATCGCTAGCGTCAGGCGCTTTAATCTATGTATACTAATATTTTATATAGCTGAAGAGTTTGTTTGTTTGGTTGTACGCGCTAATCTCAGGAACTACTGGTCCGAATTGAAAAATTATTTTAGCGTTATGGCTATATATAGCTCACTTATCGAGGAAAGTTGTAGGCTATATGACATCACGCTACGACTCACGGGGGCGGCGCAGTAACCATAAACGTGGGTGAAACCGCGGGCACATCTAGTATTACATAAAAAATCTAATGCATTATTTTTTAAATTATTTTGAAATAATAATAATTAATCATAACGATAGTGTATATAGTGTAAAATACATAATTTGTCGGCCTCGATGGCGTAGTGGTTAGTGTAACCGACTGCCACGCCTGAGGTCGCGGGTTCGGTTCCCGCACAAGTCAAACATTTGTGTGCATGAACATGGATGTTTGTCTTGGTCTGGGTGTTTCTATGTATAATATGTATGTATTTACAAAAAAAAAAGTATATAAGTATGTTTATCCATTGTCTAGTATCCATAGTACAAGCTCTGCTTAGTTTAGGCTAGATGGTGTTGTGTGTATGTGGTAGAATATTATATTATTATAATTATGTAGAGTGAATGGAACAGTCGCAAGGGACCTAGGCGAACGTTTGTCCATCAGATCGGAGACGTTCTGGACAAAGGCCAGGTTAAGAGCACCTTAAACTGGCAAGCGTGTATGAGGAATGTGATGAAAGTGAATGAAGCCAGAGAAGTGTGTCAGGATCGTAGCAAATGGAAATCCGTAGTCTCTGCCTACCCCTCTGGGAAACAGGCGTGAATCTATGTATGTATGTAATTATAACGAGTGTTTTTACCATGACTGCCGGCTTAGTAAAGAAACATCTCAGGGCGGTTTTGTTTTCAACTTTGCCACTAATTGAATTGCAAATTACTCTTGATGTTCTTTGAACACAATAGTTTTATTTTGGACCTGAGAACTAGATAGGAGTAATAGATAACAATTCAAAACCAAATTTACACATAAGGTATTTACTCTCCTCTATTATCAAGATCTTCTCCCTAGCCTTTATTATTCCCAAGTTACTTGAGGTCGGCTTTCTAGTCTAACCTGATTTGACTGTAGGTATATAAGTTTTTACACGAAGCGACTGCCATCTAACCTTCGCAACCCGAAGGCTAACGACGAACATAAGGCTAGACTAGTGTCAGGATATTAGAGGGCACTGACTTCCCAATAACGACTGCCATAGATGTTCATAGCAGCCAGGACCGACGGCTTAACGTGCTCTTCGAGGCACGGAGCAGGCGATAATTGTCAATCAATACTCACATAATTTCGAAAAGTCATATATTATATAAATAAATAAACTTCCAAAAGTTAGAGGTGCACGACGTGGATTCGAACCCGAGATCCTCTACATTGCAGTCTGTTGGTCTCCCCACTGATATATCGCTGCCTCTATTATTAGGATAACCTAGAACAATTTATATAGGTATTTGTCTTACTTCCTTATATATGAATATCTATGCCCTGTGCTTGCATCTGCTCTCCTCCTAAGGGTCGTAACGTAATGTTAGGTAATGTATATACCTTACTGTTTTGTGCATATATATAACTTTCCTGTATGAAAAGGCATCAAATACAATACAATTTATCCAATCTAAACCATAGTTTCCCACTCGGGCCTCTTCCCAGAGTGAGAAGAATAACTATGCAAATTCGAAAAAAAACACCTTTTTAATTTGTATGGCAGCCAATCAGAACTGTCAACGGTTTCAGTATTACTACACCGTTATAACATTTATTTATTGACTTAACCGTGAGCGTAAAAAATATTTGCTCAACACAGCCAGGATGCAAATAGAGTCAGTTACATAAGTTATTTATTCAATCAATTTACACGAAATACATATTCGCGAGCGGAAACACTGAATGCTCAAATGTACAATGTTTACATTTACAAAACATGACATATAAGTGTATAATGTACCTACACATATTTGAGCGAGAACTCGACAAAGCAACAGTTGCAAATTATAACAATTCGCACTTGTACTGAGTGGCAATGAAACGAACTTGTTTACAAATACGTACATACAAACAATCAATTCAAATTATAGTTATTACGCTAAGAAATAATGCTTCCGTGTACTGTAAGTGATAATCATTATTATCTAATTAAAGTAATCAATGTAATACGGTGAGAACACACCTATCATGGAAAACAAATATATTTACTACATAATAGTCACTTGGCTCAGTGGGGAGACCAACAGACTGCAATGCAGAGGGTCTCGGGTTCGAACCCACGTCGCGCACCTCTGACTTTCGGAAGTTATATGACTTTTCGAAATGATGTGCGTATTGATTGTCAATTATCGCCTGCTCCGTGCCTTGGAGAGCACGTTAAGCCGTCGATCCCGGCTGCCATGAACATCTATGGCAGTCGTTATTGGGAAGACAGTGCCCTCTAATATCCTGACACTAGTCTAGCTTTAGGGTATCGTTAGCCTTCGGGTTGCGGAGGTCAGATGACAGTCGCTCCGTGTAAAAACTGATATCCAGTCAAATCCAGTTAGACTAGAAAGCCGACCCCAAGTGACTTGGGAATAATAAAGGCTAGGGAGAAGAGAAGAGAGTCACTTATTGTACCTATGTAAAGGTTTCGCGTTCGATCACAAGGTTTTTGCATATCAAATAGTAAATTCATCGTGAGGAAATCCGCGTGCCTAAGAGTTATTTTTTTTTCTTTTTATACGACTAAGGTGGCAAACAAGCATTCAGCTCACCTGATGGTAAGTGCTCACTGTCCCCTCCATAGTAGCGTCCATACGCCTGCGACACCAGAGACATCACTTGCGCGTTGTCGAGCCTTTAGGAAAGGAAGTGGGAAGGAGAAGGAGCGCGAAGAGGGTGATTGGGCCTCCGGCACTCTCACTCACGGAACGAAACATAACAGTAAGAATACTGCTATTTCACATCGATATTCTGTGAGAGGGTAGTCCTTCCCCGGTCGAGCCGGCCCATTCATGCTGAGATCAGCGAGGCTCTACTACTCAAAATGTTCTCCATACTGGGCCAGCGTGGTGTACTATAGTCAAACCCTTCCCACACTGTGAAGAGGTCCGTGTTCAGCAGTGGGACAGTTTATTCATAGAACTTATATTATTATTCATTTATTTCAAGAAAAGCCAATAAGACAATTATATCTTCTTGAATGTCTAGTGGAAATACATAAAAAATAATTAAAAATTCATTGTGCAAACAATACACAAACGGACAAATGTATGTGCGCTCGACTCTTGACTCATTAACGAGTCAAGTGTTGAGCGCACATACATTTGTAGTTTTTTATTTTTATTTAGATGACTTGTTTTTGCGGACAGCGTATGTGCGCTCGACACTTGACGGGATATAATATTGTAGAGAAGCCTTAGTGGGCCGGTAAAGAATTGCAGATTTCAGAGACAGTTGAAACGAAAAAATAATGTTGTTTTGTATAAGTTTATTTATGTAGGAGGCGATGTACTTATATAATATACTAGCTGACCCGCGCAAATTGTCTGCTTCACATAAGAGAATTTGCCCGTTTTTGCAACATTTTTCATTACTGCTCCGCTCCTATTGGTCGTAGCGTGATGTTATATAGCCTATAGCCTTCCTCGATAAATGAGCTATCTAACATTAAAAGAATTTTTCAATTCGAACCAGTAGTCCCTGAGATCATCGTGTTCAAACAAACAAACAAACTCTTCAGCATTATAATATTAGTATAGACTAGATGTTATCCGCGACTTCGTCCGGGTAGATTTTAACTAAAAAGTGTTTGTCTCCGCGGAACCCTATTTTTTATTTAGCTATCTGCTAGTGAAAGTCCCGTCGAAATCGGTTCAGCCGTTTCGGAGATTACCCGGAACAAACAGACATAGACAGACAGACAAAAATCATAAAAATATATGTTTTCGTATAGGTGCCTTGTATACTTTCATATGCATTAGATAAAAAGCTGTTATTTTGACATTACAAACAGACACTTCAATTTTATTTATTTGTATAGATAGTAAACGGCGCGTAAATAATCCTAACATCAACCTTACGTGTAATACAAAATTAAATTAATTGAGATTGAATAATATTATAAGCAAGGAAGTATATTTATATTTTATGGTAAAATAAATTATTACATGTATTACAAAAGAACACAATATTAAATTCTGAAATATAAATCAAACTGTGTGAGAACTATTTACATACAAAAACATTTATGAAAACAAAAAATAAAGGCAGCTACATATGTAAGTAGATATTATTATCTAGTAAAGTAATTATTATTGTAAGAATCATAATTTATATAATACTAGCTTTTACCCGCGGCTTCGCTCACGTTAATTTAGGATTTGACAATCAATTCGGGCTGTACTCTGCTTGTAATAAATAATTCAATCATGATTCGAAAGAAACGTGGCGCCATCTATTATCATAAGAACGTTTTTGTTGTTTTCCTCGGGAACAGTAATTTTTTTCGGGATGAAAGGTAGTTTATGTCCGTTTCTGTACACCTGACAACGTATATGCAAAATTTCAGGATGATCGGTTCAGTGGTTTAGGCGTGAAAAGGTAACAAACAAACAACCTCATTTTCGCTTTTATAATATTAGTTAGGATTATCTGTAAAATCAAACCGACGCTGACCTTAGTAATTATTTAATTCTTTAATCGCTTTGTATGCTAATACGCTGAAAACATTAAATAGGTATTCAACATACACAAAGGTACGGTAAATATGTTACTATAAAATAATAATAAGTTCTCTCGAATTACCTAGGTACATAGCACGAAAATAAAAATATTATTTATTTATTATATGCCTAAATGTTCTAGAATATGAATCTATACTAATATTATAAAGCTGAAGAGTTTGTTTGAACGCGCTAATCTCAGGAACTACTGGTTCAATTTGAAAAATTATTTTATTGTTGGATAGCCTACTTATCGAGGAAGGCTATAGGCTATATAACATCACGCTACGACCCACGGGGACAACGCAGTAACGATAAACGCGGGTTAAACCGCGGGAACATCTAGTAAATCATAAAACATAGGTATCAACTGAAAAATATACAATCAGCTGACATTACGTAAGGTGTAAAAAAGAAAACACATAATAAAAAACATATTTGGAAATCCACAGGGTAGTCCGTAAAAGTAAGTACCTTGTATATTATATACATAGATGTACCCGCGGTTTCCCCCGCGTTTATGGTTACTTCGCCGCCCCCGTGGGTGTAGCGTGATGTTATATAGCCTATAGCCTTCCTCGATAAATAAGCTATCCAACAAAAAATAATTTTTCAATTCGAACCAGTAGTTCCCGAGATTAGCGCGATCAAACAAACAAACAAACTCTTCAGCTTTATAATATTAATATACATGACAGATGTCAAACGTCTTAAAACTAGTGATGGGGTAAATCTAAGCAACAGATTTCAAACAAAATATATCGAATGAGTCAATCGTTTCGATGAGTAACAATATTATTAATTTATTATACACATATAAAATATGATTTGACAAAGTCCCATTGTACACACAACGCTTGTAGGGCGTAATTAAGGCCAGATATCCATCTATTGATTGAATATTATCTATTTTTGTAAAACAATAGCGCGATACTTACTTTTGTTTAGCGGTCAATAGTTTATTGAAAACCTTTTATGTCTCTAAAGCTTTTAGTATTATGTTATGTTACTTATTTATTTTATGTCGGCCTCTATGACGTAGTGGTTAGTGTAACCGACTGCCACGCCTGAGGTCGCGGGTTCGATTCCCGCACAAGTCAAACATTTGTGTGCATGAACATGGATGTTTGTCTTGGTCTGGGTATTTCTATGTATTTACAAAAAAAAGTATATATGTATGTATGTATATCCATTGTCTAGTACCCATAGTACAAGCTCTGCTTAGTTTGGGCTAAATGGTGTTGTGTGTATGTGGTAGAATATTATTATTTATTAAGTTTAATGCGACACTGAGCTAATTAGTTATTTTAATTGTGTTAAACTACCCAGAATTACTGTGTACACGCTAAAATAATTAAACACAGAATTTCCCCATGTAATAGAATGCAATCCTAATCCTAATCCTAACTTCCTAACTAATATTATAAAAGCGAAAATGAGTTTGTTTGTTTGTTTGTTACCTTTTCACGGCTAAACCACTGAACCGATCATCCTGAAATTTTGCATATACGTTGACAGGTGTACAGAAACGGACATAGGCCACCTTTCATCCCGAAAAAAATACTGTTCCCGAGGAAAACAATAATAACTTTCTTATGATTATAATAGATGGTGCCACGTGTCTTTCGAATTATGATTGAAATATATTATTACAAGCAGAGTACAACCAACCCGAATTGATTGTCAAATTCTAAATTAACGCGAGCGAACTCGCGGGCAAAAGCTAGTTATTTTCATAAAACAAAGCTTAACGTATATTAAATGGTACAAACACATATAACTATAAAATAGTTGTACTTTAGCTACATTTGTCGTAAAAAGCCGCAAGAACAGATATCCGTTATAATACTTATTTGTGTCAGTGCGCCGCGCGCCCTCTGTGTGTTTATTTTTACCCGACGTTGTGTGCCGCGCAGGCGCGCACCGAAACTTGACGTCTCGTGTTACAAGCACCATGTATCATGTTACAGACAAACAGACGAATGATGTTTGTAGTTTTTGTTCTGGCATCAACCGCGCGGAACTTTTAATATCAGCGTGTATTGAATTACTATTATTTGGATTACTTGGTAATGTGTAACGGTCACTCCGGTACCATGGGAAAGCTTTACTCTCTAGAAAAATACATACATACATATATTCACGCCTGTTTCCCAGAGGGGTATGCAGAGACTACGGATTTCCATTTGCTCCGATCCTGACACACTTCTCTGGCTTTATTCACTTTCATCACATTCCTCATACACGCCCGTCGGTTCAAGGTGCTCTTAACCTGGCCTTTGTCCAGAACGCCTCCGATCTAATCGAGAAACGTTCGCCTAGGTTTTCCTCTTGCGACTGTTCCATTCACACTAGCCTTATAAACTTTCTTAGTCAGTCTTTCCTCGTCCATTCTTTTTACATGCCCAACCCAGCTTAACATACTATTTTCTATTCTTGTCACTATATCCACTTTCATGCCGCATCTCTCTCTAATCACACTATTCCTTATTCTATTTTTCAGAGTCACACCACATATGCTTCTCAGCGCTCTTATTTTTACAGCATTTATTCTGTTCTCATGCTTCTTTTGCCATACCCAACTTGCACTTCCATACATAAGTGTGGGCACTAACAGTTCTCTATGAACAGCCAAACGTGCCTTTTCAGATACATTTCGACTGTTCATAAAAGCGCGTAGAGCTCCATTCACTTTGTTGCCAGCAATCGTTCTCCTTTCAATATCTCCCTCATGTTTACCATCCCTTGTAAATGAAGTACCCAAATATAGGTACAAGCCCTTTCACTTGCTCCACTTTTTCTCCATCAATCATAATATTACACATCGTCACGATGTGTAGAAAAAGTTGCGCAGTAATATATCAAATTTGATACTGCATGGTTGTATATTTAGTTGCTATATTCCAAAACAATTTAATTTTGAATGAAAATGAAAATCGTAATATAAAAATCCCGTTTCTTAGTAAATTGACATCAAATCATCGCTACCTTTAAAGTGAACAAAATATCGTGACGAAACCTGTATGTCATATTTTAACCGCAACAAATAATTATCAGTACATACAGGACTATTTATGTTATAATATCTACATTTGCTATCAAACATGGGCATAAGGCATAAATAAAACTTAAGTCTCGGTCTTCTGTCAAAAATTATATTAACTCTCGGTCTTCTGCCAAAAATTATAGCAAGACTGGAATGATGCGAAGCTGTCGGGCCTCAAAGTCAAAGTCAAAAATCATTTATTCATTTAGGTCACAAAGTAACACTTAGGTATGAATGAACGCCAAAGTATATAGGTTAGTGAGTTCACTAAGTTACTGAAGCTATATTTAGGTTAGTTGCTAGGTTCAGGCAAAGGGTTGAGTCTATGAGAAGAAACCTACAAGAAACTCAGGGCCACTCTTTTAAATAATATATACCTAATATTTACATTATGTGATGAAAGTGAAAGAAGCCAGAGAAGTGTGTCAGGATCGTAGCAAATGGAAATCCGTAGTCTCTGCCTACCCCTCTGGGAAACAGGCGTGAATCTATGTATGTATGTATGAATTTTCTAAATGATTAGTGCTGTAGCATTTTTGTATACTCTTTTCTTTGTGACGTCACCTGGCTGTGTTGAGCGAAGGCTAATAATCCATATGTGTTGTGGTTGCAGGTTCCGTTTCTCGGGGCGCGTGCTGGGCCTGGCCCTGGTGCACGGGTACCTGCTGGAAGCGTGGTTCACACGTGCGCTGTACCGCGCGCTGCTGCGCTTGTCGCCCGCGCTCGAAGACGTCGATGCACTCGACGCGCAGTTCGCCGCCTCATTGCGCTGGTTACAGGTAAACCCATCAACTTCGACTAGTCTACGAATATACATTTCTTGTAGTAGTTTCGTTATAATGATTCTGACAATGATTGCATTCATGGCGTCGAGGGTTAGCCTGGCATTAATAAACTAGGTTTCATATTTTGGTAAAATTAATTAATTTATATTGTATAACTACTTGACCGATCATTACGAAATTAGATATTCCATGATCATCGATACACGTTGTCAGGGATACTCGAAATATCACAGGGTACTACTCTACATCCAGAAAATAGTTCTGTTTCCTAGCGAGTGAAGTCACGGGCAACAGCTAGTTATAATATATAGATGTTCCCGCGGTTTCAGCCGCGTTTATCGTTATTGCGACACCTCCGTGGGTCGTAGCGTGATGTTGTATAGCCTATAGCCTTCCTCGATAAAAATGCTATCCAACACTAAAAGAATTTTTCAAATTGAACCAGTAGTTCCTGAGATTAGCGCGTTCAAACAAACAAACAAACTTTTCAGCTTTATAATATTAGTATAGATTTGATGTGTCAATGTTGTTTTTGTCAAAGTAATTTATTTTCTTTCTAACATTTATTATTTTGAAGTGGTCGCCCCGCAAGTGGCTTATTGATTTCCACTAGGAGTTGACATTAGTGCCATTTACAAATAGTTGTGGCGAGTTTTGCTGTTCCTCCTTTGAATGTCTATACAGTGGGACGTTGTGTTGTACAAGTGTGTAATGTTGTTGTGTGTGTCAGACGGCTCGCTGCGTGTCGTCGCTGGAGCTGACGTTCGCGGTGTCGGAGCGGCTGGCGGACGGCCGCGTGTTAGAGCGCGAGCTGAAGGCGGGCGGGCGCGACGTGCCCGTGACGGAGCGCAACAAGAAGGAGTACCTCGAGCGCGTCGTGCGCTGGCGCGTCGAGCGCGGCGTCGCCGAGCAGACCGAGTGGCTCGTGCGCGGCTTCCACGAGGTGAGACCACACGCCTACTGCACATACACACCTATGGTGCTGCACATACACATATGGCGTGTACTTGTGCGGTGATACAGGTACCACTAGCACGTACACGAACAATACACTACAAATACATTATAATAATACTAGCTTTTGCCCGCGGCTTCGCTCGCGATCTGTAACTTTTTATAGTTGATAAAGATTCACAGCTCCTCCCCCGTAGGTGATAGCGTGATAATATGTAGCCTATATGTTGACCCGACCTGTTAGTAATATTCATGCAAAATTTGAAGTAAATCCATGCAGTACTTTTTGAGTTTAGCCCGGAGATACATACAGACAAACAGACAAAAATTCTAAAAACTATATTTTTGGCTTCGATATCGATTGTAGATCACGCCCCAAGTATTCTTTTAAAAAAATATTCAATGTACAGTTTTGACTTTACTACGATTTTATTATAATATGTATAGATCAGCCCTGTATTACACAGAAAGCTGTGCATCCAGCTAAAATATCTCTTACACTAAACTAAACTTTTAAACTTAAAACTGCGCCGAGCGTAAGACAGATAATGACAGAGCTCGTGCGGCGCATATTCAAATCGGCGCGCGGCCGCCATGGTAAAATTGAAGTGCTTTTTTGATAAATATGTATCTTTATTGTCAACCAATAACTTAAATATTTGGGACGGACAAATTGTAATATAACTATTTATGTTTCGTTTAAGCTGTAAAATAGGATAGATTTCTACTGTTATAATTTAAAAATCACGTAACACGAGCTTACGTTTTTGCATTTCTCGTGCAAATTTACGTAATTTTGTAGGCGAAAATATTAATTATTTTAAGTTTTTTACACAGACTAATGGTAAACACATTCATTGTTATGGTAAATGTATATTTTATATTTGTATTAAACAAAAAGTGTTGATTTTATTCACTTAACTGTGACCGCCTGTTTTGGCACAAGTCGCGCAGGCGCACTCTTACCTAATTAGAAGCATAATTATTGCTGTTACATTTTTTGCAATAATATTATAATAGAGAGATAATGATAATTGTGGTGTCTTTTCACTTTTGTTATACTTACAAAAATACTTTTTACTAGAAGGATTTACTGTTTATTCGCCTATTGACCAAATAAATAACACGGATAATGGATAATCCAGTTTTTGAAGATGAATATTATGTTTGTCTAAACAAGTTTGAGTGCCGGCCTTGGATTCGATCAACTATACATAAATACATAAAATTAACACAATGATCTTATAACATAGATTCTTATACGCTTAATTAAAATACTATAATTATGTATTGTGTAACAGAAAATGGTATGGTGTAACGTAAGGAAACTAAACTACTTATAATTATGATCTTGCCGTGACCATGGCTGAAAAGCAACCGAAACGTCTGGGAAAGTGTTAAGTTTACACAGCGACTAAGTATATGTATATATATATAGGTCCCTGACATCAACCGTCGGGCCGCGGCCCGCCAGGCACGATAACAAAGCCTGGTCGGAGGATCCTTCTTTTGTGTTGAAGGGACATCGAACCCTGTTCCTTTACAAATAATTATGCGACAGCTGTCTTAAAAATCATATTCCACTTTTTGAAATGTTATTTCCCTGTTAATAGGTGGTGGACCCCCGGCTAGTGGCGGCGTTTGATGCTCGCGAGCTGGAGCTGGTGATCGCAGGCGCGCCGGAACTTGATGTGGCAGACTGGCGCGCCAACACCGAGTACCGCGGCGGTTACCACGATGCACACCCCGTCATCATCTGGTTCTGGCAGGCCATCGACAGGTACTATACTACCCACCTTTCCTTTAACATTAGGAAACACGCTTTATCCTTCCCCCCTCGACACAAATGAAGACGAAGAGGTCATCTCGTGCCTCTAAACACCCCGGTGTGCCATCGCGCTGCTTCGCCGATGGGCAGGTCGCTGCATCTGTAACTATATCAACGATACGTCGCACATACTGCACTAGTCAAACTCATAGTCGTTTATCGATCTCGAAGTAACACTTATGAACATTAAAGATCATTAGCAAGTTTGTTGAACACACATTAAGATTAATTGCTAGGTTTAAACATATATAAGCTCTTTGATATCCAGGTGAAAGTAGGCAGAGCTATCTTATACCTCATGAAATAACTATGAAGGGAAACGCATTTCCTTATGGCAAGGCTCGATTACCTACACACCGCCCTTTCATTCCTTCCACAGACAGTCACGCAAAACTAAAACCATCTAAAAAGTTGGACAAAAAGATTAAAACTGACGCTTACCTACAATAATATAAAAAAAATATTCTTCTACTGGTCTCACCCCTGGTTTCTATAGTAGCCTTTGGGGGATAATAGACAACAATAACAGACGCTCAAACACGTGTGAACTACTGTGATCGGCCTACTAAATCAGTAGCCAATCCAATTATTTGACAGTATTGAAATTAAACTACTATATACGGATTTTATCGCGTTGTTTATTTGACACTTTATTACAAAATTTTGAAAACTGTTACACTACTATTACTATTAAACTTTACTATTTTTTAAGCTAATTAAAGTTTAATAGTAATTAGTAAAGTTTAATAGTAATAGTAGTGTAACAGTTTTCAAAATTTTGTAATAAAGTGTCAAATAAACAACGCGATAAAATCCGTACCTATATAGAAGTTAATTTTCAATGAAAAACATTCGCGTAAACAGAAGACAATACTATATTTGACAGTAGTTTAATTTTGACAAGTCGTTAATTACCTTTTCAGAGACCGCGTCTAATTGCGTAGGTCATTATTAAAAGATGTAACCTATTTGTTTTCCAATATTTCTTTTATGTTACGTATTCTTACGAAGGCGCCGATAAGAGCTCATCGTTCAGCCCCTCACCATGGTCAATGCATATGACAGAACATCGGGTAATAACAGTCCTTTTCACTTTCGCCTTATTTTGCCGTACCTATCATAATAATGTCCTCCGAAACGATTTTCGGTCACGGCGGCCTATCTTAACGGAGACTGGCCATCTGCGCCGGAGATAATATAGTACACGATTAGGTATGTGCGCAAGCACAAGTGCACTCTCTGTTCCCTAACCCTCATGATCCGATGGGACGGTAATCCGACACGACCGCAGAGAGATCAGGCGCAGGACCAACGGCTTTACGTGCTTTCCGAGGCACGGGGGTGTCTTACACCGCCAACTTCCTCACTCCGGGCTCGTATTGAGATTTCTTAACAGGAAAACCCAATACCTTTTTGTTGGCCCGACCCGGGATTCGAACCCGAAACCTCATGCACAGCAGTCGCATTCACTACCGTTGCGCCACGGAGGCACGTACCTATCATAACAAGTTGCCAATACGAGATCTCCATTCCTCAGGACTAAACACAATAAAACATATTAAACATGTCATGCAGCACAAATATATCATCTGTTAAAAGAAAATCGACCATAATATATCAAAGTTATCACGTACCTATTACGTACTACCGGGGAAGTACTACCCTCTCATAGAATATCGACGTGAAATAACAGTGTTCCTACTGTTGTGTTTCGTTCGGTGAGTGAGAGTGCCGGAGGCCCAATCACCCTCTTTCCCCTTCCCGCTCCTTCTCCTTCCCACTTCCTTTTTTTCCTAAAGGGTCGACAACGCGCAAGTGATGCCTCTGGCGTTGCAGGCGTCCATAGGCTACGGTGACCACTTACCATCAGGTGGGGCCGTATGCTTGTTTGCCACCTTAGATGTATAAAAAACAATTTAAAAAAAATGTTTTTGATTTGAAGATTTAAAACGAAACCGAGCAAATCAGTTCTTCTAGAACAATATGTTGTACAGCCAAATGAAAACGCATTTAAATTTACTAGCGGTCGCCTAGTGATCGAAATTCGACCTTAATTTATAAAAAATTTAAGTTTGATAGTTAATAAGGTTTTATTGTCTAGAACTATACCCTTATGATCACATTTTATTTAGATTTCGATCTATATAGGTTAATTTACCTATCTTTGTCAAACAAATTATTATATTGATATATTATTATTATGTATCCATAGTTACGAAGAATAGTACGACTGCGTGTGTTGTGTGCGTGTAGTGTTATTTCATTAATTTAATGTATTGTTAATGCATATTTTATATAAACACTAGGATTCGCCCCTCCTTCTTCATATAACCTTTAACAGTGCCAAATTTCTTACTCCTCCGTCCGCGCAATTTTTGTAAAAAGGGGTACAAAGTTTTTGCTTTATATATAGATTAAATTAAATTAAATTTTGGCTAGTAAAGTGACTCTGTAATCGTACACTTTGCGTATTGGTTAGAAATGCTCTAATAAATACAGTTGAAGTAGGTACTATTTCACATGTAAGCTCACAGGCGAGAAACTCTATTTCCAATGACGCTTATCTATTTTTATATAATTTGTTATAATTGCGTTATATCGATGTCTTAAATAACGTTATCTGTTTTCGGTGTTGTTGCGTTATCTACATAATCTATCAGCTGTCAATCAGTAACCTCTTCTGCAGACTCATCTTTTACAAAGTTGTGATAATGGATCGTTCGTCCCGTGATATAAAGCGTTAGATTGCGTACGATTATGAACTTCCTGGTTCAATTCCGGGGTTGGATAAAATGACATGGGTTTTCCTATTCGAATTTTCTCAGTTAAAGTCCGAACATAGGTACTTAATTATGTCAGGTAAATATTTCCAACTTGGCCCTCTATGGCAACCAAAAACAGGTACCAGGCGAAATGTAGGTATATACCTACAGCTATGTATATACTTATTTCCCCAATCGCCAAAGTATATGGCTTGAGTTTTGCTGCCGATTGTATACAATTATATCTCCTCTCGTTTACTTACGAATTAACTGCACGGCTGAGACCAATTTTTGTTTTAAAAATCAATTAATGTAATTACGTCTAATTAAATGGCAATCGAGACCATAGGTACTAATCCTATTGGCTCTTTATTGATCATAATAAAACTTTTGAGATCGATTTCTGTTATACTTTATATCCTGCCATATTTTTGATTAATACATTTAGTTGGCATAAAGTAGGTCACAGTAGACAAGGAAACGTGGTTTTAACGTCACGTTATGTCGCGTGGAAACACTCCAATTATTGTGGTTTATTATCAGCTGGCATGAAAGTCATTTATTAAATTATATAGGTACATTTTATATTTCATCGGCTATATCGGTAACTGCGGTCATAGTGGTCAGTTTACCTAATTACCTACAGTAAAAGTTTATTTCAGATTTTAAACCAATATTTCTACAATGTAAGGGCACTTCTTACCAAGAACCTTTTCCGCCAGCAGTATATAAGTGTTTTAGTTACTAACTTTAGTTATTTAATATTGGCATATTGTTATATTTTCGTGATAAAACCTTTATTGAATGTGATGTTTGGTTTGTCAGGTTCACGAACGAGCAGCGCCTGCGGTTAGTGCAGTTCGTGACGGGCACGTCGTCGATCCCGTACGAGGGCTTCGCGGCGCTGCGAGGCTCCACGGGCCCGCGCCGCTTCTGCGTGGAGCGCTGGGGCCGCGTGGAGTCGCTGCCGCGCGCACACACGTGCTTCAACCGCCTCGACCTGCCGCCCTACCCCGCGCCCTCCCTGCTATACGAGAAGCTGCTGCTTGCCGTCGAGGAGACCAACACCTTCGGCATCGAGTGAGCGCCGCAGCTGCCGCCGCTCCTAGCGATAAACTCCCGACCCTCAGCTGTACCGAAACGACTGAGACTCGACTGTAATTTGAACTCGATGCGAGTTCGCCTGCCTGTGTTTACTGCGATGGACGCTGTCCTCGAGTTCGTCGAACCGCTGGCGCCGCGAGATGTGCTCCTGTCCGCGCGTCGAAGATATTTGCAGCTGTAAATAATTGTGACTAAATTACGAGTATTGTTGTCAATGTAAATAATAGTCAATTGATAGAGTAGCGAAACAAACAAAGATAGTGTTATTTTAGATTATAAGCTATGATGTAGATGTGCCTAGATATTTATTATTGTATCTAACTGGCCGCGTGTCCTACGAGGTTTGTACTTTGTTAACGCTTGTATATAAGTGAACGTATATTGTGGCTGTGAAACGGGACTCAAGTCCTGTGTTTAGTAATTACGCTTTTACGTCACTAATTTATATATTGTAATGGTAAACTTAAATTATTGCGAAATCATGTATTATGTAAATTATGTTGCGTACGACAAATACAATTTTACTCTTAATATCATGAAATACACTAATTACTAATATATATAGTTTCATTAATTATGTCAAGGCAAAAATTCATTTATTATTACAAACAACACTAGTCAGTTACAATAATTATTAACAATATTGTTTGTTTTAAATAATTATACTATATTATTATTATTGTGTAATCAGATTGTATGGCGCGGTTATCTGCAGTCGTAGTTAGCTCTGTAACAAACTACTTTGTAACTCAAATATTATAACAATATGAGCTCATGAATGTGCAACTTATGTGGACTTTTATTTTATACTTACACACCTTTCTTCTCTCTGGGAGGTAGGCAGATACTACGCACCATGTGGTCGCCAATAACGACAATGTGTAAAAGCCAATAATACCATATGATTTGAGTGATCAGATCCCTGTAAGCCTACTAAGAACCACCATTCCCAATTATATTAAAGTTAAAAAGTGGTTTTCCTTGTGGAAATCTCCCTTCTTTCATCGTTCCCATGTGCTTATGCACTAGCCACCACCTAGTTAAAGAACTAGTTAAGTCTAAAATAACTACAATGCAACCTAAAATAAATTTGCAGCCAAATATTTTGCTGACCTTAAGGAATTTTTCACATTAAAGTAATTTTTAATATCAGAGAACTACACTACTAACTTAGTTTATAAAGGAACGGTAAAAGTATGTGTGCACATTGATCATGTTGAATGACATCTAATTGAATTTAGTCCTAATAATAACATATTCAAAACAACTGATTTCAAAAATTACAATTATCTCATTATTTTCAATAGCATACATATACTACATACTACAAATAGTTTTGATAACTTAAAGCAAATGCCTAGGTAGGTACCTACCTAATATTTACTAAGACTTGTTACCATCAACATCCACACACTATCTGATATCTCAATAGAAAAAGGTACCTATATCATCTATTACACTTAGCAAACTTACATTTACTGTATTATCTTGTAAGAAACAAATATGTTGAATATTTACTGAAATTGTGTATTGTTTTATTATCTGTAAATTTTAAGTGAATTGTTTTTGTGTGAAAGTGATAAAATGTGTCAATATACAACATAAAATAACTCATGACTTGGTTTTATTTACCCAACATACCAGTGACACTGACATTGATAGTCTCTAGGGGGAGGAATACAGACAGAAGGTAAATAATGAAGAGAAATATCACACATACAAAATGTTTATTTTTCTGAAGTTGTGTAACAACAAAAATCAACCTTGTTATTTTTAAGACCTTATCTTTTAACATATATCAACTATTTACAGTTCCCAAAGTCTGCATTTGTCAACACAAACTCATGATAAAAAAATGCAACAAGGGTTACTTTTCACATGTTCTACTCTAAATTGTGACGGAGTTAATTCATAGCTTGTCACAGTCTGTAAGTTTAAAATCCTTAATCCATAAAACTCATCAAAGTTAAATCATAAGCTGGTGTGATTACAATATGATAAAAGCTACTGTTATTATAATTCCATATGCATACTGTAGCTATGTGAATCCAAAATTAAAACCTTAAAGTTATCCTCCCCCTCCCCAACATCCTACGTGATCTGCGAGCACTAGTCAACCCCCAAATCAATCTTATAAATCAAATTGATCAAGTCAATTAGAATTGTAGGCGATTTTAGTAGAAGTCGACTAAATTTAAATGTAATATAATACACACTTGTGTAAATATGTTGTATATTTACTTCAAAAATAACGGTACATACAATATTTTAATTTGTAACTCTATCGAAAGGGAGAAGATCGAAGGCTCACTGTGAGTCTAGCCAAGAGAGGGGAAATCCTTGCTGTCGTCGACCTTGGGTGGCGCTACTTGCGAGCGAAGTGCAGGGCGCTCCTCGCTGGGCTCGTCGCGCGGTGGGCCTCGGCCCCGGCCGCGCCCGCGCCCGCGTCCGCGCCCGCCGGTCCCGCCGCGCCGCGCTGTGTCGTTGAACGTGAACTCGATGCCGAGCACGCGCTTCTGGCGCCCCACGCGCTGCGGGTAGTCTGACATGTCATACTCCTCATCGCTGTCGTCATCTTCGCCACGTTCGCCTTCCTTCTTGCGCTCGAGCATCACCAAATTTTTCCACTGGCTGAGGTCCTCGCCCTCACCGGCCTTTCGCAGATTGTACTGCGGCGCAGTGCGCTGAGCATTTCGCAGAGCCTTGTACTCATCGAGTGTAAGCTCGCGCGGTTCCTCCTCTGTGGGAGCGGCGCGCTCAGCCTCCGGTTGCTGCCCGTCACCGGCGCCGGCTGCGTCCGGCACCTTCTCCTCTACCACCTCACCTTCAGAGCCAGTTTTGTTGAGTTCGTCAATCTCGTCCTTGAGCGTGCCCCAGTTGTGTGGACCGGCACCCTCGCGCTTGTCAACCGGCTTCACGCCGGTCTTATCAGAGCCGGACCTCCTGTCAAACTCACGCTTGCCTCTATTATCGTACGAACGCGGCCCGCGCGGTTCACGAGGTTCACGCGGAGGTCTCTGCCCGCGGCGCTCAGCTCCATCAGAATTCTCGTTGAAGTTGCGTCGCTCGTAGTTGGGGGGTCTACGATCGCCGAACTCACGCCTAGGAGGCCGTGGAGCACCCTCCTTGTTCTCAACCGCACCGTTCTGCGGCCGTTCCTCGCGGCGGCGCGGTGGAGGACGTTCGGCATTACGCTCAGTGGTGGGTCTAGCGGGCCCTTTGGGCTTCTGCTGCTCGCCGCTCCTATTTTCTTGAGACTTCACATTTTGGGTTTCCTTAATTCCTTTCCTGGTAGCGGGAGTACCGCCTTTAGGTTTGGTTTCCGGCTTGCCCTTATTCTCTTTTTCGGCTTCTTTGGTCTTCTTTTTGAGCTCCTTCGCTTGCTCTCGCGCTTTTAACGCATCAAGAGGATCGGACTCATCGTCCAAAAAAAGAGCGTATCTATTAACAACCCCCACACCGTAGGAATTCTCCATCGTGATCCTCTTGATGATTTAAT
This sequence comes from Catocala sponsa, assembly GCA_963564715.1. Classification (NCBI taxonomy): domain Eukaryota; kingdom Metazoa; phylum Arthropoda; class Insecta; order Lepidoptera; family Erebidae; genus Catocala; species Catocala sponsa. The sequence goes on along the minus strand of OY751335.1, from coordinate 27,616,269 downwards.
CACACAATAACTGGATGTTGGTGGATTATTTTCACGCACTTTAGTAAAGCGACATTTTGTCTTATTTTATTGATTTCATTTAATATGGCGGACGATAGCGAACGCACCTAATACGCCATATGACGAAAAGGAATAGAGAAGAGAATGAAAATGGCGGCACGATTGTATTTTTAATTTATTGTCTATGGTACACCAGATTATCTTAAAAACCAAAGATCCTAATCGCGCTGACATTCTTTTTAGATTACTAAATTCACTTACGTAGTTTCGTAATGAAAAGCGACAGGCCTATTAAACTATAAAAAGCAAATACGACGATTTATTACAATAAAAGTAATATAACTTCACTAAAATAAGTCCAATGCACAACGTAAATCACTAATTTTAATATGCTGGATAATTACCGTCTTGAAATATAGAGCATGTATGATCAGCATGAATGTAAAAATGTAAATAAATTTGACGAAAGTTCTGACATTTTTAATGTTCAAGCTAACGACAAACTATTATGGTAATATAAATAAAACCTAGATCAATGACATACATGATAATAAATTACTAAAATCATTAAGTAATTAATACATATTATAATGCATGTCATACGTCTAGGTTTCTCAAATTTGTAAATGTAGTTATTCCAGATTGGACGTTCGTATTTTACTTGTGTACCTAATTATTATCAAAATTAAACACACAATTTATTACCCGCTTTAACAGTTAAAACAGCTCCTGCATTACTTATACGAGCCTCGACCTAAGCAAGCCAAAATTTTTTCAAGTATCTCTTTATAATCAACACATATTGTAAAACAAAGTCCCCCACAGCGTCTGTCTGCCTGTTCACGATAAACTCAAAAACTATTTTTATTTTCACCAATAGACAGACTGATACATAAGGAAAGTTTAGGTCGTGTATCATTTGTTAAGGTTTTGTACTAACCGCACGTTGCCAGGGTGGCTAGTATTGTAACAAGAAAAAAGTAAGTCATAAATATTATAGCTTAGACAATAATAATGGACATACTTTATGACAATAATGACCTATTTTGACTAAGTTTTGGCAAATACACTAAACCTCAGCTAGAAATTTATTTAGTTCTGTAAGCATTGACTGGGCCCTGCCACTTATCTACTTCAGACATATTATGTGCGATTGAATGCTTCCACCATCAATGACACCAACGCCGGAATTCGTATGTCGCGCGCGGTAAAAGAAAATATTTTACTCTGAAAGTCATACTACCTTAGATCGATTATACAAATATACACCTAATCATAGATATACACCTAATCGATCTATCTAAGGTATCATAGGTTGCTAAGTATTTTGAAACACTACGTATGGAGATATTGACCAGTGATTTTTGAAGTCCTTTATCGCCGGTGTAAGCACATCCGTATAAACATTCAACTAAGGCCTTGGACGATAATACAAAAAGCCACCCCGTCAAAGAGTCAAAGAAACTAGTAATGCTTACCCAGAAATATTACTTGTATACATATTATGTAATTAATTGAACCAATCGCATAATTTAGTTCGTTTCATTGAATAAAATAATATTGTAGAAGTACATTGCTACATATCGTAAAGATATAATAACCTAATAAGTTCTTCTAAATACATACTAAAAACCTTACTACCTTTGTAGTCTCAGATTCAGAAATTTTTATCTGACGAAGTAATAATTCTATGTTCTGCATATAAAAGGAAACATTTAAAGGCTAAAGCTCACTCAATCAAGTAAATTCAAGGGAAAGAAAGAATTTTAATTTCATATGCCCAAAAATTAGACAAATGGTTAAGATAATAAAAAAATATATAATTTTGACCAGTTTCTGTTTTAATGAAGACTCTCGAGTCTACGTATGTATATATGTGTATATGATATGATTAATCGAGATAGAAAATTCCTGAATTGAATACACCCAATTTCTCTTTGAGTAATAGTCCATAAACTAAACAACACTACAGCACTTCTTGGTCAACTGGTCGTATCTATGCGCTAATCTGCTGCAGTTGGGATGAGATCTGTCTTCTGTCAAAAATGCCAAAATTAAAAATTTATGAAATTTGTAAACAATGTGCTTTGTTCATACACCGGCAAACCAATTATTATGAAATAAGAAGAATGAATACTAGGTAGATATGTAGACACATTCGAAAAGACTATATTGAGTAAGCCGATAACATCAATGGTATATGCGAAACTATTATCTTCATTTCAATTTGCAAATTTAGATTCTAATTTCTAACCTCAATGATAGCTTGATAGCACGTTTGTTCTAGAAGGCGACGGTGCAGGTGTTACAACAATTAGGAAACTTACGCATGATTTACTTTGCAACCAGCTATCGAAGTAATATCGTTTATTGAAGTTTAGGTAACTTATTCTTATATCACCATGAGTTTCTTGCCAAACGTGCGTGCCAGCGAATTTTGCTGTACCTGATTGTTGTAGGTAGTACCTAATTGCTATTTATATACAGTGCATATTACTAATTCTGACCAAATAGAAGTTCATGTAATAATTCAATATGTTTTGTTACATTTTTGTGAATGTCTCACATCAAAATTTTATCTAAGTTCTATGAATTTGATTACAGTTGATAATAACAATAATAATACTACCTTTTAAATTATTAGTTTACCACTAGAAATGCATAAGTAGTTTAAATCTCAATATTTTAACTTTAATTACAGTCTAAATGAGTTTTGATTTGTGTTATTTCATAAGGTCCAAAGCATTGAACAGATTTTGAGCTTGAATTTAATCAGAGAATAGGGTGTAGGGTACATGTGATTAGTCTAAATGTGGTAAGAGGTGACTATCAGAATAGGGGGTCACTACCCAGATTTTACATCGAAATAATTATAGAAAGTTGCTACCTCGTTGCTTCTAGTTACTACTAATCGTCATATAACTGCTACCCCCGTTTTTTTTTAAGTATACTACTTTTAAAGGTGACAGGCCATTCTGACATCGGGATGGCTGGTCAGTTAGCCAGTGAGAACAAACTGCGCAAATGAACAGAGTTGTTTTTTAACCAATAGTTGCTACTAGACTGCTACCTTTCTATACATGGCATTAGCCTTTAAGGATAAAAAGTTATTAGCAATTTACTATTTTGATGCCTAAATGCCTGTAGAATTAAAAGAGCAAATTTGGAACCAAATACAGCTATTTTACTATAGTATTGTAAGCTGCTCACTTTCATGAAGTGATTGTAATATCTAAAACATTATTCATGTTGACATTTAACATCTGAAAACATGTAAATATGTAGTTAGAGTTAATCTTGTGCGTTCTGCATCACTAGCAACAGTATTTTCTTGTTTCTTTTGAGTAATTCCATCAGTAAACTGTTACTGTACTGAAAATTGTAAATAACAATAAAATCTATACTTACTAATAATAAATAAAAGCAAAACATTGAAAATAAATGTAAGCAAGACGAAAGTAATGGTATTTGAAAAGGAAGAGTACGTGACGATGTGTAATATTATGATTGATGGAGAAAAAGTGGAGCAAGTGAAAGAGTTTGTATATTTGGGTACTTTGTTTACAAGGGATGGTAAACATGACGGAGATATTGAAAGGAGAACGATTGCTGGCAACAAAGTGAATGGAGCCCTACGCGCTTTTATGAACAGTCAAAATGTATCCGAAAAGGCACGTTTGGCTGTTCATAGAGGACTATTAGTGCCCACACTTATGTATGGAAGTGAAAGTTGGGTATGGCAAAAGAAGCATGAGGGCAGAATAAATGCTGTAGAAATGAGAGCGTTGAGAAGCATATGTGGTGTGACTCTGAAAGATAGAATAAGAAATAGTGTGATTAGAGAGAGATGCGGCATGAAAGTGGATATAGTTACAAGAATAGAAAAGGGTATGTTAAGCTGGTTTGGACATGTAGAAAGAATGGACGAGGAAAGACTGACTAAGAAAGTTTATAAGGCTAGTGTGGATGGAACAGTTGCAAGAGGAAAACCTAGGCGAACGTTTCTCGACCAGATCGGAGGCGTCCTGGACAAAGGCCAGGTTAAGAGCTCCTTGAACCGACGGGCGTGTATGAGGAATGTGATGAAAGTGAATGAAGCCAGAGAAGTGGGTCAGGATCGTAGCAAATGGAAATCCGTAGTCTCTGCCTACCCCTCTGGGAAACAGGCGTGAATCTATGTATGTATGTATGTACTAATAATAATAATATTTTATAATAATAATATTTTATAATAATAATATTTTATAATAATAATAATATTTTATTTGCAAAATCAATAGTTACAAATATTGTGTAAAGGTATACATATTTTTTGTTTGTTTGTTTTGTTTTCAATGTGTGTTATTGTTACATGTAGTTCTTTGGCCTGAAGTAGAATACATTTCTTGTCTGCCTGTAATCAAAATTGTTCTTTGTTGCTTCTGCTACTTGTTATATGAATATTCAAACAGGCATTATTGTAGAAATATCCAATATTTAAAATACAATGAATTTCTGAGTTTTGTACATTTTGAGTAATTAAATGAATGTGTTATTATTATCCTAACTAATATTATAAAAGTAAAATGAGTTTGTTTGTTACCTTATCATGCCTAAACCACTGAACCGATCATCCTGAAATTTTGCATATACGTTGTCAGGTGTACAGAAACGCACATAGGCTACCTTTCATCCAGAAAAAAATTACTGTTCCCGAGGAAAACAACAAAAACGTTCTTATGATAATAGATGGCGCCACGTTTCTTTCGAATCATGATTGAATTATATTATTACAAGCAGAGTACAACCCGAATTGATTGTCAAATTCTAAATTAACGCGAGCGAAGCCGCGGGCAAAAGCTAGTAGTTATATAAAATGTTTGTTTTACCATTGCTCAGTAACTACATATAATGACACAATAATTCCACGTTTATTTATTACATTATATTATCATTAGTTTTTGCCCGCGGCTTCGCTTGCTAGGGAACAGCCCTTCTTTACTGGATGAAAGATACTCTATGTCCTTTTCTGTTCCCTTGATTTTATGATAATCGGTCGAGTAGGTAAGGTCGTAACAAACCAACAATCTCACATTCGCATTTATATTAGACTAGCTTTTACTCGCGGCTTCGTTCGCGTAAACGTAGGTTAGGTTATGTTAGTAAGTAGGCCATTTTTAAATAAAATATAGCCTATGTAACTCGCTGATTATATAGCTATGCAAGGGTGAAAGAAATTTTAAAAATCGGTCTAATCGTTTTTGATATAAACCCTTACAAACAAAAAATCAAATCTTTCGTCTTTATAATACCTACTACTAGATGTTCCCGCGGTTTCACCCGCGTTTATCGTTACTGCGCCGCCCCCGTGGGTCGTAGCGTGATGTTATAATTATAGCCTATAGCCTTCCTCAGTAAATAGGCTATCCAATACTAAAAGAATTTTTCAATTCGGACCAGTAGTTCCTGAGATTAGCGCATTCAAACAAACAAACTCTTCAGCTTTATAATATTAGTATAGATTTAAAAATACTGCTAGACTGTCTTTGGAATAGCCAAATATAATTATATTGAGTGGCTCAATGCTTGTCATGGCTCAGTTGATACTTGATAAGCGCGCGGTCAAGCGAACACAAGCATCCGGCATAAACTGTAAACGCCTACCCGCATCACCGCGGGTCTTTCGAGAGACGACAAGGCCCGCGGGAGCATGACCGCACAACATTATCTGCTTATGGGTTGTTGACTTACATTGCAATTTTTATTACAAAAAGCTAGCACGAGCAATAATTCCTATATCGCGGGGAACTTTACAAACATTCAAACAACGGACACAAAGAACACCCTGACTTGGCAACTATTTGTGGATCACACAATTTTTGTTCCGTCAAAGTCAAAGTCAAAGTCAAAAATCATTTATTCACTTAGGTCACAAAGTAAGACTTATGAACGTCAAAGGGGTTAGTGAGCTTGTTACATTTACTGAATTTATATTTATGTTAGTTGCAAGGTTCAGGCAAAAGGTTGAGCATATAATAATAATAATAATAATGATTTATTTCTGTAAGTAGGTTTGTAGAAACATTTTTACATGTCAATCATATTTTGAAAACTAGATGAGGCCGGCGTTTCATATCTGACTACTCTGAGAAGAAAGGCCGAAACAAACTCATAGGTCACAGTCTCTTTTAAAGTCCAGACATAATCTTGGTCAGATCATGTGAAGACCATGCAGATTGGTGTCTGAAATGGTCTTTTGAGGAAAGAATCACACAGATTGAGTGGACCTGTCAAGTCAGTGCACGCAATTGTCAGTAATCGTGCAGCTCAACTCAGAACTTAAGGAGCTCAACGATTCGACGAACAATACCAAAGAAAGGACATTTGGGTAGGTCGCAAAAAGTACCTACTCAAACTGCCAGAGAAGATACCTGCAAGAAACTCAAGGCCACTCTTTTAAATTACCATCAAATTATAATTTCAGTATTTTACAACTCATTTATGTACCAGGTGTTGCAGTCATTATGCCATATGACACTGTCCATACAAAACTAAATTCTAAAAATAAAGGAAAAGTTAATAATCGGTAACGAACCTACTACACTCGATGAGGAGGCAGCGGCGAGGCGACCACTTAAACCACTACGCCCTCCGTGCAGTCCAGACAAATTGTTGAGACCGTGGTTAAAACAAACGAAATCGTGCAAAGTTAGACTAAGGCCAACGAATCAGCTGGTCTGCTTTGTTACCAGAGCCTGCTCTTCACCGCTACTGCAAAATCGAAATACGCACATTCGTATGATATTGGAATACAGATGTGCACAACGCCAACATATTTTCGACGAAATATAGTATTTTTAAAATAAGCTATAACAAAATATAGTACATTTATAAAATATATAGTATTTTATGGAAAACATTTATTTGTTACGGATTTTTTAAATATGTTCGACCTTGTTAATTTGACATCACGGACAGGTTTGAAACGGATTATGTACGGAAAGGTATATGCTTTCGCATCAGTAGTAAAGGAGCGTCGATAGTTTTTTTAAATAAAGGTTTTAGTTTGTTGTTTTTCGTTGTTGAAATATAGTATTTTAGCATACTATATTATATTTCTTCAACAGTATATAGTATACGCAGACCCGAAATATAGTAAAATACTATATATTATAGTACGGTAGGTAACCCTATTAGTTACTGTCTACGGCTCTACGCGCAGTCAAACAGGCACCTACTAAGGCTACCTACTATCTTATCTTGTGTGTGGGGGCCAGTCAGTGCAGACCGGCGACACCTCGACCCAGTGGGATCTTTTGTATCGACACTCTCCCAATAACGACTGCCATAGATGTTCATGGCAGCTGGGACCGACGGCTTAACGTGCTCTCCGAGGCACGGAGCAGGCGATAATTGTCAATCAATACGCACATAATTTCGAAAAGTCATATAACTTCCGAAAGTCAGAGGTGCGCGACGTGGGTTCGAACCCGAGACCCTCTGCATTGCAGTTTGTTGGTCTCCCCACTGAGCTATCGCTGCTCAAGGCTACCTACTAAGTATATTGTTAGGAATCGGATGTGAAACAGCTTAAAAAAATAACAAACGCATGTTAACCTTTAAATAATCATTGACTTATTCAAGAAATGCATTAGCAAGTAAAGTAAGAAATAATTGATATCACCCAACAGCGATCACACAGCACGTCCGTTCCGTCCGCCGCTCGATGTCAAAAAAAGTCATTGCGCGCCGAGCGCGCCTTTATAGCACGCTCGATCGGATGATTCGTGACGTTACTTGTTTACGTCGCATTCCGCAACTAACACGGCCTCTCCTGACACTCTGACGTCCTCGTCAGATCTGGAAGATGAACCTGCCTAACCTGACTGGCAGTCTCAGTGTAGAATTTGGTTCCTCATTTTCACTTCAATCTAGTAGGCCTAGGCTCCAAGTTCGTATACCTCATTTGTGATAACAATAAACAGCCCCGCGTCACAACCGCAAGCGTGCACTCAAACAGCCATGACCGGTGCATGAACATTGCTATCCAATAGTTTCACAAAACATATTCAGAAATCATAACTAATGAGATGTCCCCCATAGCAACGCTATGCCAGCTAGTATAGTTTGCCAACACACACCATAGGAAGCTGCAGTGGGGCAAGCGCATGTGGTTGAGAGGTACGTAACCTCCCTTAAGAAATACTGCTCACGCCATAGGTAGCTGCCATCGAGCAACCGCACGTGGCTTCTAGACAATAAAGCACACGCCATAGGTAGCTGCCATCGGCAAGCGCACGTGGCTAAACCACTCACCACCAGTGAAGAAGGCACACGTAACCGGCGTCCACTCTTCTTTAACTGTGCGTTGTGTCGAAGTGCGCGTGCGGTGCGCTCACCCCGAAGAGACAGCCGGGCGCGTCGGCGGCGTCGCGCGAGATGCACTGCGACAGCTCGCCGGCGTCCACGGCGCAGGCGCGCACGTGCACCACGAGCAGGTCGTCGGCGTGCGGCGACAGCGACAGGCGCCACACGGCGTGCGCCGGCACGCGCCGCTTGAGGCGCAGCGAGCGCGCCTCCAGCAGCAGCAGCGCGCCCGTCGACACCACGCACAGGCAGCGCGCCACGCGCCCCGTCGACACCACGCACAGGCAGCGCACCACGCGCCCCGTCGAGCGCGCCACCTTGCCCACGACGTCGGCAAACACGACGTAGCGGTCGCCGGCGGCGTCGAGCCCGCGGCGCCACGCGGCCGACGCGCGCAGGCGCACGTAGTCGCCCACGAACGGGTGCGCCACGCTGCGCGCGTAGTTCAGTTTGCGGTCCTTGAACAGTACGCTGGCCGTCACCTTCTCGCGCATGCGGTTGCGCGCCGTCTGGTCGAACACGCCGCGGTACAGCCGGCAGCGCCACGCGTGGTGCAGGCGGCGCAGCAGCGCGTCGGCACGGCCCAGCAGGCGCGGCGCGCCACACGCCGGCCACGCGCCATACGCTGGGGACATATGGCGCGCCGGCAGCCGCCGCCACAGCCGCGCCAGGTAGCGCCGCCGCGCGCTCGCGCACCACGCGCGCCACAGCAGCTGCTTGGATCCTCGTGTTCTATATTGCACGTATAGCTTTCTTTCCGCAACCGCACCTGTGAACAGATTAGGCAGAAGGCGTCCCCGCTGCCTAAGGTAGATGGAGGCATCTCTGATTCGCACATCTACACTTTAAACTAGTAGACAGAAGCATCTCTGATTCGCTTGTCTACTTTATCACACGGACAGAGGCATCCCTGATTCGCGTGTCCTGGACAGAGGCATCTCTGATTCGCATGTCCGCTCCGGTTGCACGATATGCACCATGACGTCACCGGATATGAGCCACTTGACAAAAGATGCTAGCGCCGCCGCGCGCTCGCGCACCACGCGCGCCACAGCAGCTGCTTGGATCCTCTTGCCATAGGACCCCGCCAAGAGCTCCAACTCATAGCGGTAGTGCGGAAGCTGCTGGATGACTTGTTGCTCTACTCGATTCACGCGTAACCGTTCGGCCGTCCTCAAATATTACGTGACAGCCTCACGTAGTTAGACCTTACCTTACTGAGAACGATGTGCTGTGTTCATTTTATTTGTAAACGCCAGAACCTAGTTCTATTACTTGTGAGCAATGGAATCTTTATCCCACTTCTGATGTTAGGAATCGGATGTGAAACAGCTTAAAAAAATAACAAACGCATGTTAACCTTTAAATAATCATTGACTTATTCAAGAAATGCATTAGCAAGTAAAGTAAGAAATTGATATCACCCAACAGCGATCACACAGCACGTCCGTTCCGTCCGCCGCTCGATGTCAAAAAAAGTCATTGCGCGCCGAGCGCGCCTTTATAGCACGCTCGATCGGATGATTCGTGACGTTACTTGTTTACGTCGCATTCCGCAACTAACAATATTATAAGGATCGATCTCTACCTACCAGCATGTCATATATACAGACGTTAATATCATAAAATATTGTTAGTTGCGTAATGCGACGTAAACAAGTAACGTCACGGATCATCCGATCGAGCGTGCTATAAAAGCGCGCTCGGCGCGCAATGACTCACTTTGACATCGAGCGGCGGACGGAACGGACGTGCCGTGTGATCGCTGTTGGGTGATATCAATTATTTCTTACTTTATTTGTTAATGCATTTCTTGAATAAGTCAATGATTATTTAAAGGTTAAAGTGCGTCTGTTATTTTTTAAGCTTTGAAATTAAACTACTATATACGGATTTTATTGCGTTGTTTATTTGACACTTTATTACAATTTTTTTTGAAAACTGTTACACTACTATTACTACTAAACTTTACAAATTTTTAAGCTAATTAAATTATTGAAACTATTAAAACTATTACTATACTATTATACTATTTATATTTGTGTTTACACTTTCCCCGACGTTTACAATACTCCGTGCAGATAAAGGAAACGCTACGGTCATAATGGATACGTCAGATTATAAACATAAAATTGAAAATTTACTTTCGGATGAAACAACATACAAACACTTTAAAACAGACCCTACAAACAAAATATTGAACAAAACCAAAGACATCATACATAAATACTCCGAAAAACTAGATCTAGACGTTAAACAATTAATACCAGCTTGCGTAAAACCTCCAAAGCTGTATGGGTTACCAAAAATACACAAGGAAAACGCTCCCCTACGTCCTATTGTGAGTCAGATCGACACACCAACTTACAGACTGGCTCAGAACGTAGCGAAGATACTCTCACCACTCAAAGGCAACTCGAGAGCACATGTAAAGGATTCATACCATTTTGTGAGTGAGATTAAACACCTACGTCTCACTAACAATGGTTAGTTTTGATGTACAGTCATTATTTACATGCATACCTGTACATGACTGTATTGAAATAACTAAAAGGAAGCTAATAGAGTACAATATGCCTGAGGAATATGCAGAACTACTTAAGCATTGCTTAACAACTGGCTATCTGTTGTGGGACAATAAATTCTACATACAAGTTGATGGTGTGGCAATGGGCTCCCCAGTATCGCCTGTTGTTGCCGATATATGTATATATGGAGCACTTTGAGGCTCGAGCTTTGCAGACTGCCCCCCATCACACCCAGGATTTATAAGAGGTTTGTAGATGATACTTTTACAATATTACCAACAGATAGTGTTAGTGTATTCCTAGAACATCTTAATTCCATTAATAACAACATCCAATTTACTATGGAATTAGAGGCAAATAATTCATTAGCTTTCTTAGATGTACTTGTCATCAGGAATCCTGATCATACTTTGAGCCACACTGTGTATAGGAAAAAGACCCATACAAATCCCGATGATCCGATTAAAAACCACATTTATAGGCGCTATAGAAACTTCTTTCAAGACCTTGTGAGGAAAATAAAAAATAAATACAACAGAGAACAGTTAGAAAATAGTTATAATCAGCCAAACAAATTATGGAAAGCAATAAAAACAATTACACAATCGACTACCCAGAAAAACTCATCCCTTAACTTACTTGACATTAAAGAGAATCAAAAAGAGTCGATAGATTATTGTAATAATTTCTTTGCTACTGTAGGGCAACGGCTTGCCAGTCAAATATTAAACCGACGGCACCAATCACAGAGTACACTAGTCTCCAATGTTCCATCATCAGTTTCTCCAAAAAATTCCCTATTTTTTAACCCTACCAGTGCTATGGAAATAGAAAAACTGATCCTCCAACTTAAGGACAACAGTGCCCCAGGAATAGATGGTGTTACAAACCGGCTCATTAAGTCAATCAAAAATAACATAATTGAACCCTTAAGTTACATATACAATCTGAGTATAGAAACGGGCACATTTCCTAAGATTTGGAAAGTCGCAGCTGTAACACCCATTTATAAGGGAGGCGCTAGCAATGATCCCAACAATTTCAGGCCTATTTCTCTGCTTTGTACCTTCTCTAAACTTCTTGAAAAAATAATAAATAATCAATTGGTTGACTTTTTGGAAAAAGAGAAACTTCTTTCAGACCGTCAATTTGGCTTTCGCCGGGGCAGATCCACCGAAAGTGCCGTGACACTTTTGACTAACATTACCGCTAAGCATCTTGATGATGGATCGGCATGTTTAGGTGTCTTTCTCGACCTAGCGAAAGCCTTTGACACTGTCTCTATCCCCATTCTTCTAAAAAAGCTTGAAATTGTTGGAATCAGAGGCATGTGCTTGAACTGGTTTCACAGTTACCTTACAGGTAGATCACAACTTACAAAAATAGGTACATCCATAAGTGAGGAACAAGAGGTAGATTTCGGGGTCCCACAAGGGAGTATCTTGGGCCCTACGCTCTTTCTTATATACATAAACGAGCTATCCTCTTCTATTTGTGTATCTAACGTTGACATCATCAATTATGCAGATGATACAGTTTTGCTTTTCCACGAGAGATCATGGAGAAAATTGACAACGATTGCAGAGGAGGGACTTACCCGAGTATGGGAATGGTTGGAAAGCAACCTTTTAACTCTAAATACTTCTAAAACCAATTATTTATGTTTCCACAAAACGGCTGCGTCAGCCCCTCCCTCTGATCTGAAACTTGTCATTCACACATGTTCCTCCGGGAATGCACCATTGTCAAACTGCTACTGCAATACTATCCAGCGTGTAACTAAAGTAAGATATCTAGGAATAACTATTGATGAAAAACTTAGTTTCAGAGAGCACGTCGTAGCCACGTCAGCAAGAATCAGGAAACTCATATACGCAATGAAACAGTTACGCGACGTGGCTCCAACGTGCTTACTGAGACTGGTTTATATAACACTGGGTCAATCCCTGCTTGAGTACTGTATTCTGGCTTGGGGTGGCACTGCAAAATCGCACCTGATTAACCTAGAAAGGGCTCAACGCGCAGTATTAAAAACAATTCTGCATAAACCCTATCGGTATCCTACGGTACATGTATTCAAGGACACTCAAGTTCTGAGTGTGAGGAGACTATTCATAAAGAAAATCACACTCCTTACCCACAAAGAGGTACTCATCTCAGATTACTACGATGAAATGATCGAGAAACGCGTCTTTCATATCCCATCCTTCCCAGTAAAAACAGAATTCGCTAAAAGGTTCTGCAGTTTTCTAAAACCATTTGTTTATAATAAAATAAATAAAATATGTAACATACACACTCTACCCTTGCGCAAAGTAAAGACCATTATTAATAAGGAACTTTTAAATTGGGACTACGATAAAACGGAAGGCTTTTTGAAAACATTGTTATAATAATATATTACGTTTATAATTATTCTACAACACTTTTATGTTTTTTGAACTGTTCAGATGTTTACTTTAATATTATGTTTGTTTTTCTGTCTTCTTACCTAGAATTTAAAATACACATACCATAAATTATATTTGATAATTGTAATAATTTTGATAGATAAATACATATAGTTAATTATTTAATATATACCTATACCGTCCGCTCGTTCATTGCCTCAGTATTTAATAGCAAATTCAAAAATAAATTGTTAACTTTCATAATAATTGTGAACTACCCGCGGGACAGGCTCAGCCTAGTGCGGGTAGTTATGGTAATTGCTAATCATAACTATTTATAAAAACCTGTAATGAATGGAACTGTATAATGTCAACTATTGTAAAATACCTTTATGCTAAATAAATTATTATTATTATTATTATAAATAGGTACTTAAACGGTGAATCTCACCACCATCCTAAACAGTTAGCTACCGTGGGAATGTCTTTGTTTCAGAGAGCCCACGGGTCTGTGACAAGAAACACCTGGACGCCGAGCTTCAACATGTCAAGCAAGTACTGCAAGACAACAAGCTCCAACAGCCGCGCCGCTGTCACAGATCCCGAGAAAAGCCAGCCACAGTCGAGCGCCAGCCTGCTATACTACCTTATGTAAAAGGTGTCACTGACAAGATTGGCTACATCTTGAAGCGAGCTTCAGTCAACACATACTTCAAGCCGCCAACGAAGATAAGCCAATTTTTACCATCCGTCAAGTGCCAACTACCCTTACAAGATGCAGGGGTCTATAAAATAGATTGTGACTGCGAACTCTCATACATTGGTCAAACCAAGAGAAGCATAGGCACCCGCTTAAAAGAACACATAGCTGATGTAAAACACCAACGCTCGTTGAAGTCTGCTGTGTGTGAACATGTGCAACAGGGGACCAACCACTACCTGAGATTTGACAAACCACAGATACTCGCTAAAGAACACCGATTCCTACCAAGGATGCTTCGCGAGGCTATTGAAATCAAGAAACATCCTAATTTCAATAGAGAAGATGGTTGGAATGTACCACCAGCTTGGGATCCAGTAATTCAAATAGTCAAACCCAAGAAGAACCAAACCACAGCTAGACTTCATGATACTTTGAGCTCATTCTGCGTAAATAGAAACACCCATGATTAAATTATGTTCGGGTACTTTGAAATAACTACACTGGAACCTTGAGACAACTACCATCTTAGTCTCCCCGTGACCATGGCTGCTGAAAAGCAACCGAAACGTCGGGGAAAGTGTAAACACAAATATAAATAGTATAATAGTATAGTAATAGTTTTAATAGTTTCAATAATTTAATTAGCTTAAAAATTAGTAAAGTTTAGTAGTAATAGTAGTGTAACAGTTTTCAAAAAATTTTGTAATAAAGTGTCAAATAAACAACGCGATAAAATCCATATATAGTAGTTTAATTTCAATGAATAACATTCGCGTAAACAGAAGACAATATTATTTTTTAAGTTGTTTCACATCTAATTCCTAACATCAGAAGTGGGATAAAGATTCCTTTGCTCACAAGTAATAGAACTAAGTTCTGGCGTTTACAAATAAAATTAACACATCACATCGTTCTTGTTTAAGGTTGGGTCTAACTACGTGAGGCTGTCACGTAATAGGCACGATCGTGGTTGAAGAGAAAATTGAGGACGACCGAACGGTTACGCGTGAATCGAGTAGAGCAACAAGTCATCCAGCAGCTCCCGCACCACCGCTATGAGTTGGAGCTCTTGGCGGGGTCCTATGGCAAGAGGACCCAAGCAGCTGCGGAACACATGGTTTTATGGCGCGGAGAGTGGACGCCGGATACGTGTGCAGCCTTCTTCACTGGTGGTGAGTGGTTTAGCCACGTGCGCTTGCCGATGGCAGCTACCTATGGCGTGTGCTTTGTTGTTTAGAAGCCACGTGCGCTTGCCGATGGCAGCTACCTATGGCGTGTGCAGTATTTCTTAAGGGAGGTTACGTACCTCGCAACCACATGCGCTTGCCTCGCTGCAGCTACCTATGGTGTGTGTTGGCAAACTAGTTATGATTTCTGAATATGTTTTGTGAAACTATTAGATAGCAATGTTCATGCACCGGTCATGGCTGTTTGAGTGCACGCTTACGGTTGTGACGCGGGGTTGTTTATTGTTATCACAAATAAGGTATACGACCTTGGAGCCTAGGACCACTAGATTGAAGTGAAAATGAGGATCCAAACTCTACACTGAGACTGCCAGTCAGGTTAGGCAGGTTCATCTTCCAGACCTGACGAGGACGTCAGAGTGTCAGGAGAGGCCGTGTTAGTTGCGGAATGCGACGTAAACAAGTAACGTCACGAATCATCCAATCGAGCGTGCTATAAAAGCGCGCTCGGCGCGCAATGACTCCCTTTGACATCAAGCGGCGGACAGACCGGACGTGCTGTGTGATCGCTGTTGGGTGATATCAATTATTTCTTACTTTATTTGTTAATGCATTTCTTGAATAAGTCAATGATTATTTAAAGGTCTGTTATTTTTTTAAGCTGTTTCACATCTAATTCCTAACAATATATAATTGTTTTACCGCTTGTTTTTGAATACGCGTTATTTATAGGTTTCAGTTATTTATTTCATAAACAAATATACATTTGTGTTGAAATATTTGAATACACACACTATTGTGATTACACTTTACCAAATACATAAATCAATTTCCATTCATTAAAATAATAATACTATAATGAAAATACATAATGTCAAATCATCTGAATTATTGGAAGTCAAAATACTATTATTGATATATAAAATTATTGCAATACATTATAAAATTAATCATTACCAATTATAATTTATTTTTATCCTTATAAAATTCGTCAATACTATAATAACACTTCTGAATCAATAATGTATTGAGTTTATTTATAAATATGTTTACATTCACAATATTCTTTAATTCTAATGGTAATATATTTATAGACTGCACACTTGATGAGTGTTTTACAACTTTAAGCTTTGCTTGGAGGATAGTAGGCAGTATCATACATATAAATAATAAATAATGCGTAATTTCATAAAAATCAAAAGAATATTCGATATATTGTAATATTAAGATATGTTTTGTTTTTAAATCTTCAATGGCGTCATTTAACAACATTTATAATTACTTATTACTATTATAGTTACTTAATTATTCATCGCTTGTTCTTAGATATATGTACATTATTTAAATATGTATTTGTGCGGGACTAGTAAATAGACAGTAAATCATAGTGTATATACAGTAGTTAATCGTGAACTAAGTGAATAGTTAACTGATAAGACAGTACATAGTATTTATGTGTTAGTATATAAGGTTTATACTGGTATTCTTATTAGATTCATATGCTTTAATGTTTTAATCTTATCAGATTTATTCGTACAGAATAGTTTCATCATCATCATCATCAGTCTATAATAGTCCACTGCTGGACATAACCCTACCCCACAGAGCGCCATAGCGCCCTGTCTTCAGCTTGCCGCATCCAGCATCTGCCTGCAGTCTTTCGCAGATCGTCATACCACCTGGTCGGAGGGCGTCCTACACTACGTTTGCCGAGTCGCGGTCTCCACTCAAGAACGCGCTTACCTCAGCGGTTGTCGGTTCTTCGCGCGATATGGCCAGCCCAGTGCCACTTCAGCTTGCTAATTCTCTGAGCTATGTCGATGACTTTGATTCTCTGTCGGATATATTAGTTACGAATCCTATCCTTCAGAGAAACTCCGAGCATAACTCTCTCCATAGCTCGCTGAGCGACTTTGAACTGGTGGACCAACCCTACCGTGGGTGTCCATGTCTCCGCTTCGTAGGTCATGACAGGTAGCACGCAATGATTGAATAGTTTGTTTGTATAGAATTCATAGTGAGTAGGTACTTAGGTGTAAGCAGTACGAGTTATGTTAACATTTTATGTCTTGGTATTGTATGTTTTATATTTTTCCTGTATAGTTTACGATGTGTAGATACTAAAAACATACAATTTATAATATATTGTTATTGAAATTTATAAGAAAAAAACCAAATTCCGACGCTTTGCTCTCATTAGTCGAAAGTTTTGTTCTATAATTGTTGACTAATCACAGGGGCTAAATTTTTTGGTCCTTTCGTTATAAAAGAGAGGTCGGATCGTCAGCGGGCAGCAAGCAACATTAGGAAGAACACTCCGAATAAAGAAGATCTACAAGGAAGAATCCTCCTGGCTTTTATTCTCCACCAACCCAGCAAACAAATGCCCCTGCATGGAACAGTATTAATATTTAGGGGTCCATATTGGCTCACATAAAATTCTAAATCCTATTCTTTGTCTTACTACAGATTTGTGTTCATAATAATCACTCTTCATAATTTGATTTCCCATACTTTTTTTATTCATACATCTTTATTACTACCAACGGAGCTCATAACAGTTAGTGATCATATTTTTTTAATAATACTGTTACTACCAATAACCAGTTTAAACTTTTTTTTTCAGATCTTTTTTCATCATAACATTCAATGATCATATTGTTTTAATTAATAATGTTGTTACTAAGAACATATTTCAACTCATAACGTCGTTGTTCAGAATAGCTTAATTTCTGTCGGTTTGTCTGTCTAATTTTCTATCAAAAATTAGTTTCTGGCGTTTCGCCGGCCGCTGCCGCGGCACGCTCGCTTCGCTCGCTCGGCTCGCGCGTCGTTGGGGTCACAGTTCTAGTCTAACCTAACCTACTTGTCTGGTAGCATCGCGTTTCTGGTAGCAATTTGATTTTCGAGTAAACAAATGTATGAATATAGACATTATGATTTTCAATAATATGGATAAAAACACTTAAGAAATTTATAAAAACAAATATTAGAATAAAACACATTTATGAATATTATAGTTATTGATTCAAATGATTATGAGTTTCGATCATTAGTATAAACAAATATATGAAAACAAATATTAGTAAAAACTAAGTGTATAATAATTAGTGATATTATGAATTACAATGATTATAGTTTTTAATATTTTTATTTTTTATTTTTTATGAAGAATGATCATTATGGTTTTAAATGGTATGAGAAATATTTTCAAACCTCCGATGATAGGAGTTGAAAAGTTATGTAAGACAATGCGCACCCAATATTTAGTTATTATAAAAATAACATTCAAAGTATTATAATATTAGGATAATTTAGGATGTATTTAGTTTTTAATAGATTGTTATCCAAGTTATCGTCATCAACGATAAAACCTAGGTTTAATGGTATAAATAGAGCGGCATGATAAAATTTGGCGGGACTTTTGATAGACTGGCAACACGAAATAAACTTTTGAAAAAGCTTTGTTTTCTTTATAATACAATATCAATACGTCTCTATCATTTATTAATATAATTTAAGTAAACGAAATCTGATAAATATTTATTTTCACCAATTCGTTCACGTGGTACAGTTTATGTAATCGCAATAATGAATAACACGTTACAAACACTGATTGAAATTGATTCCACAGATGCAGCATTAGTTTACAATTGTTCCCCACAAGATATCACTAGAATGATCAGTATAAAACAATCTGACTTTACCATTGTTTCTCAAAACATCAAAAGCGTTTATACTAATCACCACGACTTATTACTAAATTTACATAATATAAAAATTTATACTGACCTAATAATTATAAGTGAATGCAGGCTAAACCCCAGTAAACCTACACCTCAAATTAGTAACTACACATGTTATCAAACAACAAACCACCTTAACAAAGCAGATGGAGTTGTAGCATATATTAAAAACACTCACAAGTTGAAAGTCACAGAAGTGAAACTCACACATGCGTCCTGTCTACAGGTCAATGTTCTGCCTGGTCTTACAATACTAGTCATATACCGATCTCCCTCTATTTTAAATTCAGACGACAACTACAATTGCTTCTAGCAAAAACATCATCATCACTGGAGACATAAATATAAACTTAATACATACCCAAGAAAAACTTCATTATGATCGCTTAAATAGACTAAATTACCTAAATATGCTGGCTATGCATGGTCTACTTCCAGGTCACTCTCTGCCTACTAGGGGAAAAAACTGCCTTGATCACTTTATACTAAAACTAAACTTACAAAACAAAAAAGCAACTATAGCAATTCTCGACACTACCATAACAGATCACTCCATGATTTTCCTAAAAAATTCAAATAATAAACATAGGCCAGTTACTTGCATTACAAAATCGAAGCTTAACGTAGAGTCTGCACTGGAGTGCTTAAAACTGGATGAATTTTACAAGTTATTGCACTTAAATGATCCAAATGCACTTCCAGATCGATTAATAAACACATTACATACATGTATATCCGCCAATACGTTTACAAAGTCAATCCCTATAAAATGTAGAATAATAAAACCATGGATGACATTAGGCCTGCTCCGCTGCATCCGAAACCGAAACAATATGCAAAAAAGTCTTAAACTGGAACCCTACAACGACATATTAAAAATAACTTACAAAAGATACCGCAATTTTTGTACTTGTATAATAAAAAAGCAAAAACGTAAATATGACCGTGATCAATTAACTAAGGCACAAAGAAACCCTAAAAACCTATGGTAGTCTATAAACAAAATAACCCAGCACAAACCGAGCAAAATATCTAATACAGAACTATTAGAGCTCAAACCTTTCCCTAAGGAGTCCATTGACGCAGTAAATGATTATTTCTGTAAGATTGGCAAAAGTTTAGCAAACGAGATAATAGGTAAAATCACCGCGAATAATAGCACTACTGCTGACTCGCCTGACAACACACCGTTATCTTCATTTGTACTCTTAAATACTGCCCACCACGAGGTATATCATACTTTGATGAGTCTGAAATCTGATAGCGCAATAGGGTGGGATAATATACCTATCAGTTTTCTAAAAGCAGCGCATAAATTCGTCGTTCCAATTATTACACATCTGGCTAACCTACTCGTATGCTTTGAGCATGCGACCTTCCCTACAGCATTAAAACTGTCATTAATAACACCTGTATATAAGAACGGCGATAAAACGCACTCGTCTAACTACCGACCCATTTCAGTCTTACCATCCATTTCTAAAATTATTGAAAGATTGATTAATTCACGGCTTATAACTTACTTGAACAAATATAACCTGTTATCACCAAACCTATGTATATGGATTTAGACAAGGAAGGTCGACAGAGGACGCAGTGCTAGCGCTTGCCTCCACTGTTACAAGTATAGTGGATAGTGGAGACAAGTGTATTGCTGTTTTCCTCGACCTTAAAAAAGCGTTCGACACAGTTGCCATTCCCATTCTTTTAAATAGACTAGAGAGCCACGGCATAAGAGGACCACGCCTCAATTTGATTAAATCCTATTTAAGTGACCGGAAACAAAGTCAAGATAGGAGCTATTAGCTCTGAACAAACAGCGACATACGGCGTAGGACAAGGAAGCGTTATAGGACCGACTCTCTTTCTGCTGTATATAAATAGTCTCTGTAACATAAATATTCCAGGAGCCCACATTTATTCGTATGCAGATGATACTGCTATAGTTTTTAGGGGCAAAACTTGGTGCAATGTCCAGAAATCTGCTGAGCATGGGCTCTCTACAATAGCAGCATGGTTGACTCATAATCTTCTGACCCTTAACACGTTTAAAACACATTTCATATGTTTTACAAAATACGATTCCCCCCAACCTTCACTCAAACTTAAGATACGTAGTTGTTTAGATCTATCTAACACCCCCTGCCAATGTTCAGAAATTGAAAAAGTTCAACATATTAAATACCTCGGTGTGATGGTTGACCAACGCCTATCATGGCACGCACATACTGAATTAATAATGAAAAGAACTAGGAAATTAATTTGGACTTTTAAAACTTTGCGACGTATAATATCTAAAAACCATTTGCAAACAAATCTACCTTTCACTTGCACAATCTGTGATTACGTACTGTTTACCAGTCTGGGGAGGAGCTACTAAAACCAAATTCTTAGATCTAGAAAGGACCCAGAGATCTCTATTGAAGACTATGTTTTTCAAACCCTACAGGTTCCCAACTGAAAACCTTTATTCTATAGCTGACTTACTGACGGTTAGAAAACTTTGTGTTGCATACAATTTTAAAGAAACATAAATCTCTAACGTTCAACCCAAAGTAACTCACAGCACGGCGAAAGTACGCAGTTACTCCTATGATAAGTACGAAGTCAACATTTGCTAAAAGGCAATACGCCAGGCAGTCATCGTACTTGTACAATTTAGTTAACAAAAAATTGGGTATCTATTCTCTTACACTGGGCAACTGTAAAGCTGCTGTAACTGACTGGTTAAAATCTAAAACGTATATTGAAATAGAAAACATAGTACAGACAATAATATAAATCTAAATAACAAATTAGTGAGCCTGATTAGTGGAAGGTTTCTTCGGCACCATTACTTCCGACCCCAAGGTTATTAAATCGTAGGGCTAATTTGCTTATAATCATGCAACATATATGAATAATGCTATTATTACTCTAAATAATATGATTTAGGCTGGCCGCATACATACGTTTTACGAATTCGATTTCCTAACACGTAATCTCGATTCGGAATTCCGTAAGACTAGCGCACACGTTAGTTTTTTTTCATTCGGAATGTATACTGTCAGTACGGATAGTGATAGCGTAGTGAACGCACGTCGATGGAGGACGATGATTTATTAGCAATTGCATTCCAATAGTAAACAATTATAACAATATTTAACAGTTATCAACTTATCAACAATAATAAAACAACATTAAATAAAACAAACATATTTAAACGAAATTATGTGAATAGTATGAACTATACTCTTTAAATACCTGCTCCCAGGCCAAATCTATACTAATATAATAAAGCTGAAGAGTTTGTTTGTTTGTTTGTTTGAACGCGCTAATCTCAGGAACTACCGGTCCGAATTGAAAAATTCTTTTAGTGTTGGATAGCCTATTTATCGAGGAAGGCTATAGGCTACATAACATCACGCTACGACCTAAGGGGGCGCAGCGCAGTAACGATAAACGCGGCTGAAACCGCGGGAACATCTAGTCTTTTATATCTCTGTTGTGGTAGTCCTTGTCATGTATATTCCACAAGCAAGGGTATTTTTCAATAGACAATATTAAAGTTTCTACCTCACACATTATAACTATCGTTTACGTACGTACGATGCGCGCTGCGCGGGTGCGGTTCCGAATGAGAATTTCCGAACGTGTGCGCCGACACAAACAAAATGTATGCAAGGGCTGCATTCCGCATGACGTCATTAGGTTTTTTCCGAATGGTTTCTCCAAGCGCACGGGTTTGCATTCGAAACGTACATACGGAATCTTTTCCGTTCGGAGAGAAAGCGGACGTGTGCGGCAGTTACTGTATTTTATATTGATTCCATGCATTCGGAGCTCCGAATATGGAAAACGAATTCGGAAAACGTATGTATGCGGCCAGCCTTAACCTGTACGCTAAAATAAGTATTTAGTATGTCACATACACACACACGCACACCTACACATATTTATACTTACACACCTCACTCAACATACACACACACAAACACACATATTCACACACACACCCAGCCAATCACGCACGCACTATGAGCACGCGCTCACATGACAGTTGTTTTGCTTTGTATACCTACTTTTTATTACATAATTTTTATTTTTATCATTTTGTAGCATGCAATATCATTATTAATTGAGTCTTATGTCAAAATGTTTATTACCTACTCTCACATAATGATTAAAAGAAAATGTCTATAGAAGAGCGGGATCACCATTCACAAGCAAACTTTTGCTGAAATGAAGATTCCTCAATGCAACTTTGTAAACCTAACAAGTTAATGAAATAAATTTTTTTATTATTTTATTATTATTTATTATGTCAAACAAACATTTGTGTGATTGTTCCGACAATATCTTTGGTTCCGAGTCAGTGTTGTGTTCGCTGCTTGATTTACTGTAAGTCCCTGCGATACAGGAATAACTCAAGAGTAGCTAGCTTACTTATTTAAAAATGACATTTAAATCTCCACAGCAAATAATTTCATACCTTAATATCCCAATAATGGCAGAAACAGGTAGGTACGAATTTTCTTTATTTATCCATTTTAATTGATATGATGTAGGCTGGAAGAATATGACTATCTACCTGAGTAGTAAGTATAGAATATAGACGACATGCCCTTGAGACTTCGTTACCTACCGATGCCGGTAGTTTGTAGATTCGTCTCTTTGAAGTCATCCTAGATAAGTGCGTGCGATACCGTTAGCTAGTTGGACTCCCAGACATATATAAGTAGGTGGACCACTAAGAAAACGCTCTCGTACTCTATACATAATATTATAATATTTCAAATATTCCTATTAAAGTCCCTACGATACTTACAAGAACTATTGTTTTTGTATCACAGAAAATGAAACAAATATCAATCTGTGCAAAACAAAATACCTATTATGGCGTTTAACGATCCAAAGAACGAGCTAACAATATATTTTACAATTAAAAAAATTATTCATACAATACATAAATGTTATATTGTAATTTCTTTTTTGTTTTTTATGGGTTAGGGGGCAAACGAGCAGACGGATCGCCTGATGGTAAGCGATTACCGCCACCCATGGACACCCGCAACACCAGAGGAGTTACAAGTGCGTTGCCGGCCTTTTAAAAAGGAGTACGCTCTTTTCTTGAAGTGTGGAAGGTCGTATTGGTCCGGAAATACCGCAGGCGACAGCTCATTCCACAGTTTTGTTGTGCGAGGCAGAAAATTCCTGGAGAAACGCACAGTTGTGGACTGCCAACCATCTAAATGATGGGAGTGAAAATGCTGTCGCGTAGGACGATGGCGAAAAGAGGCGGCAGGGATCATTCCGAACAATGTGAAAATATGTCTTTACATTTTTAAAGGGGAACCTGGATGAACTAATGAGTTTACGAGGATCTCTTTACTCAGGGCTGGGCCACAACCAGCCACAACTGCAACCATAGACAAGACACAAATAAAATAAAATTCAGAATAGATATAGGTACCACTCTCGGATCAGTTTTAAAAACGATGTACCCTTTATACCAGATGGCATTATATTCCTTTGGTAGATAGGTGTGGAAGAAAGACGGCGCATTAAAAAAAAGTCTCTTCTCCCTAGCCTTTATTATTCCCAAGTCACTTGGGATCGGCTTTCGTCTAACCAGATTTGACTGGATATCAGTTTTTACACGGAGCAACTGCCATCTGACCTTCGCAACCCGAAGGCTAACGATACCCTAGGGCTAGACCAGTGTCAGGATATAAGAGGGCATTGACTTCCCAATAACGACTAGCATAGATGTTCATGGCAGCCGGGACCGACGGCTTAACGTACTCTCGAGGCACAGAGCAGGCGATAATTATATTGTTCATGCAAGTAACGCTAGCACTATTGTGTACAATAATCATTTACACCAATCAGCGACGAGTGAACACAATTCAATCATTTACGAGGAGTTCTTGAGCGTGTGTGCGTGCGCATAAATACTGCCTGTAGGGACACATTGTTTATTTTATGCATGACTTGCAATTTCACCGTTGACGCGCGGCTGCGCCCGCCGTACATTCAGTCGCAAATAAACTACAACGCTAGTAAGTCGTTTCTATTCCGTTTCCCCAAAATATCTCCGAACACAAAAATTAGTAGTGTCACACACACACAGACTCACACAAAGACACGAAGTTCCACACTGGTGACCCCGACGTGATATTTTGAGGAAGAAGGACATTTTAGAATACGGAAATGAACCCGCAGAACCCGGTCACACGTGCACAGGAAGTGAAGGCTGACGTGGCCGGCGAAACTAGCGAAAAAGCGCTCGCCAGTATTACTGTTTCGTCGCGGATACCCGAATTTTGGGTAGACCAAACGCGACTCTGGTTTGTCCAATTTGAGGCCGTCGTGGAGAATCAGAAACTGAGCGATGCCGCGAAGCTGAACCTGGTGGTCACAAAGCTCACGAAGAGCGCTATACAACAGGTTAGCGACATACTCCTTGCCCCACCAGAGACGCGGAAATACTTGACGCTGAAGGAAAGATTGCTGGAAGTGTACGAAGAGTCAGAAACCAGAAAATTGCAGAAATTGATAGGCGAGATGGAGCTGGGTGATCAGCGTCCATCACAACTCTTGCGTAGGATGCGAGATTTGGCCCGGGAAAATGTGCCTGACGACACTCTACGGTTGATGTGGCAATCACATCTGCCGACGGCGGTTCGTGCAGTTTTGTCGGTGACGGACTCGAAGAGCCTGGACGTTTTGGCTACCATCGCAGATAAGGTACTGGAGAGCACAGGAGGGACCACAGCGATAGAGGAGGTGAAGGAAGTTGAGCTACACGGCAAAGAGATCAGGAAAGCGGAATCTGGATCATCAGAGGCTAGTCAATCCTGTGTGAGCTGGCCAAAATCAACCTGAGACTGACAGAGTTGGAGCGCGGAAGAGATAGACAGCGTGATGGCAGTAGCAGAAGGGCAAGATCGGTTTCGAAGGATGGTAAAACGTTCGGCAAGAGGCGTAGTGCAAATTGGTTATGTTTTTACCATTACCGTTACAGGAACAACGCGACGCGATGCGTGGAACCCTGCAACTGGGGCGGTGACCAGGCCAAGCCGGCGGGAAACCAGAATTAGTGCAGCATGAGGCGGGATGCTGCACAGTGCAAAACCGTCTTGTAGTTAACGATAGAAATACAGGTATGAAATTTTTAATTGATACCGGAGCAAATGTTTCCGTTATTCCAGTTAGTAAAAACCGTTTGAGTAGCTACAAAAATGATAGATGTAATTTCAAATTATATGCCGCAAACGGCACTACCATAAAAACTTATGGGATGCGATTGTTAACATTAAATTTAGGTTTAAGACGTCCTTTTACGTGGGATTTTATAATAGCTGAAGTTAATCAGCCTATAATAGGTGCAGATTTTTTGTTAAAACACAAATTACTTGTTGATTTAAGTGGTCGGCGTCTCATAGACCAAGTAACAAGTTTAAGTAGAGTAGGCTCAATTGTAATGTGGAAAGGACCATCATTAACTACGATTGACAACAATAACATTTGTTCAAATTTACTTGAACAATTTCCGGACATTACTAAGCCTGTGTCTTTTAGGGAGGACCCACCGCATTCAATATTGCATTACATAGAAACATCCGGTCCACCCGTGTTTGCCCGTGCTAGACCGCTAGCCCCTGAAAAATATAAAATTTGAAAATTTGAAAGTAGCTTATTTAATGAGTTGTTGAAATGTTTAGGAATACATAGGGTAAGAACTACAGCATATCACCCGCAAGCGAATGGCGCAGTAGAAAGGTTCCATCGAGTTGTAAAGACAGCTCTTATGACCAGAAGGGACAGCGGTACCTGGGTGGAAGAGTTGCCGACAGTACTATTTGGCTTACGAGCTACACCACGTAGCGATACAGGTGTAAGTGCCGCGGAGTTAGCATATGGTAAAACACTAAGGTTACCCGGCGATTTTTACGGTAATCAAAGCATAAGAGTTAGCGATTCTAATGAATGCGTGAAAAAATTAGAGAGGTTATTGAAGGTCTCAAACCTAGGCCAACAATACAGAGAGATTCACGAACTATTTTTGTACATTCAGATTTACGTACTTGTTCACGTGTTTTTGTGAGAGTTGATTTACTGAGGAAGTCGTTACAGGCTCCTTACGAAGGTCCATATCAGGTTTTAGAGAGGTCGGATAAATCTTTTCTGTTACAAATGGCAGATAAACGTGTAAGAATTTCCATTGACAGGTTAAAACCGGCATACATAGTTGATGACGGCACCTTTCCACAAAAACAACAAGAAAATGTATCTACAAATAATGTACCTACTAATAATATTACGAATAGCGATAGCGATAAGCCTGTTACTTACACCACACGCTCTGGTAGGTCGGCCAAGAGACCGATAAGGTTTGTAACAGAAGTAAGATGTTATGATTTATAGTGCAGTGCGCTAGACATAACGATACTTGAAATATGTCACAGGTTCGATTCCGTGTGATAAAAAAAATTATTGTGTATGTTTTTATTTTGTGTCAATTTAACGATTTGTATGTTTTTATTTTGTGTCATTTTAACGATTTTTTTTGTGTTAAGAGATATGGTATATAAATACCTATTGGTATTTTTAGTAAGGCTTATAGTGGATCAGTTATTGTCAAAAGCATTAACGATCCGATCCCAAGGTCTATACCGTAGGGCTAGAATCACTTACATATTTGTTAACATGAGTTTTTGTTATGTATAATAAATTGATATTATTTCAATTTGATATTGTTATAAACATGTATGTAGGTAACGTTGGTAATATGATTATTATGCATGGTTGCAATCTCAAAGGAAGTTAAACTTATAAACAGTGTTGTAATGAGATATCTAATGTTGTTTTAGGTCGATGCATAGCATGCATTTTGTTACAGAATACAGAACACAGCAAAGTAATATAGCCCTTGCCCAGTCAGTTTCGAACGATGTAATTGGACAAAGAGTTAGTTGTCTAGAAATAGTGGTGATGGTGTGCGCTGTTGCCATGGGCATTTTGATACTGTATATGATAAGAAATCAGTGTAAGAAACGTGTACGTGACTGGTTCCAAAGGGAAGCAGTCGTGGCTGAGTGTATCCCACCTGTGGTCAAAGTTCACTCCGTACAACCAGCAACTGTGCAACCGCAAACTGTACCGCGTAATTCGGATAAATATTAGTGTTAAGGTGTTTAGTGTATCCTACATAGAATTGTAAAAGGGCCCAGTTGCATAATAATTAATAACTGAGTAAGTTGTATTGTATTGAGTTTAGTTTGGTTCATTTCGAAATGTATTATTGGATTGTATAAACTCAAGAGTTAATTTTAAAAAGCTAATAGTTACAATAAAATAAACCGAAATGTATTTACAATAAAATTTATTATATTCAGTAGGGTGTTTGTGTTGTATAATAAATTTTCTTTTGTAAAGGGGGGCTTATGTAGGGACACATTGTTTATTTTATGCATGACTTGCAATTTCACCGTTGACGCGCGGCTGCGCCCGCCGTACATTCAGTCGCAAATAAACTACAACGCTAGTAAGTCGTTTCTATTCCGTTTCCCCAAAATATCTCCGAACACAAAAATTAGTAGTGTCACACACACACAGACTCCCAGAAAGACACGAAGTTCCACATGCCACTATAAAGACAGTTGGCCTCTTCGCGCGTCGCTAGTTCCACAGAGTACATTTGTCTAGTTCGTCACTTGGTTTCGTCGCGGCTAGACGTATGAAGCTCCGTTCAATTCCAGGTTCCTAATAAACTTATATGTTGCTTGTGCGTATATACATACGCCACAACAACAATCATGTACCTACCTAAGTAAAGAATAAAAAATAACTGTAAAAGTTAAATCAGTATTTCATTTACCTAAGGTTTATTTATTACTCAACTGTAATCTCAGTACCTATATAATAGAAACTGTACAGTATTCTACCAAATTACGCTCAGTTATTTTAGATTCTTAGTGAATAACTTTAATATTTTATGTTGTAAACTGTCTTCTTAAATATATTACCTACGTATTCTACGCTATTCCCAAGAAAAAATAAAGTAAATAATCATAATTTGGTACGACGCATTTTTTGTAATTAGCAGCGATGGCTCAGTAGGGAGCCCAACAGACTGCAATGCAAAGGGCATGCAGGGCGTGCGCGATGTGGGTTCGAACCCACATCGCGCACCTCTGACTTTCGGAAGTTATATGACTTTTCGAAATTATGTGCGTATTGATTAATAATCAATAAATGGGATGTAAGAAGGCGTAAAAAGTGAAAATATGTTCTCAGTTGAATCAGTCTACGTGTTTCAATACAACCCTAACGGTTACCAGCTACGGACCTGGCTTATGCCCGCCGGCTGATAATGCGTTAAATTGTAATATAGTTGCAATTTATAAATTGTCCAGATGTTTTATTACATTTGTAAACTAAATACGTAGCAGCACAACATAACGTTCTGCTTCTTTACTGTTGATCTACTTTTGCAAAGGCAATCTCAGTCCAGTAAAACATGCTAGTTTATTTACTATTCAACTATAATCTTAGTAATAGAAACTTTACGGTATTCTTTCAAATTACGCTCAATTACTTCTTTTTCTTCTTGCTTTCTTTCTTCTTCGTAAACTGTCTTGTTAAATATATTACCTACGTAATCTACGGTATTCCCAATAAAAATTAAAGTACCAAATAAGCGTAACTTAGGACATTTTTAAAGAATTAGGTATTGAAGCACCATATTTCCATCTGTCGTCCAACTCTATAAAAAAAACGGGTATACCATCTGGTTTAAACGGTACATCGTTTTCAAAACTGATTCGAGAGTCATATCATTCAATTATACAATATATTTGCATATCAGTATATCTTTTCTCAGTTATGGGTGATTCTTCGTGCAAGGCATTCTTTGGTGATTTGCGTGGCAATTATCAAATTTAATATTTTTTAAGTAATCGATTTGTATATCTAGAATATACGTAAAAGTAATATTTTTCCTAGAAGAGGCATCTCAGAGAGCGATATACTTACGGAGATAATCGAGTTTAAATTTTTTTTTCTAATTTAACTTTCTAAAATACGTTTTTTTTTTAATTTTACTTTATATTTAAAAGAAGTTATTATGATATCAAGTAAAAGAATAAGTAAGTAACTAACACAGAAATCATTTTCTAAAACATTTTATTTATATTAGAATCAGTCAAGCACTATTTATTCTTTGTTAAATAATAATAATAATAATAATAATAATTTATTTATTTCAGAAATCTGGTTCCATAGTCAACATATAAAAATCATAACATAAAAATAAAATTAAGAATCACAATAATAAAGACATTACAAATATATTATAACACATAGATAATAATAAAAAATAACAATTTCTCTTATTACAATCAGTCATTTGTTAGGAACATAATCAGTTTCAATTATCACAATCATTTGCTTATATTACTAAAAATTCTTAAAAAATGTAATAATCGGAACTGTCCGAGTTTTCATCGGCTTCGTTGTTAAGACAGGAGATCAAAGCTCTAGTACTACCATTACAAAACTCAAAGTTATTTTATGTGCATGACCAATAATTGAATTGTGTGGGTCAAAACTACCATGTATACCACGCAAATCACGACCATGAAAATCAAAATAAATACTTTTTCTAAAATATATAAAAACCTTTTAAGCAAATAAACTGTGTTTTGATTAAAGTTACGTTACCTTATATTTGTTCGCTACAATATTTTATATGCACCACGCAAATCAAAGTTTTGAGAAACCATACCCACGCAACGAGGTTTGTACCTTAATTTTTCGGCAACGCGACGCGTCGTCACACTACCATCTGCCCGGCCGTCGAAACGCGACTAGTTGTAACGGGAATTATCTGAATGACGCAACATCGGGCCACGTAGAGGGATGTGCAAGTGAATTTACAATGATCCACGCAAATCAGTAACTACCCCGGGACAGTTACATTTTAATTTTTTCTAGATAATGTAAGTCTTTTAGAACTACGGTCAAATTTTTCATAGCATTGTCATCTTCTTAGGATTTAGTGTTTAGTTTAAAATATATAATTTACTAAGTGACTAAATCGGGGTTTGGGACACCTCACGAAAATCAAAGAATAGGGGGGTATTTGATTTTTTTATGATATTAAATATAAAGATAATTGAATAATAATCAATACCCAGTTAGAAGAGGATTAAAGGGTTTCCCGAAAAAAAAAGTGGCTCGCTGACTTTGATTTCTATTCTTTTAATGGTGATGTCGCTTGAAAAACGTGTCTTGAAGAATGACCCTTATAGTGTCTTATCTATGGCAACAATGTCTTTTAAGGCAATGGCTAACTAGGGCATTTATTTTCTTTTGTTGGAGTTGCGCATGTTGGCTTTGGTATCGAAATCGCCCCTAAAATAACGGTACCTACCTATTTACCTATATAGGTACCTAGGAACTCCTCAGTAGCAGCTTGGAGACC
The DNA here is from genome assembly GCA_963564715.1 of Catocala sponsa. Classification (NCBI taxonomy): domain Eukaryota; kingdom Metazoa; phylum Arthropoda; class Insecta; order Lepidoptera; family Erebidae; genus Catocala; species Catocala sponsa. The sequence continues at coordinate 27,584,900 of OY751335.1, read as the reverse complement.
TGAGCAGTGCTCGGACATATACATAGCTGGTAAACTGTCAGTAATACACCTCTACTTACCCCTCATGGATACAGGTGTAAGTTTTAAACTAACCAAGGTTCAGTCAGATCAAAAGCTGTTTACCTATTTTACTCATGACAAGCTCAAGGCAGTATGCATTAAATTGTGTGTTCTACCGCTTATACATACATTGTGTTCTGATGAGTTGTTTGAGATGATGCCCTCAGCTACTTTTTATCATCGCACCGCTCGCCATCGGCAGGGATTTCATTCTCACACCTTACAACCTAATTGATGCCGTACCAAGCGGTTCCACAGAAATCAGCTTGTGGAATGAACTCCCGCCCAAGTTTTCCCATAAGACTACAGTATGGGGTTCTTCAAACAGGGCGTTAAAAGGTTTTTACAAGGTCGGCAACGCGCAAGTGATGCCTCTGGTGTCGCAGGCGTCCATAGGCTACGGTGACCACTAACCATCAGGTGGGCCGTATGCTTGTTTGCCACATTAGTAGTACAAAAAAAAGAGTAAAACAATCATAACATAAAAGCAGGAATCATATGTAAGGTTAAATAAAAACCAAATTGCCAGATTAGTAACTTTTAATTTGTAACCACGAGCATACTTATATGAACGTAAATAAACAATACAAATGGTAAACATATTTTGATGCAGATCGGTTTTTTTAAGACCGTCCAAAATATTACAACTAGCTCAACAAATTTTACAATAATATGTAGTTTCATAACATCAAGCATTTAACAAGTCAAGTATATAATACATGAAGTTGTGCTACATTATTGCTTATTTAATATTCTGGCCAGCTGCATTGGAGTGAACCTTTCTTTGTACATTCAACAATACATCAGAAATAACATCACTTATAATTTTAGAAACATGGAAAATACTTTATTATAATAACTTACTATTAATCAATGTTAAAAATGTTCAGAAAAGCATGAAGGTATTTTACAATAGTTCACATTATACAGTTCCAGTCATTACAGGTTTTTATAAATAGTTATGATTAGTAATTACCATAACTACCCGCACCAGGCTGAATATAAAAATGACGTTTGATTACAGTAAAAATAAAGGTATTTTCATAATCAAAATAAATAATTTTAGAAACAACCCGAATATAGACATGAATTTGCTACATTTTTTGCGAATAACATTCAAAAGCAGTTGATCCTAACCTTCAATTGTTTTAAGACAAAGAACAGTAACCTATACTATAAATAAAATTGACATTGAATATTTAAAATTTTCAAATACTAGGAATCTTAGTTGGATACGATTCACTGAAAATGAGAAACACTAAGGGCGCGTTCCCACTATGTCGTGACGATTAATTTATCGTTGGACGACTGTCGTCTCTAGCTGTTCTCATTATAACGACTGTTTATCGTCACTGTGTCGTCGCAATATTTTATCGTTGAACGTATAAAGGACGAGACGATATTTTTAAAGTGGCTACGATGGATAGTTGCAACAATGACACACGATTTGCCGTCATGATTAGTCGTGACGTTATTTTATCGTTTTACGACTGTCGTGCTAGCAGTTCCCATTGACTTGACAATCTGTCGTCACTGCGAAAAAAATCGTGGGCGATAGTTAATCGTGTCGTCCTGTATTTGAACACCTTTATTTAAATACATAAGCCACGACACTTTAAACGACACGATAATCTATCGTCACGACATACTGGGAACGCGCCCTAAGGTTGACATATTATTTAAGTGTCCGAACAATTTTCGTGACACCTACCTTTTACAGGGATCCTTAGGCTTGCAAGGGTCGTTACACTTACCACCACCAACTGGGCCCAGACAGGTTTCCGTTATTAATCCACAGATTAGATAGGGGTCGCCATCTCCACCTGGTCGCCTGTCCTCCATATATCCTTTACCTTTCTTTTTTATATTTCTCTGAAGACGAATAGATGCCGCTCTGTTGGCTATACCCCAAGAGAACTTATTGAAATTTGCCGTTTCAAATTTACCCGACATTCTTAACTTATTTGTCCAAACTTCGTTACTGTAATTTTTCATATGTTTCATATGATTCTTTTCTAAGCTCTTGATACATTTTTTTATGAATTCGAAGCCACCTTCTCCTCGGGTGCTGTTAGAGCTAAAATTATGATGCATTCCTATACCAGGATGCATCATTCCGAATGGCTTCGGATGATAAGTAACGTCTACACCGTAATCTTCAGCCACTCTGGCCATTATGAAGCGAGTCATCCACATGTCATCCGGTGCCTTAATACCAGGCGTTGTGCCTACTTGCCACTCCCAAGAGGCAAAGCACACTTCAGCATTGGTTCCCTCAAGATCGCAACCAGCAAACAAACTTGCCTTCGTATGTGCTTCGGCTACATCTCGCCCGGCAGTATATTTTGCTCCCACTCCGCAATACGAATACTGATATTTCCATGAAGGAAAGCCACCGCCTTTAGGCCATCCCAGGCCCCAGCCATCCATGTCCATCATAGTGTATTCTTGTTCTATGCCAAACCATGGATCCTCACCCTTATGAAACTCAAGCAAATCATTACAATACTTTCTGTTATTCGTAGCTGCCGGAGTACTGCTGTCACCAACAAATACTTGGCATAAAACTATAACATGAGGATCAGCGCGGAATGGATCTCTATATACGACTACGGGATCTAAACGGGTATCGGAGCTATCAGTTTGAGCTAACCCACAAGAACTGCCATCGAAAGCCCACTTAGGCGCAGTCTCAGCGCTGGTGGGCGCAACCTTCAGGACTCGATCCTTACATCTCATATTAATACCAGAGCCATCAATCCACACATATGTAGCTAATACTTTGGAACATGGCAGGGGAAGCCTCATGTATCTATCTAGTACCTTCTTATTCACGATGTGGTTAATAGAATGTTTCAGCATATTTCTCTTCTGCGTATAGCAAACAGGAGAATTCTTACTCAACTTCTGGTTACTGACATTATTCACCATTTGAAAACTGGAACTTTTACATATGGAGGCATTGGAACTAACCATCAATCTTTTTGTTTCGACGTGAAAATGAATATTCGGATTGTAATATCTTAATAAACAGCATTTTATTAACGTTCCCATTTTGTATAAATATACTCATAAATTTTAAAATTTGCAACGTACACACATTTTTTGTACTCTACTGAAATTTATGAACATCTAAATTTGATTTCTGAAGTTACATCTTTTTCGTTTACTTTTTACAGTTTCAAAATTGTATTCGAATTTGTCAATGTTCAGTCAGAATGCTAAGTTTACAAAAGAGTTTTAATGACTACGTCAGTTCCTCTACGACTATTCAGTCCCTCTACGACTAATATATCCCGTTTGGAGTGGTCAAAGTAAAAATCCCGTCAAGGTGACTACTTTAAGTTAGGGAGTGCGTTACTATTGCTCCGCCAAGTTATACAAACAGAAAATAACTTCGCCAGAAAAATTTTCGAAATTTGTCAAAATCGAAGGGAACAAACAAAAAATTTGTCGAAGTAGAAATAAAGAAGTTATAAGGGTTTAAAGTTGGCCGCGCGAACGTAACGTCCACGATTGCGCGGCCATGAAAATCTCAGCAACTGCTTGGGTTAGAGATCTAACTCTTTTTTGTCAATTGAAGACTAAATTTGTCAAAAATTGTCGAAAAAGCTTTAGATCAATATTTTACGAATTATTCACCTTGGAAGTTATGGCAGCGCAATCGTGCACTTGTTGTTTCTTTATTGTTGATTATTTCTTTAATGTTAAGACTTCATACAGTAAAACTGTTACAAGAAGAAAGGTCTTAATTTCTCAAAACTAACAAAAGCAATAAATACTAGCAAAGTTTACTAAAACATAAAATCAGTCAAAACAAAAAGTACGTGGCCGCGCAGTCGAAACGTTACTTCGTAGGTTAATATCTCATTATCGATAACTGCTAGGGTTTCGGTGTGAACATCCATTTATTCGACATATTAACCTTATTAGAATGACATATCGTTTTACCCTCAGAACAGTTTTCAACGCGTGTAATTTCAAAAATAATATGATCTCAAACAATGTTCGTGCAGGGTAACCATAATTTCGATTTTATTTGAAAATATTTCTAACTAAAAAAATGTTATGTTTAAATAATTTGATATGTTTATACATCACAGCTTGCAAAATTAACAAACATAATGTAAGGACGGGACTTTGGTAAATCAAAGAGATGTTGATTGTTATACGTTAAGTTTATTAATGCCTCATCTGCCTAAGTCATACAGTATATATTCTTATTAGCTAAGGCTTAATTACTACGTCACACGCCCTATCAAAAGGGAAAAAAAAAATGTAAAAACATTTTTTTATTTTTTATTTAATACATGATAGAATATAATATGAAGATTAAACAATTACATATTATTCATTGTACAATCAATAGTTATCGCATGATTATAATGTAGTATCTTATATCTATTTCAATACACTTACAAGCTAAACAATAAACAATGTCATCAGTACAAATCTTAATTTGATACGGTACAATTACAGACAAAACTGTTACAGAAACAAACTTATTCATTATAAAGTCTAGTTCTATTTTTATGGATAGTTTTTTCTTTACCTTTAACTAAAATAACAACATTTGGAGATATATCCTTAACTACTGAAAATGGACCTAAATATAATGGTTCTAGCTTGTTACAATTTTCATTTTTAACTAATATTAAATCGCCAGTTTTATATGTTACTGGATTTATACTACTATCATATTTACTTTTTCTGACAATTTTTGAATTGATAAGATTGTTTTTAGCATCCATTTGCGACTTTTGTAAACGATATTTTAATTCAACAGCGTAATCATCAAAATTATAAATCGGGTCTAATGTTGTAGTGAGGTTGGAAGGTAAGTTACATTGTCTGCCAAACACTAGTTCATATGGCGTAAATTTTGTACTCGAATGTACTGAAGTGTTATATGAGAAACACCAGTAGGGTACCCATGAACTCCATTCCTGAGTTTGACTGTTAACTTGCATTCTCAAATAAAAAGTTAAATGTTTGTGACTATTTTCTAGTGAACCTAAAGTTTGATGATGGAAGGCTGTAGATTGTAAATGACTTATATTCAAAATTGTACATACCTCTTTCATTATGGTGTTGACAAACTCGGTTCCTCTGTCGCTTACTATTTCTCGGGGAATGCCATATCTGAGTATAAAATTATTTACCAGCGTTGTGGCCACCGTACGCGCATCCTTACTCGCTATCGGATACGCCTCTACATATTTGGTGAGGTCACACTGAAGCGTTAAAATGTAGTTGTAGTTATTATCTCGGGGTAAAGGGCCTACTAGATCTATATATATTTTATCGCAAGCTGAATTACCACAATCCGTTATAACCATAGGTTCTTTTACTGTATTTAAATATTTGAAACGTTGGCATTTAGTGCATTTCATTACAAAATTAGTAATATCACGCTCTAATCCAGTCCAAAAATATATTTTTTTAATATTGTTTAACATACGTCGTATCCCTGCGTGTCCACTTGTAGGTAGAATATGATAATCGTTTAAAATAACTCTCTTTGTATCGTCATCAATAATCTTTTTAACGCCTTTTACTACGCATAAGCGGGGTCCGGACCACTTAGGCAATTTATTTATATATTGAGCTAGCTCTTTAATTATTCTTATGTTATTTTCATCTTTAATTATATATAATGTATTTATTTTTAAATCAGCACAAAATGATACCATTTCTCTCACAGAGACCGCTCGTGTACGCTGTGATTGAGTAAATAGTTTTACATATATAGTGCGATCTGACGACGAATACGCATAATCACCATTTTCTAAACACACATATTTTTTAACTTTCATCCATTCTTTCTCATTCACAAATACTAATTCCGTGTAATCCTTCGGCAATTTTAACATTTCTACAACTCTCGGGTGATCAGTCCAATCGTTTTTAGGAATATTAGTCACCGAAGTATGAGTACAGGAATTTCTCTCAAGCTCCCGTCTCTTCGCTCTCGTAAGTACAGATATAATGTGTTCATTCATCGACCTTAATTCTTCACAAGTCACTTCTATGCGTGACAATGCATCTGCAGCTACATTATCACGCCCTTTCACGTAAACCACTTTATAATCGTACTCTTCTAATAACAATCGAAATTTTAATAATCTACTGGAAGGATCTGTCAAATTATACAAAAATACTAATGGCCTATGATCTGTTTCTATAATAAATCGTCTTCCATAGAGATATGGCCTAAAATATTTTACGGACCAGACTATTGCTAACAATTCTTTATCAATTGTAGGATACCTGCACTCGGCCTTGTTTAAGCTCCGGCTGGCGTAAGCAATTGGCCTACGATCGGCATTACACAAAACTGAACCTATAGCGTACCCTGACGCATCGGTTTGTAGAATAAAAGTATTACTGTCATCAAACAAAGAATATTGCAATACCGGAGGCTTTACTAAACAGTTTTTTAACATGAAAAATGATTTCTGGCAGTTTTCATCCCAATTATAAATTACGTTTTTACGACACAAGTTGTTTAATGGTATGCAAATTTCGGCAAAATTTGGAATAAATTTCCGGTAATAATTAGAAAATGCTACAAAACGTTTTAGCTCATCAGCATTTTTAGGAACTGGATAGTTAATTAAAACTTTAATTTTTTCCGGATCAGGCCTAATACCATCAGCTGACACAACATGACCTAAATATAATATTTCTTTTCTAAGAAAATCGCACTTGTCCGGATTTAATTTCAAATTTACCTTCCTTAATCTAGCCAAAATATCTAATAAGTTTTTATTATGCATGTCTAAATTTCTTCCAAAACAAATTAAATTATCTAAATAAATAAAACATTTGTCATAATTTAGTCCTGACATTGCTACTGTCATTAAACGTGAGAAAGAACTGGGACTCGTCTTTAATCCCATCGGCATACGGGTCATCTGATATTGTCCGGAGGGTGTTGTAAATGCAGTGTACTTTCTACTGTCCGAGTTTAATTTTGCCTGGTAGTAGGCTTGTGTTAAATCTAACTGTGAAAAATATATTGCACCGGAAAGAGAGTCTAATATATCGGTTATGTTGGGGAGAGGAAATTTATCATCCATTATGCGGTCATTTAATTTTCGAAAATCAACAACTAAACGCCAACTTTTATTGTTATTCTCTAGTTTTTTAGGAACAAGTAGCACTGGACTAGACCACTCACTACTCGTGGGTTCTATAATATCATTAGAAAGCATTTTTTGAACCTGATTTTCAATTTCATTACGCTGCGAAAATGGTAACCGATATTGTTTTATATAAACCGGATCCGAATTGGGCTTTAACTGAATTTTTTGTTCGTAAAGCTTACAGGTGCCTAATTTATCTCCCGGTAAGTAGAATACGTCAGCAAATTTTGCACAAATGTTTTGTATACTTATGGATTCTTCTTTGTTCAAATGCTGTAATTTTATCAATGATAGTAATTTCCTAACTCTTTCTCCGCTTAAATTTTGCTTTTCGAATGAACAAATATTATAATTAGATAAATTATCAATGTCAGACTTAAAATAATTAAGTCGAACTTCTGTTTCACGTGTATTTAAAATTTGTATTAAGATCTTTGCCTCTTTGGGTTGACAGATACTTCCAGCAATAAATACACCCTCGCATAATTCTTTCGGAAATACAACGCAAGCCTCACTCTCAAAACAATGAATATGAAAAATCTTTTCACACCTTGGTGGTACTGTAATAAATAAGTTTTTACCTAATTTTCCTAATTCTAAACCGATTGTAACCGAACTATCGCATTCATTTATTGTCAACGTGTTATATTCATAATTTAAAACACAATTATACTTCTTTAAAAAATCTTGACCAATTATACCGTCTTGTATACAAGGCAGGTTCTTTAGAACATAAAACTTATGTTTGAATTCTTTTCCACATATGGAAAATGGTATGTAAACATAACCGACGGTGGTCGATTCGCCACCAATACCATTAATGGTTATGCATTCTGGGTGCATCCGAATATTCCAGTCTCTTATTGTATCATATTTCACCACTGACAAAGAGGCTCCAGTGTCAACTAGCATTCTATATTTGGTATCGAATATTGTCAATTCAACGAAGTTATTATTATAGTTACATGTTAAAATAAAGTTAGGATCGAAAAAACTGTAAATCTAAATTTTGATTGTTTGTCGACGCACCTGGACTATCATTTCTCGATCGCTGCTCTAGTAAATAAGTATTATGCCTGTCATTGCGATTATAGTTGCCCGAATTCGTTGCCTGACCGTAATTACGTCCACGTCCATGCGAATTGTTAACGAAACCCCTTCCGCGTCCCCGGTAAAAAGTCCTTATAGGTACCTGATTTCTCGGGGGTGCTGGCAGGGTTGACGTAAAATCACGTTTTGGAATATAAACACGACCTCGGCTTTGTCCTCTATAAAATTGATTATACCTACCTCGATGTTGAGTCGTAAAGACTGTCTCCGACGCTGTGCTGTGACCTTGATGCGCTCGTTCTTCATCTTTAACCGCGCGTATGACATCTTTCAGTTCTGAGTAATCTCTAGCCGCTAAAGTGGTACTCAATCGACTATTTCTCAAGCCTTCTGTAAACCGCTGAATAGCCAGTTTTTCGTTTACCGGTCTAAATATTTTATAGGCATCATCCTTTCCATCAGATTGAGATATAGTCAATTCAACAAATAAGTCCTCAAGTTTCTTACCAAATTCCTCAATACTCTGGGACCCTTGTCTAGACTGCAATAGCTCCAACTGAAGCGCCGTGGCAGACTGCTTAGTCAGTAAATTGTTTTTCATGTCCTTTATTAAATCTGCGGAAGTATCATAGTTAGATGCCAAACGCAATTTGGCATGTCGGGATATGCGAGTTTTAAGAACAAAAGATATTAATAATGATTCATGTTCTTTTTTAATATTTTGGCTGTAAAATTCAATAGCATTTATTAATTTTTTCGTACATTCTTCCTCTCCTGTCATCACAGGTAGAAGAGAAGTTTCAGTTTTCATATCAAACTCAGTCATGGTCTTTACGGTACTAAAACTCTGTTTGTTTTCTAAACAAAAATTCTGAATTCTTTGATAGTATGACTCTATTTCTTCACAAATAACCAAAATATACTTTAACTCCTCCTGCTTAACATAACCCTTAGCTACATTTATATCTAACTCACTACGACATATAATATATTGATCATATAAATCATTTGCTTCTAAATATTTTTGATTTAATAACTTCTCTGTTCTCTTTATCTTACTTAATTTTATCAAATTTATTTTAATATTTTTAATTAGTTTATGAATTTCTATTAATTTAGACATTTAACGTTTAATCATATAACATATTCATACTCAAGCATGAAAACATAAAAAAAAAAGAAAGTATAAATTATTCAAAATTTTAACTAAAATACCTCAGTCCAATGCCGTACCTTTGTAACACTGCACACACAATACACACATTTTCACTTTTTAGCCGTAACACCGTACCGAAGACTTTACTCGATGTTTGCCTTTGTCCAGCCGAGTTTTCACTCAAGGCTAAACCTTTTGGATATCATTGGACTCTTTGCTCCTTGTCTCACGCCTTGGGCCAGAACGCCTAAAAGCATTCCTGGCTATTTCCACTCGCATCCAGCCTATGTGGCAGCGTCTATATAGCTTGTATAATCCGAACAAAACTCCAAAAATTAGGATGATCAACATCACCCCCAGTATTATATTGGTTACTGATTGATTTTGATGTAGCTGCGCAACATCAGCCACATTTACGCCACCTGCGGCGTTTTGCGCAATCACAATTTCTTCTTTACTTTGCGTTTTTCCCATTTTTTGAGTTATGCACCAAACTTATTATTTTGTCCGAACAATAACGCAATCTAATATTTAATGCCATTGTATCACTAAGCGAACTATTGAGCCCGGAATTTGATACCGAACCTTAAATGGCAGGGTCGCCATGTAAGGACGGGACTTTGGTAAATCAAAGAGATGTTGATTGTTATACGTTAAGTTTATTAATGCCTCATCTGCCTAAGTCATACAGTATATATTCTTATTAGCTAAGGCTTAATTACTACGTCACAATAAAATTACAAAAAATCATCTAATAAAATAAAATTCTTTAAAAACCTTTATTTTAATGATATTTTAGGGACTCAGTAAGTATGCAAGAAATGATGAATAAGCAGTTTTGTGTATAAGCGAGAAGTATGTTAGTGTGACCGGCAGTTACTGCGCGCTGTCCGGTCTAGATGCACGTATGTAGGCAAGGGTGCATTCCGGACAATAAATCCCATGTGAAAGTTTATAGAATACGTTTCATTTATCGCCAGTAATTCCCAATGCAACACACACGCACATACCCATAGGATACACACGTAAATATCCTACAGTGGTGACCCTCTCGTTTTATTTTTTCGGACTATAAGTTGCATTGGTCAAAATTTAGAGTCAGTGTAAAGAGACACGTGGCGCGTGACGTGACGTTCGTTATTGTGCAATATCCGTTCTACAACGTAGCGTGGCAGAAAAGTGAACAAAATGCAAGATGCGTCACAGGATTACTATGAAGCCAAATCATCGTCGCCACGAACTGATAATACATCGGAACTGGCTGCGATTACTATGGCTACCAAGATACCGGAGTTCTGGACCGATATGCCTAGATTGTGGTTTGCGCAAGTGGAGAGCATGCTGGCACCGCAAAAACAAGGTGACGAGGCAAAATTCAATGTTGTAGTCGCGAAGATGGGTCGAGACGCTCTGCAACAGGTCAGTGACATATTGTTAAGTCCACCTAAGTCCGATAAATACGATACTATAAAAGAGCGGCTGTTGAAAGTGTATGAAGAGAGCGCTGAACGGCAATTCCAGAAATTAGTCGGGGAAATGGAACTCGGCACCTTGGAAAATCTGGCAAACATTGCGGATAAGGTCATGGAGAACATACGCGGAGGCGAGATAGCGGAGATCAGTACGAGTGCAGCACCAGGAAATGCCGCCTGTAGCAGTCAATTGCCCGTTTCGGAGATATTAACAGCAATGCACAAGCTTAATGTGGAGGTAGCGTCGCTGCGGAACGAGGTCAACCGGCACCGCCGCAGCTCATACCGAGGCCGCGGACGCGGTTTTGGAAGGGCGAATTCAAGACCAAGATCGAAATCAAGGACACCAAGCGATCCTGATTGGCTTTGCAAGTTTCACTACTGGTATCGAAATAGGGCGAGGGCCTGCGAAAAGCCGTGTGCGTGGAAAACATCAGCGGAAAACTAGAGCGGGTACAGTCAATAGCGGTGGGCGACTTCGTACCTGGCAGGAACCACCGTCTTAGTGTCTACGACAAGGAACAAAGACTTATATTTTTAGTGGACACCGGCGCAAACATATCGGTAATACCAGTGTCGCGTAAACAAAAGTTATCAGGTGAGAGTTCTGATTATAAGTTATTCGCGGCTAATAACAGTGAAATAAAAACGTATGGAACTAAAGTGTTAAAATTGAATTTAGGATTACGGCGTCCCTATGGCTGGGAATTTGTAATTGCCGATGTAAGCCAAGCAATATTAGGAGCCGATTTCTTGGAATATCATAACTTGTTAGTAGATTTAAGCTCACGTAAACTTATTGATAAGATAACTAACTTATTAACGTTTGGCAAGATTATTAACTGTAATGAAACTTCTTTGAGCTCTGTCGATAATAATCACCCTTTCCATGATTTGTTGTCTGAATTTTCAGTAATTACTAAGCCGGCAACATTCAAGAATCTAGACCGAGTATCTGAGAATGATGTATACCATCATATCGAGACCACGGGCAAGCCGGTACATGCACGAGCGAGGCCACTTCCGCCGGACCGCTATCATAAAGTAAAACACGAATTTCAATTAATGCAGGAAATGGGGATATGTCGGCCATCAAAAGGCGAATGGGCCAGCCCACTTCATATAGTAGCAAAGAAAGACGGACAAATTCGACCAGTTGGTGACTACAGGCGTCTTAACGCCATCACCAAACCGGATCGCTATCTCGTGCCGAGACTGCACGACTTCACGTACATATTAGCAGGTAAGAAAATATTCAGTAAATTAGATATAAATAGAGCCTATCATTATGTGAAAATTGCGCCCGAGGATATTGAAAAAACTGCGGTTATCACACCCTTTGGGCTATTTGAATTTACGCGCATGAATTTCGGATTGAAAAATGCTAGTCAAACATTCCAGAGATTCATGGATAATTTCGTTCTAAAAGGCCGAGATTTCCTGTTTAATTTTATTGATGACGTGGTAATTACAAGTGATAACATGGATAGTCATAGATTACATTTACGATTGGTATTTGAGCGCTTACAAAAATTTGGTATAACAATCAATATATCGAAGTGTGTTTTTGGCAAATCTAATATAGAATTCCTAAGATATGAGGTATCAACTGCTGGAATACGACCCCTGGAGCATAAGGTCAAGGCCATTGTAGAGTACCCTAGACCGGAAACTATTGAACAATTAAGAAAATTTCTAGGAATGATAAATTTTTATCGAGCTAATATACCTAATGCCACAGCTTACCAAATGTTTTTAAATGAATTTTTAAAAGGATCTAAGAAAAAAGATAAATCTAAAATAGAATGGACAGATGAATCTATTGAAGCTTTTTAAAAATGTAAAACAAGTTTAAAAAACGCAGTAATGATATCGCACCCGGTACCGAATGTACCTTTATCATTGATGACAGATGCATCGGATAAGTACGCAGGGGGAGTTTTACAGCAGTGGATAGATGACAAATGGCTATCATTAGGATATTTTTCTAAAAAGTTTACTACAGCACAACAGAAATACTCAACTTATGATAGAGAGTTAACTGCAATTTTCATGGCAGTAAAACACTTAAGATTTCTTTTTGAAGGCAGGGAATTAATTATTTATACGGGCCACAAACCATTAATTTATGCATTTAATAAGGTTGAAAGTAATAGTGAAACACCTAGACGTACAAGGCAGCTTTTGTTCATAAGTGAGTTCACAACGGATATTAGGTACGTTAAGGCCGATAACAACAAAGTAGCAGACGCTTTATCGCGAATAGAGACCATACATTGCCCAAAGTCTATTGATTACTCAGAATTAGCATTAGCACAGGAAACAGACACAGAGTGAAAGGTTTATTAGCTGAAAAGAATGACAATATTTCTTTAAAGAAAATTCTCATCCCGGACAGTGATAGAATGATTTATTGTAAAAACTCTACTAATGTGTGCAGACCATATATACCCGATAATTATAGGAAATTAGCATTCAAATCAGTTCACGAAATAACTCGTGAATTAATAGCGAACCGATTTTTTTGGCCCGGATTGAACCGTGATGTTGGTAAATGGGCAAAAACATGCATTCAATGTTATAAATCGAAAATAGGTAGACATACTGTGTCAGAATGTCAACAGTTCTCAGAAGCTAAGCGTTTATCCCATATACATATAGATATAGTAGGACCATTGCCACCCACTAGAGACGGTTACAGATATCTTATTACCATGATAGATAGATTTACACGTTGGCCGGAAGCCATTCCTGAACGCGAAATTACGGCAGAAGTAGTTGCAAAAGATTTTTATGAAAACTGGATTACCCGTTTTGGAGTACCCGAACGTTTAACGAGTGACCAAGGTCACCAGTTTGAGAGCAACCTGTTCACCCAATTGCTGAAAATTTTAGGTATTAAAAAGAGTAGGATCACCATAAATATTGATTGCATCGATACCATTTCTGTTGCCGACCTTGCACCCTGCGATCTGGGCGACTGTATTCCGCCTGGCTTGTACTTAAGAAAGAATTTTAAACTCTTAAACCAAAACATACGTAGCATAAATATAAATATAGATGAATTTGAGACTTTACTCGCAAGAACCCGAGTCAAGTGGGATGTAATAGTACTGACGGAGTGTTGGCTTCGCGGAGTCGACAACATACCTCCATTATCCGGATATAACTAATACGCGACAAAAAACAATAGAACCCAAAATGAGGGTGTTGTTGTCTATATAAATAAGAACCAAACCTCAACTGTAGAGCAACCTCACTTGTTAGACTCAAACTGTCTGCTAATAAAAGTTAATAGCAATACAGCTATATTAGCCGTATACCGACCCCCAGCTGCAAGAGACACAACAACATTTCTCGACTCACTTGGTCAAACGTTAATTACAATCGGCCACATGAATACGGTAATTCTTACAGGGGACTTGAATATTAATATAAATGACATCTCCCAGGACCCTAACAAAAACAACTACCTAACACTAATGGCGTCATTTGGGCTACTACCGGCACATACTTTGCCCACACGGTTAACTAGTTGCTTGGACCACATAATGCTGAAGACTAACTATCCGGCTAAGGCTCTTATTGCACACTCAGCTCTTACAGACCATGATACGGTCTTACTCTATGTCTCCAAAATTACTCCAATATTTAAAACGTCCCACACTTACAATCAAATAAATTATGAACAAATAAATACTGAACTATCTGAATTAAATTTTACTGTTCTCTATAATATGCAAGATGCAAATGATGCGGCAGAATTCCTGGTTAGCTCCATTAAGCGGATAGTAGACGCTAACACTAAAGTGATCAAGCGTTCTAATCGCAAAAAAATACTAAAGCCATGGATCACACCAGGTCTTCTTCGCTGTCTAAAGCACAGAGACAACATGCACAAAAAGCTGAAAACCACACACAATGATACCAATCTTGCAACGTCGTACACACGATACAGAAATTTCTGTGGTAAATTACTAAAAAATCATAAAAGGGAATTCTATAAAAATGAATTAAAAACAGCTACCGGCAACACGAAATCATTATGGCAATCAATTAATAAGATTACAAATAGGACTACAACAAGAGCTAGTTCCGCTACCCTTCTCTCTCTCGCACCTGCGCCTGACCAGGCTGTCAACATAGTCAATGATTTTTTTGTTAATACTGGCAGAATACTAGCAGCAAGTATCCAACCTAATATACGCCAAACTTGTGATACCACAAAGGCCTTCTGCAACTCAATGGTATTACTGCCAGCAGACGAGAGAGAGGTGATGAGACTGGTTGCGTCTTTGCGCAGTAATTGTGCCGTTGGGTGGGACAATATCTCTGCAAGTATTCTAAAGCAAAACAAACATATTATAGTTCCACCGCTGACACACATATGTAATTTATCGCTAACAACTGGTGTATTCCCCAACCCTTTAAAAAAATCTATAATACACCCTATCTTTATTCGGACGGCTCCCGGTTTTAATTGCTAAAATTAGTAAATTAGTACGTTATTGCTATAAAAAATGTGTTTATACTGGAACTTTAATATCAACCCATCGGTAGAAAGTGAAGTACAGTGATAAATTTGTGAACTTTGGATGTTATAAATACTTTTATTCGCGAAATAAACAAACAGTGACAATAAACAAAGCGCGGGTAGCGCGAATAGCGAGCCGTGCGTCGCGCTCTTTCTCTCTCGGGAGCAACTGCTATAAGTGTCCTTGTCGCGCGCGAGTGTTTATGATTTCAAAATGAACTGTGATATTTATTGCAAAAACCCTAATTGTGATGGTTGTTCTAATATAACCCATCGAAGACGAATGACTGACGAAGCCCCCGTGCGAGGAGTTCGCGTCAGCGTCATGGAGAAGGAGGAATTTAAAGTGGAAACCGGAATGACCTTGGAAGGGAAGAAATTTATGGAAGATATTATGGAGAAAGTTAATAGTATGGTAATGGCAAAGCTGAGTGATATTGAGACTAAAATTATTGAGGAAGTTAAGTCTACGGTAGCGTCTGTAGCTGCCTTAGCGTTAGGGAATAGTCAGTTGAGACAGGAGTTGAAGGAAGCGAAAGAGAGATGCGTTAACTATGTAAAGGAAATCAAAGAATTGAAAGGGCAGCAGAAAAATAAACAAGGTAATGACAGTCAGTGCCAGTGCATCCAGTCTAAGGTACCAGCTGACAGCAAGAGCCCGCCCGCGCCGTCCGCGACGACGGCGCCGGCCGGCAGCGCGGGCGCCGGGCACAACAAGCGTGCGCAAGCCAAACCTGCGCCGAGCTACGCGACAGCTGCGGCGGCCACGAAATCAGCGGGTAGCACAAGCTATGACGTCATAAATAACGAGAACCAATGGACAGAAGTTATAAACAACAAGAAGAGGAAACCGATTAATAGAGGAGGTAATACGTCAAATGTAACGTTAAAAGCTGTTGAACGGAAGAAGTACTTACATGTATGGAGACTGGAGAAAGATACTGGTGAGGACAAATTAATGGAGTATATTAAAGGTGTATTAGGGAATGATTCCGAAATTACAGTTGAAAAATTGAAACCGAAAATAGAGCGAAATTATGCCTCATTTAAGGTTGGTGTTACAGAAGGCAGTTTCAGTAAGCTTTGTACGCCTGAGGCGTGGCCATTGAACATAGAGTACAGTGAGTGGGTTTGGTTTCGTGGCCCAGGTACACCAGCATATACACAGGGCAAGTAGAAGCATCGATATTTTATACCAGAATGTAAGAGGACTCAGAACTAAGACATTACAGTTTTCATCGCTACTTGAATCGTCGGGCTCGGATTTATTCGCCATCACCGAGAGTGGACTTAACTCGACTATACAAGACGCAGAATTTGTGCCCCCAGGATACAGGGTATTACGGTGCGATCGAGCGGATGGGCGCAGGTTAGGCGGAGTTGTTTTAGTGGCCACACAGCGATTCGAACTGCGCCAATTGACGCTACCCGATGACCTTGTAATAGACAATCACATGTTTGAACTGATTTGTGCTGCAGTGTACATACAGAATAGGTTTTTATTTACGTGTTGTATTGTGTACATACCGCCCCAAACTGATGAAAGCGAATACATGATAATGTTTAGTGTACTAGAAAAGATTAGTATTAAGTATAAACATAATTTAGTTATAGTAGGTGATTTTAATCTATTTTCGTGCAATATAAATGTCAGTAATTACTTTGAATATTTTACGGCCTTTTGTGAACTCGAGCAGTATAACTCGGTGCCTAATTGTAACGATAGACAGCTGGACCTAGTGTTGAGCGCGCGAGGCGTCCGCGTCGAGGCGGCGGACGAAGGGCTACAACCCGCGGATGCGTACCACCCGCCGCTCGCTATCAGCGTCGCGCTCGCCGAGCGCCCCGCGCCCGCGTCTGTCTCGCACGCACACTGTTACTGCGTTCCATCGCGCCGGGCCGCTGCGCGACGAACGCGTTGGAGGTGACATGGAGGACAACCGACGTCGGCCGACCCCGCCTTCGCTCCGCGCATCGAGCCACCGATACAGTCGCCGTGCGACCGACTCACTCGCCGTATATTGCACTGCGCACATGCAACGACGATTATTATTACATCACCTTTTGGAAATACAGTTATTGTACCAAGTATCGAAGTTTTCATTAGCCAAGACCACCAGCATCACAACTGGAGCTAGGCAATCATACACACACACTCCCGCGCATTCGACTCGCCCGATAATAAATAAACGTTGGAATTTTAATAAAGCCGACTTTAACCATTTATATAATTTGTTGTCTACTATAGATTGGAGTGGAATGTATTGTTTAAAAGATCCAGACACAGCTTTAGGCTTATTCTACAGTAAAATAAATGAAGCATTAGACATTTGTGTTCCTTTAAAAAGAGTTAGACGGGTGAATACGAGGTACAACTATCCTGTATGGTATACGCGTGGTATTATTGCTGATATTGAGCTTAAACACACTTTGCACAAACGATACAAAGCCAGTAAGAGGCGTAGTGATTATGAGGCTTTCTCTGAGTGTCGGGCGAGAGTGAAGGCGGAGATCGAACGAGCTCATAATCAGTATTGTGACTTCGTACAAAATCACCTGGCAAAAGAGCCGCGTGCGTTCTGGGACTATGTGAGGTCTAAGAAAGGTAACTTGAGACAGCGTAAGTTAATAGTAAATGAACGAGTATTATCAGAATCCGAATGTGCGCGGGTATTTGCGAGTTTTTTTCAATCGGTGTACAATCCGGATCCCGCCGTGCTGAGCGTGGCAGCGGCCAGCGCGGCGCCGTCGCCGGCGCCCGGAGCGCGGGCGCACCTCGCGCCGCTCAGCCTCGCCGACGTGCGGCGCGCGCTCGCCCGCCTGCCGCCCAAGCGCTCGGCGGGTCCGGACGGTATACCCTCCTACTTGTTTAGGGACTGTAGCGGAGTATTAGCGGAACCGTTGCTACATTTGTTTAACGTGTGTATCAATACCGCAGTGTTCCCTGATAGCTGGAAACTGACCCGTGTTGTGCCAGTACCCAAGGGTAAGGGCGGCTCGGAGACCACTGATTACAGGCCTGTGGCGGTTCTGTGTACTCCAGCGAAGGTGTTCGAGGCGGCGATTCATAGCTCCTTATATGCACAGATAAGCAGTCAGCTGTCCGATGCGCAACATGGATTCCGCCCGGGACGAAGTACGACAGGTAATTTACTGCAGATGATGACATATCTGACGCCGGCGGTGGATTCTGGGGTGCAAGTGGACGTGGCGTATTTCGACTTCAAGAAGGCGTTCGACACCGTTGATAACGATGTCCTGCTGACGAAGCTAGCCAGTGTCGGATGTACCCCGCATACCCTGACATTCTTCGCTAGCTATTTACGGGACAGATGCCAGTACGTGGACTGTAATGGGTATCTCTCTGAACCCTACTTCACGAGATCCGGTGTGAGTCAAGGTAGCAACTTGGGACCTCTACTATTCATTGTGATGGTGAATGACCTAGCTGCGGTTGTCAACAGCTCTACCCCTCTGTTATTTGCCGATGACTTAAAATTGGTAATGGAGGTGAGGCGGGACACGGATCACGACACGATGCAGCAAGATATCGACAGAGTTATAAGTTGGAGCTCAGAAAACAAACTCTTCTTCAACGTGGCTAAATGTTCGGTGCTCTCGTTTAGTCGTGCACGTGCCCCGGTTCACCACCAGTACCACATGGAAGGTACTCCCATGCGGCGGGTAACTGAGGTGAAAGACCTTGGAGTTGGTTTCACCGCGGACTTAAACTTCCGCAAGCATGTTGTTGCCGTATGTAAGAGAGCGTACCAAAATCTAGGATTTATTCTAAGGCAGGCAAATGGATTTACAAATATGGGTGCTTTATGCGCATTGTATGAAGCCCTCGTAAAAAGCCACCTGGAACGTAACGGTGTTGTTTGGTCTCCTCATGAGGCCAAATATAAATTAATGCTGGAGCGTATCCAAAATAAATTTATCCGGTTTCTATACCTTAAGCGGTATGGGGTATACCCTGGGTATCCGCTTTTATATCCCACGTTATTTATCCTAGGTATGGTAGGCTACACCAAGCTAGAAGTACGTAGGGAAGCCTCTCTAGCCACGTACGTGCTTAAAGTGCTTCGGGGGGTTGTGCACAACCCGAGTGTGCTGGAGGAGGTGCGGCTGTGCGCGCCGGACGCGTGCGTGGCGCGGCGCCGGCGCCCGGCGCTGCTGGCGGTGCCGCGCGCGCGCACTAATTTACTGCATGAAGCGCCGCTGACGCGGGCGCTGCGTACGCTCAACACGGCGTCTGAGCAACTCGATTTGTTTACGTGCTCAATGAGCGAGTTCACAAAGGCCATTTACTATATATTAAGTTAAAAAATAGTAGTAAGTACCTAATAGTAAGGAAATGTATACTTAGTCTCTTTTGTTTATGTTTTAATATTTTGTAAATTGTTTTTCTATGTTTAATTTTTTGTGTATGTACTTATTTAACCATTATGTCGCATTAGGATTGAGCCTGTAATGATGTAATAGGTTTATGCTAAATAAATAAATAAATAAATAAATCTTTAAGGGTGGAGATAGAGACCAAATCACAAACTATAGACCCATTGTAGTATTGCCGTCTATGTCTAAAGTACTTGAGTGCATATTGAATAATCGACTAACTACTTATCTTGAAAAAAAAAAAGGCGTCTTGTCTGTATCACAGTATGGTTTCCGAGCAGGCGAGTCAATAGGTGATGCTGTCCATGACCTAACCGACTATATTGTAAAAAACTGGACGACAGCCAGAAAGTTTTAGGTATGTTTCTCGATATAAAAAAGCTTTTGATACGGTCTCTATCCCCATCCTTGAAGAGAAGATGGAACGCGTAGGAATAAGGGGTACTCAACTTAAATTGTTCGCAGACTACCTTAGAGGTCGTGCACAGAGCGTTAGAATAGAAAAGCATACAAGTAATGAACTTTTCACCACATACGGAGTTCTTCAAGGCAGCGTAATCTCGCCAACCCTGTTCCTGATCTACATTAACGATCTGTGTACCCTCGATCTACATAAAGGTAAAATTTTCACCTTCGCAGATGACACGGCGCTTTTGTTTCACTCCAGTACATGGGAAAGTATATATGAGACCGCTCAGAGGGGACTAAACACAGTGTCAGAATGGCTGCGTACCAATATACTGTCATTAAACGCGGAAAGACAGAATATATACCATTCTCTCTAAAAACTCCCCCTTCATCAGCAGCTTTAAATTCCATCACCGTCCACTCTTGCCATAACCCATACAATACAGGCTGTTCATGCCCGCTCCTAGAAAGAACCAATAATACCAAATACCTCGGCATTATTCTTGACTCTTCCCTGAGCTTTCATCCACACATTGAAGCTCTTACTGGCAGAATAAGGAAACTTATATACATATTTAAAAACTTAAGACACGTGGCGGATGGAAGCCTAAGGAGAATCGTCTACTATACTCTATGCCAATCCTTGCTCACTTATTGTGTCACTACTTGGGGCGGTGCACACAAAACCCCGTTGCTACAGTTAGAGCGAGCACAACGGGCGATCCTCAAAGTCTGATCTTTCCTACCATTCCGTTACCCAACGGAAGATTTGTATAAGGAGAGCAAAGTTTTAACAGTGCGCCAACTGTATATTTTACACACAATACTCAGACAGCACTCGTTGTTGACATATGGTCCACCATCGCTCCAAGGAAAAAGTCAAAGTCAAAGTCAAAGTCAAAGTCAAAAATCATTTATTCATTTAGGTCACAAAGTAACACTTATGAACGTCAAAGTATATAGGTTAGTGAGTTTACTAAGTTACTGAAGCTACATTTAGGTTAGTTGCTAGGTTCAGGCAAAGGGTAGAGCCTATGCGAATTATTAAAATATTGTTTTATTTTTGTGTATTGTGAAATGTGTAATAGCATCAAACTGCATACAATGCGATAAATATGCAATTAGGCAATATCTTAATGTAGTATCTATTCATTTTGTGACTTTATAACTTTATTATATTTTATTCAAGTAACATCGTTGAATGTTAACAAATATTTATCCAAATATGGGAAAATCGTACAGTAAGGAAGAGGTTATTATTGCTCAGAATGGCGCAGTTCAAGCTGAAATTAGCAAGTATAACATAACCATAGCAGTAATGGCAGGTTTCATGGGAATTATTATATTTTTGGCCATCATCGTATATTGTCGTTATCGTATACGACAGTGGATGACTAAGATGTTTACAAGAATCGTAGCTGCTCCTGTGGGAGCCCCACGGCCGCCACCTCAGCAGTCTAAGCCAGCCAGCTACGCCTAAGCCGTAACCTAATACACTGTTTATCGCAATGTAATATGATGTGTGTAATTCAACATAAGAACCTATTATTAGATTGTGTACCTTATACCTACACTAAATCTGTGTTTCAAATATACTTTGTTTGCTTATTTGATAATGTCCCGAAAGTATTGTTATTTTGTGAAATATTTTTTATGTTTTGGCGTGATATTTTACTGTTCAATCAAAGGACTATCTGCAGAGTTAGTGTTGATGGTGATTGACCACAATGATGCCAAGAGAGGACGGTAAAATACCACACAAACACTTTTGTTTTTGTGAAATTGTATGTATTAACAATATAGATATGTATTTGTGTACCATGTTTATTGTTTTTTTGATTTTGTGTTTTGTATTTTGATTTTGATATTGAAATTTGTTAAAAATTTGGGGGATGTTGGGTAGGGACTCTGTAAGTATGCAAGAAATCTATACTAATATTATAAAGCTGAAGAGTTTGTTTGTTTGTTTGTTTGCTTGAACGCGCTAATCTCAGGAACTACTGGTCCGATTTGAAAAATTCTGACAGTGTTAGATAGCCCATTTATCGAGGAAGGCTATAGGCTATATATCATCACGCTAAGATCAATAGGAGCTGAGCACCAATGAAGAATGTTTCAAAATCGGAGAGTATTTTTTCCTTTTGAGAGCTTCCGCTGCGTGCGCTGCGTAAACAGTTAAAGTTTCGCAAAAATCATGTATGACAGAATTGTTCCCCTTTAAAAGTTCTAAAAAAAGTCCGCGACAGCATATGTCTATCTTTTAAGGTTGGCTCACTATAACCTTTTTTATGCTAACCAAATTTGTTCTAAAATAATGCATTATTTGCGAAGGTATTATTATAAACATGATATTAATCCTTATCCAAATAAATACGTTATTCATCACAAGTATTTAATTTAAAACAAAATTGCCCTTTACACCATTCGATTTCAATGAATATCTTAGGAGATATCGCAGTTTTAAAATAACATTGCAGCAAAATAATTACCCATTACAGACATAGTACAAACGATGTTTCTCCTGGTTTATTCTGCGTGATTACTACTGGTTCGATTCGAAAAATCTTTTAGTGTTGGATAGCTAGGCTATATAACATCACGCTACGACCCACGGGGGCGGCGCAGTAACGATAAACGCGGGTGAAACCGCGGGAACATCTAGTGATGAATAAACAGTTTTGTGTATAAGCGAGAAGTATGTTAATGTGACCGGCAGTTACTCAGGCCCTGTCAACTCTGTATGGGGCTAAGTTTATACCTACGGGGGCTGAATTTTATTATTTTCAAATATTGCAACACCAAAGTATCGACAGCTTAAAATGTTTTTATTTTAATTTATTACAAATACAATGTAAAAAGCTTGGAAATAGTTATGAATTATATTTTTGATAATTAAACAATAGAGCAAAGTATCTTAATCGAAGTATAAAAAAGATAATTCATTATATCAATATTTACAATTAATTTCGTGTTATTTACTGGCAACACTACAAGACAAATGTCTGCCACCGCTTGCGCACCGTTTATCTTGTAATTTCGGTTTACTTTTGATAAATTTAATAAACTAGTTTTGATTTCTCCTGCATTAAAAACGATGAGTCGGGCAGTTTGTTACTCCGTTGTTTGGTGAAATCAAGTGTTATTTTGTGAGATATAGACTCAAGTCGTGAGAAAGTGACTCTTACATTGTTTTTAAATATGAGTTCCAATGAATCAGTCGGATATATATTTATGCACATGTACGGTCAAAGACAATAATCGAGTGCCTATATATTCATAGTAAGATTTGTATGTATTGCTTTATTCACAAAATTACAAATAAACCTTTTATAATAAAGTTATGTACATAGTTTATTGAACTATCTAAACTGTTTTTCGATTAAGTTTTCTTTGAATACTTATGTGAACGCTGATTTTATTAATAACCAGATTTTTCTATAGACTAACATAACAAGTCTAAATCGGCATACACATTAACTTCAAAGAAGTCTTCGAAAAATACAGTGAATTTTGAATCCTTAATAATGACAAGCAAATAGATAACCTATACATACCCATATAGGTATATATATATACCTACACACCACAATTACAATTTACGATAGTTTTGTGTGGGCTGAAAATAGATGGCGCAAGACGTTAAGGAAAAATTGCCTCACAAATTTTGTATGAAGTTGTCATTCTTCTCTTTGAGTATAAGTGTTCTGTGCAGTTACTGCGCGCTGTCCGGTCTAGATGCACGTATGTAGGCAAGGGTGCATTCCGGACAATAAATCCCATGTGAAAGTTTATAGAATATGTTTCATTTATCGCCAGTAATTCCCAATGCAACACACACGCACATACTCATAGGATACACACGCACATACTCATAGGATACACACGTAAATATCCTACAATATATTTATTATTTGGAACAGGATTAAAAAAAACAGGTTAAAACAAAGAAAAAGACTAAAACAAAAAAATAAACCTTGCTTTTAAAACAAAAATCTAATGTAAGGGAAACGTTTTCAAATGACTCAGTATTTTTAGAAATACCTTCGTATGTTGAAAACTGGAGAGACGAAGGTGTCTCTACTAAAAGAGACGATCCTATGTATATGTTTCACTCTGAATATAATTATTGTTATTATTAAAATTTTTTCATAGTCAGTAAAATATGGTATAATGACTGCAATATCTTAACGATATGATTTGTAAAATACTAATATTATATTTAATTGGCGATTTAAAAGAGTGGCCGTGAGTTTCTTGCAATTTTCTTCTCATAGGCTCAATCCTTTGCCTGAACCTAGCAACTAACCTAAATGCAGCTTCAGTAACTTAGTAAACTCACTAACCTATAGGTGTATTTTGACGTTCATAAGTGTTACCTTGTGACCTAAAGGAATAAACGATTTTTGACTTTGACGAAAATGGTAATTTAACAATTTTCTTTACAAAATATAACATTAATAAATACATATATATTTGACTCCCGTTTTATTTTTGCTAGCCCTCGAATATAAAGAAAATACATACATACGTACGCTATATATTTGACAATAATAATTGAAGGAATAATAATGAAAAAGCGGTTTTAAAAATTTTATGCTGTTCTGATAACTATGACAACTAATAACTTGACAGCTGTCACTTACTAAGTCAACACTGGCTCCTTATTTAATTTCTATTTGTGCAATAATATCGTGCAAATCTTATTCAAAGTAACATTAATTGGTTTAAAATCAGTGAAAGCCATATGGATATTGTTGGTCAACATCTTTTCAAGCTTTAACCACTGCAAAATACATAAATAAGTGCACAGTGTATATTGCCACGAATAAACAGGATTTATCGTAGGTACGTAAACATAATGAAAAGTTCCACTCAGACAATAATTACAAGTTATAAAAGTGCTCAGTAAACAAACGTAGCAGTGATAAATAATAACATTATTCCTACAAGAATTCGTTTTAGGTTCGAAACATCGTATTTGAATTTGACACAAATAGCAGTACTACCAACTTAAGCGCATTTCACACCGATCGCGTTCCAGGTCGACTACATTGCACGTCATTAGCATCATTAAGTTTTTATAAGGCAGACCATTCACAAATTGAACAATAAGGCTGACCATTCACTAGATTTTAACTAGACACAGTAGACACATACAAACACACACTGTAACAAATACAAGATGGAGGAAAACAGAAATGTTACTTTGAGAAAACCTATTTCTAAAGCTATATCGCTCGAAAACATGGATATGTCACTGAACAAGTCAACTTCGTCAGAATTGCTAGGGAAAAGTATGGACCTTTCCACAAACTTGATGTCGATTTATAGAGAGGAAATTCAAGCAGAAATAAGTATTCTAAAACGTAGTTTAGATGTCACGCAAAATGAGTTAGATAATGTCATTTTAGAAAACAATGATTTGAAAAAACAAATATCGCATTTAATGCAGGAATTAGCAATACTGAAGCAAATATGTAGAAGCCCTGTGTCTTCTTTGAGAAAATCCGTATCTTCAGGCAAGAAAAATAGCGTCAGACGTAGACTTACAGATACGTTTAAAACCAGCCCTTTAGCGTTTAAAGATGAAACAGAATGACGTCATCATCAAACAACCACTAAACACAACAGATCCAGAACAGGAACCAGGCAGTCGATCGGAATCGGCACACGAGACAGAAACATTAGCTGGAACTAACCCAGATAAAACAGAATCTTACTTGCTTGCAAAAAATTCTAAAAACACTACGAGTTCACAACAGTCACTCAATTCTACACCACACACAGAAGACACCAAGGAACACAGTATCAGCAAATTATGTATCATAAGTGACAATAACGTAAATAACATTTTAGAGAATGCAAAAAACACTTTTCCATGTATGAAAATATGTCACTATTGCATGCCAAATGCAAATATTATGTAATTACTTGATACTTTAGATCAAAAATTAGTGAGTTTTACTCTTAGTGATTTTTGTATTATATTCCTTGGAGACAGAGACTTTGAAGTCTCTAAAAATTATGGTAAAATAGTATATTACATCAAAAGTAAACTTGAATCTTTGAAAAATACTAATATTATTCTATGTTCCCCTACTTTCAAGTTAAAAAGTAATGTTAATATTTTTCATAAAAGAATAGAAATTTTTAATCAGCTTTTGTACCAGAGTAATAATGTTTATGAATATGCATATCTGTATGACACTAACAAGCATCTCAATTAAACATACGACATGTTTAGTTCATACACGGGCAAAGTAAACAACAAAGCTGTAGTCAATATTTTCAAAGACCTGAAGAAATACTTAGATTTATACTTTAGTAGTCATTTCGAAAACAATTATACTTTCACTTTTAAAACTAAACCCACTTTATCTCAAAATGTAATGAAGCAGAAAAAAAACATTGATTACTTTCAGATAATAAAAAAATATAATATATTGTCAGAGAGTGAGGAAAGTATTGAGCATATAAAAAATGTAAATAATGCGTTTTTTCGTCAGAGACAGGGACTTAATTAAAGTTAGTTACTCACAATTCACAATTTTTTATCAAAACCTATGCGGAATAAATAACAAGAAAGATGATTTGGAAATATACATTAGTGAATTGCATAATGCGATTCATTATGTATATCACATTTAGTACATGTATCACAGTTTAGTTTTTCAAATTATATTTTAAGCTCTTACAACACGAGATTGAATAAAACCACGGGAGGAACCTTAGTGTTAACTCATAAAAATAGACAAGTTGAGGAGATAGACATTTGTAAACGACTTTATCAAACAAACAGTTTTGAAATATGTGGGGTAAAAGACAAAGAGACCAACTCATACATAATTTCCAGATAACAAAAACTTTGACGATTTTATAGAAAGATTAGAACAATTATTACAATACATTTTTAATAAAATATGTTTTATCTGTGGAGACTTTAATATTAATTTAATGAAAGATGACAGTAAAAGAAAAAAATTTACATCACTTTTGACATGCTACAATTTTAGATATTTAGTTGACTCAGTTACATTTGTGCGTAATAACTGAATCATGCATAGATAAATAATATATTAACCTAACACCTATGATCAAAGTATAATCTCTGTGGACATTGATCACAATGGATTGGCGGATGGTCACGCTGCTCTTTTCTGTTCAGCACGTCTAATAAAGGTTACTTCTTCAAAAGAATGTATTCATTTTAGATAGGTCAAACGAAGATTTTATAATGGAAAAAATAATAAAACATCCAGAAAAACCATTTTAGAGCATGATTGGAATTTGGGTATAAACACATTTATTAGAAACCTAGAAACATTTTTTTTTTTATATGTACAGCACATATAAAAAAAACTAAAAAAATAATATGAATAGAAATGGTCGAACAAAGTGGCTAACTAAAGGCATTAGGATAGTTAGTAAAATGAAGGGGGTACTGAATTTTATAAATAAAGCTAACTACGATTCATCAATACTAGAATATCGTAGCCGATATCTTAAAACGTATAAAAAAGTAATAAGATATGCTAAGAAAAAAGAGATTATAAATCAAATTAGTAAAAAAAACAACTCTAGCAAAGAAATTTGGCAAATAGTCAATAATACTAGAAAAAAATAATCAACAATTTTGATAGTGATAATATAAGGGGCGTGGTCAGAGATTCAGTTTTGAAATGAAAGCCACACAGACATGTACGCATCTTTCGCACGTTTAATTCGTTGTTAACAACACAACACAGGTTACAGTTAATTATCATAGTTGAACAAGTAAACTTTATAAAACAAGTCTCGAAAGAGCGAGAGCCGCCGTGACGGAATAGATAATCACGCACATCTCGCGGCAGCGTGATTGCGCGACTGGCGAGCGCCGACTGGCGAGGGACGTGGGAGGCGCGGCAACGGCTCCGACTCAACCGTGCGGCCGCGCACGTTGTTGCACTTTAACCTACCGCGCGCTAATGTCTCCCCCTCAGTAGGGTATCATTGGGCATTCTACTCCACCTTCCGTTCCTACGGCTCACTTCGTTCGCCTCCGTCTCTCCCGGTGGAGTAAAATGCCCAATAATACTTCTGGAGTGAACGGAAGGTGGAGTAGAATGCTCAATAATATTTTTGGATACTCTATAAAATCGGCACTTATCGATTAAAGGGTTCTATTTACTAATTTATTTCAATGCACCAACGAAACTGAATCATTATTAACAAACTTTTTTAAGTAGTAACAATGAAATTTGTGAAACAACCGCATTCATTACATGTAAACAAAATCTGTGTGGAGTCTAGCAAAACTGGTCTACGTCATGGAAAATTATTACCCACCTCGTTGCGATGCATCGTATGTGGACCATCAAATTGTGGAAAAACGAATTTAATAATCGGTCTTCTCATTCATGAGAACGGGTTGAGATTTCAAAATGTTTATGTTTATTCAAAAACTTTACAGCAACCAAAGTATATTTTTTTACAAAAAGTGTTGCAACGAGTACCTGGCATTTCATTTCAAAAATACCATGAAAATGAGGAAGTACTGAGTGTTCAAAATGCTAAACCAAATTCAATTATTATATTTGATGATGTTGCTTGTGAAAATCAGAATAATATGCGTGATTATTTTGCAATGGGAAGACACAAAAACATCGATTGTTTTTATTTAAATCAAACATATAGTAAAATTCCTAAACAGTTGGTAAGAGATAATGCGAACCTAATCGTGCTTTTTAAACAAGACGAAATTAATTTGAGACATGTTTATGAAGAACATGTCAACACTGACATGACGTGGTCTGAATTTCGTGAAATGTTTTCAAAAATATGGCGCAAACCTTTCAGTCACGTTGTAATTAATAAGGATTGTCCCAAAAACAAAAGATGTTACAGAGATACGTTTGACACTTTCGTTGTCTTTGATTAAGAACGCAAATCGGTATATAAGGCAGTCACCTGCTCAATATTAATAATTCAGAGCGATCACTTAATCAATAAGGATCACTATATTAATATGGAAAAATCATTGAAAAGACAAATTGTAAATGCAGCAGAAGCTGTAAAGAAAAAGGTACGAAAAATGAAAGATGTTGAGATGGATAATAAACAAGCATTGGAATCTATTTTCAAACCTGTAACGGAACCCCTCCGTTTGATTGCTAGTACTAGTAAGCAAGTTCCTCTTTTGAGTGCTACTGAAGATGAAGATAATGTTGGTACCAATTTGCAGACAGATAAATATGAAAGTGATGACGGTGAAAATGAATCTGTTTCTCTTAATAGCAACTCGTCTTATGAATCCGTTGTTGATACCAAAGAAGTTTGTGATACACCATCTCGGTCAGTACCCTCAGAAGCTTTGAGAGATGTTCCTTATGGCGTAAGAGTAGAGTGCGGTAAACTTATGCTAGGTTCTGCTCACATAACAATAAAAGATCAATATATCACCGTCGCTGGACGTAAATATCGAAGTACGCCTGGTTTAAAACAATTGTTGCTAAAGAAAGACATAGATTTAAGCTTAGTTACAGATAGTGATATGCAACATTATAAATCGATGTTGATTGATACAAATGTACATCGTCGAGACTACGAACCAAATAAACCTATAAAAAGTAATAAGGGTCAAAAATATTTGCAAGTTATTAAACCTCTCTTCAAACTTCAAAATTCACTTAAAGATAATCAATCAAAGGGAAAAGGTCTACCATTGATAAAAAAATGGAAAAAAGATGTCGATTATGTGTACTGGGATGATCCAAATGAATTAGTAGAAAGGTTGAAATTACTAATCGCATCTCGAGATGCTGGTAACACTGGATTAGACAATGAAATAATATCTATTGTTGAAGAATTGCAAGAAAGTGGGATTATAAATAATCAAATTTCATTCTTATAAAGTTCATTTCACTTTCAACCTCTATATATACTATACAGTAGACTTTAAGCATGAATGTAGATAAATTCGGTCACTATATTCATAAAAGAATGCGTTTATCAGAATTGTTTGAGTTTAATGAAAACGCACTGTACAAAACCGCAAGCGGGGAATTTGATTTAAAATCCTCTAAACTCAAAGGTATTAGATCCCCTGTGGACGCAGATAAAGCTGTAAACAAAGATTATGTAGACCGTTTTAAAGAAAATGTAATAAAAGAATTATATAAACTGAATGCAGCCCTGCGTTCACATATCATGACAGATGTGCAAAATATTGTTCAAGCTACTATAAAGCAAAGATATCAGATTCTTTGATTCATTTAGAAGAGAAGTTCTACACAAAATCAGAGATTGATAAATTCCTTATAAAATCTTTGCAATGACGAAACAAGAAATAGTCAACGAAATCCACAAACAGGCACGAAGAAATTTTTGTCGACGTTCAGTTATAGTAAAAGGGATAGATGATTTATGGCAAGCAGACCTGATGGATATGCAGAGTCTCAAAAAAATGAACAAAGGCTTTAACTACATTTTAGTGGTAATTGACTGCTTTTCAAAGTATGCTTGGTCAGTACCAATAAAATCAAAAAATAAGCTTGATGTTGCTAATGCATTTGAGAATATACTATTCATCAGCCATCGTAAACCAATTCATCTACAAACTGATTTAGGAACAGAATTTTATAATAAAACTTTTCAAGCTCTAATGAAAACTAACAATATTAATCATTACTCAACATTTTCTATAAAAAAAAGCTTCAATAGTAGAACGATTGATCAAAACTATCAAAAATAAACTATACAAATGTTTTAGTTTAAATGGAAGCTATAACTGGCTTGGATTATTGGAAGATGTTGTAAAAACGTACAACAGTACAAAGCATCGCACTATTAAATGTAAACCAATCGATGTCAATAAATCTAATGAGCTACAAATAAAGGAAAATATAATAGATTCATATAAACATACATCAATTCTGAGGAAGCCTAAGTTTAAAGTTGGAGACTACGTTCGAATAAGCAAATACAAACAGCTTTTTGAGAAAGGTTATACTCCGAATTGGTCAACTGAGCTATTTACGATAAAAAGTATCAATAATACCGCGCCAGTTACGTATCACTTAGATGATCAACGAAAACAAACTATATTAGGAACGTTTTATGAACATGAACTACAAAAAACCAAATACTCTGGTGTATACTTGATAGAAAAAATTTAAAAAAAGAAAGGAAGTAAATTTTTTGTCAAGTGGTTAGGTTTCAGAAATGATGAAAATAGTTGGATTAACAAAGCAGCGATTGTATGCTAATTTGTATTAAATATAAAGTTTAAGCCAAATTTCTGTCATTATAATTTAAGCGATGCAAGGTGGTGGACTATTGAACAGTATCATTGATAATTTGCCTGTTGAACTACATTTGCCTGGTTATAATTATTGCGGACCTGGTACAAAACTGGAAAAACGTTTACTGCGAGGTGACAAAGGTGTTAATAAACTTGACGAAGCCTGTATGCAACACGACATAGCATATGCAAAACATACAGACCTATCAAATCGTCATAAAGCTGATTTACAACTTCTAAACATGGCCAAACAAAGACTTAAGTCAAAAGATGCAGGCAAAGGCGAAAAACTTAGTTCATGGCTAGTAAATAAAGTTATGAAAGCCAAGATTAAATCCGGTGCTGATGTTAAGACATTTAAAAATTTTGTATCTAAAATTAAATCTAAAATCAAGAAATTGAAACGCAAAGATAGTAAATCCTTAATTACGCTGCTTATTTAGTGGCTAAGAAAGTATTCCAAGCAATATGAAAATTCGGGTACCACGCGTAATACCTATTCCAAAAACTGGAGGGATTCCGCCTTTAATTCCAATATTTGCTGGATTGTCAGCTCTAGGAACTTTAGCTGGCGGAGCGGCTGGTATTGCAAAAACTGTTAATGATTATAAAGCAGCTCAAAAAAATTTAGCAGAGACGGAACGACATAATAAAGCAATGGAATCTTTAGCTTTAGGGAAGGGCTTATATATTAGGCCGTATAAAAATGGCAAAGGGCTATTATAACAAGTTCAAAAAACTGAAAAATAAGCTACCCAATCGCCCTCTAACTAATATAGATATTCAAAAGCATGCAAAGGATATCCCATATTTTCGAGGAGTGTACATGAAAGATCAGTTACCAGGGAAGCCGAAGCAAGTTGAATGTGGCGTCATTAACTTGAATAACTCCAAAAATGAAGGAACTCACTGAGTAGCTTATGTTAAAATAAACAACTATTGCGAATACTTTGATAGCTATGGAGACCTAAAACCTCCAGTAGAATTGATGCGGTATTTTAAAAACTGTACTGTATTTTATAACTACACGAGATATCAAAATTTTAATACAGTAAACTGTGGGCATTTATGTTTGAAATATCTGTGGACTTTTTGGAATAAAAATGTATAAAATATATTGTATTTCTTTTATTTCACTCATTTACACAATGTCACTCACTTTGTCAATAACTGGAAATTCATCAAGTTTATCTACATACTTTCCAAATCCTTTACAATTAGATGGACAGTATGAATGTGCTTTAATGCATTTTTCAACATTTAATTCTATCTCAAATATCGATAAAACTAATAACAAGTTATATTATGGCATCAAAGACGTTATTGAAATACCTGAAGGTACGTATGAATTGCAAGATATCAATGACTTTTTAAAATCTGAAATAAAGGATGCATCAATAAAAATACAGTGTAATAACAATACCCTAAAAACCACTATATACTGTACAAAAGACGTAAATTTTACCAAACAGGACTCCTTCGGAAAACTGTTAGGTTTTAATGAACAGATTTTGAAAGCAAATAAATGGCACGTATCAAAGTTTCCAGTCAACATTTTACCGACGACCGTGGTCAGGATTGAATGTGATATTGTGAGCGGCTCTTATATAAACGGCGATCCAAGTCACATTATTCATGAATTTGCTCTAAACGTGCCACCTGGATACAGAATCATTGAAATCCCGAAGAACGCTATATATTTTCCGGTAAACCAAAACAACATAAGCTGCATACATATCAGGTTATTGGATATTAACAATCGTTTAATCAATTTGCGTGGTGAAGAAGTACAGCTATATTTACACTTTAGAAGAAAAAATGATTGACTTTAATAAATATGAGAGGCAGCATATAAAGAATATTAGTTCCATTCGAGCAACCTATCAAGTAGGACCTTGCTCCAAGAAAAAAATTAAATTAACTAAAGACAATAAGGCATTCCTCAGAGTAATTGGGTTGTTAAAATGAATATATTAGACGTCTTATCAACTCCGAGTTACGACAATTCAATAGAAGGCATTGAGTTTCATTCTTACAAGCCTTATGTCACAAGTTTCAATAGAAATGATGAAATTCGAATACCTATCAACCAACAAGACTTATATATACTGCCTTCAGCTAGCACCCTGTATTTGGAAGGAACTGTTATAGTAAGCAAAAAAGAAACGAAAGATAAAGCTACTACTGTCCATTTTACGAACAATGCTCTGCTCTACTTGTTCCAAGATATTAGGTACGAACTAAATGGTGTGGAGATTGATAAAATAAAAAATGCAGGTATAACTACAACCATGAAATCATTAGTGTCAATGAATGAAAGTGACTCCAAAATGTCTTATGCCTGGGGCTGGAATATTGATGGTATAGAAAATATTAATGGGGGAAGTTTTTCTGCTTCTATTCCCCTTTGTAATATCCTCGGATTCGCTGAAGATTTAAAAAAAGTCGTGATTAATAGTAAACATGAACTTATATTGTTAAGAAGTAACACTAATTTAAACGCTGTAAAACTGAACACTGGTGAAGTAGTGGAAGATGTTCAAATTAATAAAATCATATGGCGCGTACCACATGTTAAAGTATCAGACAGAGAAAAAATAAATTTACTAAAACTTTTAGAAAAAGATCAACCGCTTCAGATGATATTTAGAAATTGGGATCTGTACGAATATCCAACTTTACCAAAAACTACAAAGCATACCTGGTCTATCAAAACATCTTCTCAAGTAGAAAAACCTCGATATATAATTATTGGTCTACAGACAGATAGGAAAAATAATGCAAGTTCTGACATGTCTCAGTTCGATCATTGCTATATTCGTGACGTTAGAGTGTATCTCAATTCAAATTATTTCCCGTATGAAAATCTAAACGTTAGTTTTGCTAATAACAGAATTGCTTTATTATATGAGCAATACGTTCGATTTCAACAGTCGTATTACGGACGCCGGAGGATCGTTATTAAGTGAGAAAGAATTCAAAGATATTGCACCTCTGTTTGTAGTTGACTGTTCTAGACAAGTGGATAATCTAAAGATAGGTCCTGTTGTGGATGTGAGAGTGGAAATTGAAAGTGAATCAGTTATACCAGATAAAACATCAGCATACTGTCTTATTCTCAACGATTGCATTGTTGAATATAAACCGCTAAGTAACATCGTAAAGAAGATATCATGAACGCGGATACACTTATAGTAGATGTCCAAGGGTTTAAAGATATAAATAACAATTTTATCGTTAAAGAAGTAGCGATTGCAAGTCAGGAGCATACACAAACGTGAAGCCACCATACTCATTTCATCATCTTACAGAAGTAGAAAAGAAACAAGTCAAGTGGATAGAAATAAATCGAGGAATTACCTGGTGTGAGGGTTACATATGTCATGATTTCTTATTTTTGTTAATAATTCTGTTCGGGAGTTTTTATTTATTCAATTGGCAACACAGCCAACTATAATTTTTAAATAGTAGGGTTATTGTAGAGGGGAAAATAACTCGCTCTCTCGGCGAAAGATCGCTCAGCAGTAAGGAACTAGCATTCAACTGAGTAAGACGTTCTCAATAGTCCGTGTAATTGCTGTGAGTTTGGTAATATAGTCACATAATATTTTAAACGATTGAGTTTCATTATATTTCAGAAATGGGATGAGTAAGTACACGCAAACATTTTCGATAATTATCTTTTTGTAATGGCGTTATTTCTTTCTTGTTTTTAAAAGTTTAATTAGTAGATACTTATTTCGATTGTTTAACTGTGAACAAACTGATAGGTCGACTTTTACAGTACACTTTACAATACACTACACAAATGTAATAAACTACCCACATAATTACACACAATGACATTATACGCGATTCCCATAGGAATCATCACAACTTGGTGTATTTTCGAGTGTTAAAACTGAACGGTTACCTTGAAATACACTTAGTAACTCTTTAACTGGAGTGCTGTTGGGGAATACCCTCAGTGTATCCTACATATTCAGCTAATGAGTAAGGTTTACTTTCTGGAGGCAACCATGCCAATAAACCAGAGGTCCGCCTGCCTATTGGTTGAAAACTCTACACGCACGAGTGTAAATAATTTATTTCATTGCATATTATTATGTACCTACATTATAATTATTTAGTAAATAATTGAAATATGCATTGTAAATTAGCAGCGCTTAGATGATAAAATGATATAACCTATGTTTTTTTTTTTTAAACATTAGCATTTACATTGTATCAGGAGAATACTTGGTCAGGGTACTCCCTGATAGTTTTTTTTTTTAGTTCTAAGAGTGCATTGTGCTCTTGCGTGAAATACTTGGACGAGGCTACTCTTCGTCAATGTTTTTGCTGGAGCATAGTGCCGTTGTTTGCTTAGGTATAACGCTTACGCTTACCTAGTCCGAGTGATTATACAGTGATATACTCTTCAGCAGTCTTTGGCTGGGATGCAGTGTTATTACGTAGATTGACGAGTAAAATACTTGCAATAGCTTTTGTAGTATTGAGGTAATTTCTTTGTTAAACAAGCGCTGCTGGTTTATAAAGCTACTTGACTTGAAGGCTGTTGCCACTTGACTTGCAGGCTGTTGCCACTTGACTTGGAGGCTATTGCCACTTGACTTGGATGCTATGTGCGCTTCGTGCTACTAAGAGGATATGTGTGCCTCATTTGCTACTAAGAGGTTATGTGTGCCTCGTTTGCTACTAAGAGGTTATGTGTGCCTCGTTCGATACTAAGAGAGGTTATGTGTGCCTCGTTTGATACTAAGAGAGGTTATGTGTGCCTCGTTTGCTACTAAGAGGTTATGTGTGCCTCGTTTGTTACTAAGAGGTTATGTGTGCCTCGTTTGCTACTCAGAGGTTATGTGTGTCTCGTACTACTAAGAGGTTGTGTGCCTCGTGCTACTAAGAGGTTATGTGTGCCTCGTGCTACTAAGAGGTTATGTGTGCCTCGTGCTACTAAGAGGTTGTGTGCCTCGTGCTACTAAGAGGTTATGTGTGCCTCGTGCTAATAGGCATGAAAGTGGATATAGTGACAAGAATAGAAAATGGTATGTTAAGCTGGTTTGGACATGTAGAAAGAATGGACGAGGAAGGATTAAGAAAGTTTATAAGGCTAGTGTGAATAGTCGCAAGAGGAAAACCTAGGTGAATGTTTCTCGATCAGATCGAAGGCGTTCTGGACAAAGGCCAGGTTAAGAGCTCCTTGAACCGACGGGCGTGTATGAGATATGTGATGAAAGTGAATGAAGCCAGAGAAGTTTGACAGGATCGTAGCAAATGGAAATCCGTAGTCTCTGCCTACCCCTCTAGGAAAACAGGCGTGAATCTATGTATCTATGTGCTAATAGGAGAGGTTGTGTGTGCCTCATGCTTTAGCAAAGTATGCTTTGATTAATATGCCTTTTTATTTGTGTGCCTTTTGCTTTTTAGCAGAGGTTATATGTGCCTCATGATTTAGCTAAATGTGCTTAAATTAAAATGAGGTTAGGTTCGCCTCATACATATGTCATGTATGTGTGTCGACTAGCAAAGATTAGTTGTCTCGTTAGTGAGCCAAGTACATTCAAGTTACATAGTGTACATCATTGAAATGATCAGTGTCATATGTGCGTAGCATAGATAATTGTTTGAAGTTGAAATATTAGAGGATAACCATAGTTTATGTAATAGGCCGTGCTACTATGGTCCATTACTGACTTTTACAATGTTTAGTCATCTAGGCATGAAAATATCGATTCAGTCCTAATGATATTATATTTTTATTTTTGAGACCATTAAATCGGACGACGCGATGACTCCAGGTCCTGATGGTGACATTTGTCTATAAATATTGTCGCGGACAATTACTATTATTTTGTGCACATTAGATACCTACTTTAGTTTTTTTTTATTTTAACTGGAACATAATACTATATAATGATAATTATATAATATAACTATCATAGAAAAGATTTTGGACAATTATGCCTGTTGACAATAAACAAATACGATTTAAAGAAATTATATTACAATGGGATATATAATAATTTGCCGATTCTTAAAGATCATACGTTTTAATT
This sequence comes from Catocala sponsa, assembly GCA_963564715.1. Lineage (NCBI taxonomy): Eukaryota > Metazoa > Arthropoda > Insecta > Lepidoptera > Erebidae > Catocala > Catocala sponsa. The sequence goes on along the minus strand of OY751335.1, from coordinate 27,547,340 downwards.
CCATTATACGTTTTTAGATGCATGTAGGTATGTTGTTTGTCTTTGAACATATTTATGTTCTAAGATAGCATGGAAATATATACAAATTCGGTTTGTTTTTCTAATTTGGCATATTATTATATCATAATAATTTTAAAGGCATATTAATTAACTTAATTAAAACATAAACCATTATCATTTTGAGTTATATTTCTGATAGTTTTTATAACTGTGCATTCCATTATTGTGTCGCAATAGGTGTCCGATGTACAGTCATGTTATCTGACCCGTTACGCATACTATAGATGCGCGCGGTTTCACTCTTAATTGTATAGTACACATTATAATTATTCGGTTAATAGTAGATTAAAATTGTAATCTTTCCAATGAAATATCTCCCTATATTATAGTATAATCAAAGAGACATGTTCATTGTTATTTGGATTATAAATTTAATAATTCTATTATAATTTGCTAAGCATTATTAAGCCATTTTATTTTGTATAAGAGCATTTATTGACTATAGCTGCATAATCAAGTCCACTTTTCTTACAAAGGTATCGTTTAAAAATTTGACACCGTTATTAGAATGAATGCATGAGAACGTAATGCTATCGGAGGGCGGCATCAGGCATGACATCGGTAACTTATGTAAACAATAGAGGTGATGAAATTTTAAACTAAATCATGTGATTGAATTTGTTTGAAGGAGTTCTCAGAATTTTGACAAAATTTTTTAATGATATTAATAGTCAATGATTTAAAATAAGATTGTATATTGGTTTGGTTTTGGTATAGGTTTTCGAACGATATTAAAAATCTTTTTGTTATCTTTTGAATGCATTTAGGTATCGTTCATAAAATAAGATGGATGATATAGGACAGATATAGAGATGTGATACTAAGAGTGAGGTATGGGTATGAGTATTTTATTACGATTGATATGAATGTTAGGAAATGTGAAATACAGAGAGAAATATTTGGTTGATATGTTTTTGACAGCTATTTGACCCAAAGACGATGTTGGATTCGTAAAGACCATATTGGTATTTGGATTTGTTTAAATAATGTAGATGTATGTTTTGATTATTATGTATGAGGTTTCATTGTGAGGTTAGAAGTGAATTTATGTAGGTACACACAAGTGATAATAAAAGACTTCTGTTCCTTCAATTTGATCATGGTGCAAACGAAATTTCTGTGAAAATTATTAGAGGTCAAAGTAGCCTTAAATAAAGACCCATGATTTGGTGAAATGATTTTATGATGGCTTGATGAAATGGTTTGATGGAATGGTTGAATGGAACGGTTTGATGGAACGGTTTGATGGAACGGTTTGATGGAACGGTTTGATGGAACGGTTTGATGGAACGGTTTGGTGGAACGGTTTGGTGGAACGGTTTGATGGAACGGTTTGATGGAACAATGGAATGGTTTGATGGAGTGGTTTGATGAAGTGGTTTGATGGAACGGTTTGATGGAGCGGTTTGATGAAGTGCTTTGATTTGATGGAACGGTTTGATGAAACTGTTTGGTGAAATGGTTTGATAGAACGGTTTGATGAAATGATTTATTAAAATGATTTGTTGAAATGATTTGTTTGATGGAATGGTTTGATGAAATGGTCTGCTGAAATGGTCTCCTGAAATGGTTTGATGAAATGATTTGATGAAATGATTTATTGAAATGATTTGTTAAAATGATTTGTTGAAATAATTTGATGGAATGGTTAGATGACATTGGGATGGTTTGATGACATTGAGATGGTTTGATGACATTGAGATGGTTTGATGACATTGAGATGGTTTGATGACATTGAGATGGTTTGATGACATTGAGATGGTTTAATGACGTTGAAGTGATTTGATTGAAGTGATGTGATGACATTGAAGTAGAAGTTTATTCGTATGCATATGAGACATAATTACAGAGGATGTTACAAAGGTTAAGATACATAATACCTCGCCTTTAGTAGGCGTACGCAGCGATAGCTCAGTGGGGAGACCAACAGACTGCAATGCAGAGGGTCTCGGGTTCGAACCCACGTCGCGCACCTCTGAATTTCGGAATTTATATGACTCTTCGAAGTTATGTGCGTATTGATTGACAATTATCGCCTGCTCCGTGCCTCGGAGAGCACGTTAAGCCGTCGGTCCCGGCTGCCATGAACATCTATGGCAGTCGTTATTGGGAGAGTGTCGACACAAACGATCACACTAGGTCGAAGTGTCGCCGGTCTGCACTGACTGGCCCCCACATAAGATAGGATAAGATAGTAGGCGTACAGTCATGATTTGAACAAAAGAGTGGCCATGAGTTTCTTGCCCGTTCTTCTCATGAGCCCTACACCCTTGCCTTGCTGAATGTGGCAGTAAATGTAAATTCACAAATAAAATTGTGTAACTTTGACATTCATAAGTGTTGCCCTGAACTTGTGTTATTAGATAGTACAAATAAAATAACAATAATTAATAGACATAATATCCATTATCAATAGGAACAATAATTATAAATATGCGAAGGAAATAAATAATATCGTAACTGTAAAAAAAAAAATAGTATAAACAATGTCAATTTCCATTTAATAATTACATAAGTCAAGATAAATTTAAAATAAATACATCGTATAATTTTATACAGTACTTAATATTATATTGCTAATGGACATTTCGTTTTAAAGTATGTGTGAAATAACAATATTCATTTAATGTATAAAAGCAAAACTTCAATAGTCATTTTTTTAATTTTGTTTAAAATTCGATGATCGGGATGTTTCTCTGTTATGCATAGGGAAATGGATATATACTTTTCATTCTTGCTAATACCATATCTTGATCGTGTGATAATGAAAACTGAGTGATTTTAGTTGAGGTTGTGCTCCAGGAGTAGCATGGTATCGGATGGCCGAATGTCATGATTTCTTATTTTTGTTAATAATTCTGTTCGGGAGTTTTTATTTATTCAATTGGCAACACAGCCAACTATAATTTTTAAATAGTAGGGTTATTGTAGAGGGGAAAATAACTCGCTCTCTCGGCGAAAGATCGCTCAGCAGTAAGGAACTAGCATTCAACTGAGTAAGACGTTCTCAATAGTCCGTGTAATTGCTGTGAGTTTGGTAATATAGTCACATAATATTTTAAACGATTGAGTTTCATTATACATAGACTATAGAGAGTTTCACCGTGTTATCGTACCTCACTTAAAGAATAAAAAGATCATTACAAAGGGTTTAGAAAAAATTAAGTGGATCAAAGATTTATGTGCGGACTGTGACGTAATAGATATTGGTGAAAAAGGATCTCCTAATTTTGCAACATTAAAAAGAAAATTTTGTAATTATATAACTGAATTTAATTGTGTATATCATAAATTGAATTGTGCATTAAATAATGTTGTGTGTATTAGAAAGTGGTATAATGATAATAATATGTATTTGTTTAATTTGTTTTTATCAATAAACTGATCATTTGTGATATACTATATGGTTATTTTATTTAAAATTCTCAAGCTACTCTATTCTATAGACTTGAAACTAGCTGCAGCAAAATAAAATTTAATTTTAAATTTGAGTAAGCTATACTTGTACTTAACAATTCCTATGTATGTATTGTATGGCCATAGTCCAGCGTGGTGGACTATGGCCTAACCCTTCTGACACTGAGAAGAGGCGGCCCGTGCCCAGCAGTGGGACAGTTTAATACAGGGCTGATATTATTATTATACTTGTACTTAACAATTTATTGCAACTTTATTTTAAAGATAAATATATTTGCAATGAAGTTAATCTTATATAAATAGAAATAAAACTACAATGATACAAAAATTTAACATAACATAACTTTCATACTTTTTACGATAGGTAAGTACTTAATTATTTACATTTAATTAAACTAGCCTTATATAATTATATATATATATATGTGTAATTCTACAATTATTTATTACCTACAGTTTCTTATTTTTATTATAGCGTATTTTATTTACAACAATTTATTATTTAATGTAATGTATGTAGTGGAAATTATATAGAATGTACATATTTATCTTGAAACTTAAGAAATTATAAAGAAAATAAATGGTATATATTTTACACAAAATATTTTTTATTATAGGTAAATCCTTAATTATTTACAATAAATGGAATTTAAATAATAATATTTACACATAACTAGAGTCTTCACAAAGTTTTTTCGATATTTTGTTTACTAATCTTTCCACTTCATCCATAATGTTGTCCACCGGTTCACTCACTACGTATTGCGCACTTATCAATATATCATCATCTCCTTTATCACTTGCAGTTTCTTGTTCATTTATGTCTATCACTTGTATTTGGGTGAGTCGTAAGCCTTTTTTCTTTTGATTATTGATCACGTAAGACTGACAAATATTATGCTGCTTCCGCTTTTGAGGCTTTGTCCTTGATTTTTTATTGACCGGTTCTTGTACGTTTTCTTGTTCAGGAATATGCCAGCTCGTACTGATAGAAAATAATATCAGGCGAATAATTCATTATTATCGATGATCTGAAACAAAGAATATAATAATTATAATTATTTTATTTATATCACAAGGAGAAACTCATAATCATAAAATTCACGAAATACAGATACTTACGAATTATTTGTTTCAAATCGATGTGACCACCACAACAAGCGACAGCTTAATGATTAAGAAACTAATATTATTATAATGACGAAGCAGTAGTGTAACATAAACCTGTGATACAAGTTTGAACTTGTTTCTTGTGGACAATGAGCATGCGTACGAACACTACTGATTAGTGTTATATTTCAAAACTTTTTATTATTATATTTTATATACCAGTAAACTACTGAGAAACAAATGCATGTTTTGACAGGTTGGAGCTTCTTTGCTTGACATGTAGGAATGAGAAGTACTATACCAAATCGAAAGCTCTATTATCGCGGGGCTCCTATTTCTGGGTATGGGGTCAAAAGAGAACCTACCGTGGACAAAGTCTTTATACTATTGTCGAAGTTCTTTGGTCAAAAATATTTGAAAGAAGGCTTCGTCGACTTCGATCATACAAACATTCGATATTTGAACACTCGATGTATTCAGTGTACGATATATTAAATGTTCGATTTATTGCCCATTCGATCAATTGATATTCGACTGGCTTCGGCTTTCGATTTGGCATAGTACATCCGTAGGAATGGTAGGTATTTCACAAAAGGAATGAAAATAAAAGATGTTACATATTCATACAAATGTATTTATTTTCAAATAATACTTATACAATAAACTTACATTTATTTTATTACATAGGTAACTATTTTTAGTAATGTTATAAAATAATAAGATTTATTTAGATTAGATTAGTACGAAATATTATATATTTATTAATCTGTATATTTACAGTAGGTACATTGAATTTATAATTGATTAACACGATATTGCTTACAATATTTTAAAATTAGATAAGTAAATTACTTAAATATAGTTGCATTTTCCCAAGCTAAAGTAGATACCTTATCTGGTAATAGCAACCGTTTATCGTCATTGCTTGAAAGTGCTATTTTATTTACACTCTGTGTAAATATTTCATGCTTTATTGACCTAAAGAGTAAATTCTTTTTGCGGATGACATTACAATTATACAAAACATTTTTATAATCTATCATATGTAAATTTTTCATTACACATTTTTTTGTTCCTTTTGCTTTCTTTATTGTTTTGTCTAAAGTTTTTATACAATAAAGCTTTGAACGCAGCCCTACAAATTCTTTAATTATTTTGCCTCCCATTTCATCTCCTTAAAAAGCCCTGGAACTTTTTTATTAATAATTGGCAAGCCAAACTCGTTATCAGAATCGTAATTGCTAGTATCAAAATATTGAAGAAAATATTGTTTAATATCTTTGTAAAAGTCATTCGTCTTTACATTATAAACTAGACTATCAGTGTCAGTATAGCATAATTCAACATTATTGCCATAAAATGGTTTTATTGTAGAATAGTGGAAATCGTACATATGACTCTTAGATAATTCTAACACAGCGAACCATATGTATATTGGTTTATTAAGAATAACACGCGAAGGTTTCTTTTGTATTGCTACCAAATCATCTGAAAATACTGAAGCGCTATGAAAATATGGGCTAGCGATTAACTTTTCAGCACAAGCAGATTTTTTTGTTTTATTATTTAGGTCACACCATTTGTTTACTAACTTTAAATCAATTCTATGCTCATTATTCTCCAGAGTTTTTCCAAAAATACTATTGTTTAATAATTTGAAAAAATCTTGTTCAAACTTCGATTCGGCTTTTTGACGTAACTGAGTGTTAAGATCAATATATTGCTTTAAAAAATTACTTTGCTTAAATACGATAGCGCGATGGATCTTTTTCAGTATTAAACCGTGCCGTATGCATTTTTTTAAATGGACGTAATGAATAACATAGTTGTATTTATCATACATTGTCTTTTCTCAGGAAAATAAGATTTTAGTAATTTAAACTCTTGTTTTTTCATAGTATTAACCAACTGTTCTAAACTAGTTCCTAAAAACTTGAATGAATCTACAAATCGAACCTGGATACTTTCCTCCCTTGAAATAGGAATGAACTTTGTGAAAGAAATATAGTTTTCTTTTGTTTTAGGGATTACTTTTAAAGATCCAGGAGCTTCGCCCAATTCTTTTATGAAAAGGTGACAATCATAACCAGATAAATTATGAAAAAATACTGGCAAAATTTTGGTAATTCATATTGTAAGTTACAATAACTATGAGCTGCACCGCGATATTTACCCGTCAAATGACAATGGTCTCGGACCCTATCACCAAACAATAAATGCTCACAAATATGACAAGTTACCGCGTTATCAAAGTCGTGCGCATTTATATCGGTGTAAATCATAGGTACTTGTTTTTTTAAAATATTGTAAATTTTCTTTGCATCTTTGTAAATATAATTTACAAAATTTGATACACAATCCAAACCACGATATGAAACGTAACGATTATAATTTTTGTCTAGCGCGCACGTAATATGATAAGCGAAAGCAACAGGCACATGTCGCTGACGCGTTACAGTGCTCGCTTTAGTTGGATCAGGGTCACAAGACTCAAACCGTTCTAGCATTGTTTCAAAGTCTGCGTATATAACAAATGGTACAATTTGCTTTCTATTAAAATTTTTAAATTTAATAAAAGAACCCTGCGGAGGTAGTTCCGTAGCGACACCTATGCGAATCAAGATCGTCGTATGTATTAAAAAATATTAAACAAACGTCACAAAAATGCAATTTACCGTGATGTTTTGTAATTTGATTTTTAACAAGTCGCGGTAAATCTTTGATTAGACAGTAATGTGACAAATTATCGCTTTCTAGATAAAGTAAATGAATTACCTTTTTCTTTAAATTATTTGATTTATAGAGAGGTCCTACCACAGTACTATTTTTTAGCCCATAAATATAAACACAAATTTTAGGATTATTTACTTCAAACTTAGCAATATCTGAGAAAGTCAATGGAAATTCTATGCCTTCTATATTTAACACATCCCGGAAATCAGGGTAAGATGATTCTCTTTCAGGGTGACTGTTGGCTGGGTATAAAGCAGCAACAATTGACCATAAAAAGCAATACTCATCATTATTTCGAATATTTACACAAGCTTTTTTAGATTTTATAGTAACCGGCAACTCAATAAAGCCTGAACCGCGCAAAGGTTTATATTTGTTAATATTCACCTCTAAGTGAGAGCTACTCAAGAATGTCCAGCCACTATCACGATCCTGGAATTCTTCAACCTTTTTTGTTAGAATGCATTTAATTTGGGATATTAAGGGCTCATATTCATAGTTTTGATGAAGTGTATAATTTTTTGTACAAAATGATTTCATCTCTTGAGAGTCTTTTTTAAACATAAAAAACAAAGCAAAATACTCAAAGTTAATTTTCACGCAAGTATGTTGTTTAAGGGACAAGTCTATTAATGACTTAATTTTTTCATGAATGCTAATTAAAAATGAAGTCAAGGAATAGTTCTCATATTGATTAACAATTCTATAGGAAGCAATGCGATTTCGAAATTCAGAATTTATTAATTCAACACCATCGCAGAAATTAGAAATATTTTTGTTTTTGTGATTGGTGCTGCGTAAGTGACCTATCCAGTGCTTGCGCTCAACAGATGTATTACAGACAGTACAGAAAGGCATTTTAGAGGTACGAAAATTAGATCAGAATAAAATTATTTAAGTGTTTCAATAAAATATAAGTGTTTTAATGAAAAATAATGATCTAATAATACTGCAAAAAGAACAAATTAAACAAAAAATAATTACATATATTTAAACGAATGTCGTCACTATACTAAACAGGTCCTTACTAAGTTATTCATGCGCTCGTTGCATGAATTTTTGCAGCGCATTCCACTGCAGAAAGCCTCAGTGTAACTGTAATTTCAGTGTGACTAATGCTATAGTTTTGGCATGGGCTTTGATGTCTACATAAAATTCATCCTACATTATTATATATCTCAATAAAAATATAAGTGCATCAATGAAAAGAATGACGTACCTAATGATATAATCATAAAAAGAACAAATTAATCGTAAAATTATAGTACCTATTTAAAATTAATATTGTCACTGTAATACGTGGGCTCTGCGTCATTAAATAGTTCATGCGCTCGTTGTATGAATTTTTGCAGCGCATTCCACTGCACAGAGCCTCGGTCTAATTGTAATTTAAGCGCGACCAACGCCTTTCTCCACTGATCCTCACGAGGGATGGAGACCACGTCACCCTTAGCGTAAACCTTGATGTCTACGTAAAATTCCCCTGATAAGTCCACTTTCCTTCTCACCTTCCCGTTGTCGACCCGGCTCACGAGGGACGAACCGAGATCAGAGCACGAAGTAAGTGGCCGCTCCACATCCTCTTCTAAGCCGAAGAGATCTGAGCTGCGTTTCTTTTCGTTGTAATTTTTACTGTAAATATAAAAATAATAAATTACTATAACGAAAGAGGCTGTTTACGTTGGATGCGGAAGGCTTAGGCTGAGGTAGTTCAACAGTAGATTGCAATAGAATAAGTTGATTGACAGTAGATATGTTTATATGTACCTAGGTAAGATATATTTTATCTAAAGTTGTTACTGTACAAAAAGAGTATCTTATAGGTGTGTTAGGTATCTGTTTCAAATACTAGTAGAGGACTTATATGTATATAACACTTAAATATCCACAACACACAGCACTAAAACTAGATATACAAGCAGTATTAAAATATTACCTCGATTTCGACTCGGAAGGCTTGGAAGTGCCTCGTGAATCCGGAGCTTTACGCTTCGTCACCTTTTTCTTTAACTTCTTAGCTTGCGGTACTTCATCCACTATGGAATGCGAGTATTCACTTTCGGAGGCAGACCTGCAAATAATACACAAAGATTATTATTTATTGTTACAATCACTATTCTTTTTTTCTTTTCGTGTGGTTAGTGGTCAACCTATTATCAAGAGTTGTTCAAGCCGCCCGTAGGCCTCTGACATGGCTTAACGACTGCTATCAATTTGACAACAACCGGGACCGACTTTTTACGTGCCCTCCGAAGCACGGAGACGCTCAAATGAAATACCACTAAGCGGTCACCCATCTATAGACTGGCCGCACCCAACATTGCTTAACCTCGCTAATCGTTTACCGATCAGTGAGTGCAACTGGCTATGAGCGCCTCACAATCACAATTGATAGTAACTCATAAGTTTACGACTAGGATTTGAACCTGCGATTGTTATTATTAAAGAAAGTTTAGACCAAATTGACTTAAAGTGAACAATACATAATATATCCACTGAACCACAAACATCCTTAATTATTTAGATAGCACTTACTTACATTTTTGTTGTATTGATGTCGGTTTTCAAGCGCGTAACGATAAGAATAAACACTTAGAAAATATTTTTTGAGAGTCAAAGAATTTAGGCAACTATCTTTCTCAGCCGGCAGGGTTCGGGTCCGTAGCTGGGTTGTCTTGTCACATTAAGACAAAGGAGTGAAGTGATTTTTTGATCTAAATTGATCGGGTTTTATATACAGAAATCATCCATTCAGCAAAATTATTTTACTTTAAAAAATAAACTTTAACTTCTTTGTTTTAAAGAATTATGAGTAATTATTGTCAGTTACGTCCCTTTAAATTACATCGATGCATATCGATTCCGTCAAATTGACTTTTTGCCCTGAGAAATGAAATATAAAACCATCGTTTATGCAGCGCCGACAAAGAAATGAATACATGTGTGCTTGTTCATAAGACATCATTCATCATTTTAGCCTATTGCAGTCCACTGCTGGACATAAGCCTCCCCCAGGGTGCGCCACAAGGCCCGATCTCCCGTTTTCGCCATCCAGTCACCTCCAGCCACCTTTTTCAGGTCATCGGTCCATCTGGCCGGGGGGCGTCCTACACTACGCTTGCCGAGTCGTGGTCTCCACTCGAGAACCCGTCTGCTCCAACGATCATCGGTTCTGCGACAGATGTGACCAGCCCACTGCCACTTCAGCCTGCTACACTTCTGAACTACGTCAGTGGCTTTGGTTTTTTGTCGGATAGTCTCGTTCCGGACTTTGTCCCTTAACGAGATTCCGAGCATACACCTTTCCATAGCTCGCTGAGTGACATGCAATCGGTGGGCTAGTTTCACTGTCAGGTTCCACGTCTCGGCTCCGTATGTCATGACCGGCAGGACGCATTGATTGAATACCTTGGTCTTCAGGCATTGTGGCAAGGGTGACTCGAAGATGTGACGCAACTTTCCAAACGCTGCCCAGCCAAGCTGCACTCTTCTGGTGATTTCACCCTCAAAGTTGTCTCTACCCAGCTGTAACTTTTGTCCTAGGTAGACGTACTCCTGGACAACTTCAAGGGCTACACCTTCGACGGGAACGGGCTCAGGGACGATGTGCTCGTTGAACATGATCTTAGTCTTGTCCAAGTTCATCCCGAGCCCAACGCGTCTCGAGGCAGCATTAAGACCGGACAACATTTTCTGCAGGTCTTGCAGCGATTCTGCCATTATAACTATGTCGTCAGCAAAGCGGAGGTGTGTGAGATATTCACCATTGACATTGATGCCCAGTCCATTCCACCGCAGGGTCTTGAAGACATCCTCCAGAGCATTGGTGAAGAGTTTCGGGGAAATAACGTCACCCTGTCTTACACCTCTGAGCAACTGGGTGGGTCTTGTTTGGTGGTTCTGCACTTGGACGGACATCATTACCTAAGCATAATATATATTATTATGAACTAGCTTTGCCCGCGACTTCGTATGCGTTGAAGTTCAGTTCTATTTTTCTAAAATTTTATAGTTATTCTACCATTCGGAGTGGACAGGAATCATACAAATCAAATATCATAAAATCAGTCCAGCCATTGTCAAGTTATAAATTGTATTACTAACACAATTTTGTTTTATATACCTATATAGATTAAATAATATTTGAGAGATTTTACGAGACTTATTTAATACGCGTAGAAGAAAGCCAATTATAAGTAACAATTTTTAGTATCATATAACTAACACATGCTGGTCAAACTCGTGAATTAAATTAATATTGTAAAGTAAAGAGCGATTGCGTAAGGAATTAAAACCTACCAAAACATTTCATCTACCAAAATTTACAAATTAATTTTTGTTAGATTGTTTATTACTTAAAATACTACTATTATATTATATACCTAATACTAAAGATGAGTTATTGACTACAGAACCCTAAAAAATGTGTCGTAATATGTAGCAGTAATTAAATATTTTATGAATGTGTATTATAATAACATTTTATTTACAAAATAGTTTTACATACTGGTAGTGAAGCAGACATTAGATAAGTATATAATAAGTTTGAATTCCTATGCCAACTACTCTTTATGAAAATGACTATAGAGACGTATAACAATTCACAAACGAAGTTATATTCAAAATTAGTGTCAGAATATTTTCCAGTTACCTATATAAAATAATGTATACCTACTTATTTTATGATCCTACTTTTGTTTGAATTATCTTAGTAAATTGTATAAGAGACAAATTTTAAACAAAAACTACAACATGCACGAATGTCATCTTTCTCATCGTATAAATATGTTCTCACGGAATTGACACATACATGCACACAGCTCACATACAACCTAATACGAAACTGCAAGTTACATTATGCAGTACAGCAGTTTTGTTAGTACCATTTAGCAACCTGTAATCCAGTATTATTACAAAACGTAACGTGAAAGGGATAAGTATTTAATTATATTATTACTCTCTATTGCTGATATAATGGAGGTTCCGAATCTCCGCCCAACCTTGGTTGGTTTTTAGTTAGAACCTAGAAGTAATAATTTCGGTCGACGATAGGTAGTCAGTAAAGTAGTGTAGTGCAACAGTTATATTATTACTCTCTAGTGCTGATATAATGGGGGGTTCCGAATCTCCGCCCAACCTTGGTTGGTTTTCAGTTAGAACCTAGAAGTAATAATTTCGGTCGACGATAGGTAGTGAGTAAAGTAGTGTAGTGCAACAGTTATATTATTACTCTCTAGTGCTGATATAATAGGGGGTTCCGAATCTCCGCCCAACCTTGGTTGGTTTTCAGCTAGAACCTAGAAGTAATAATTTCGGTCGACGATAGGTAGTGAGTGAAACGAAGGCGACTGAGGTGAGCCGTAGGAACGACAGGTGAGACAACTTCACATGAAAAACATGCTGCGCGATCCAAAAATATTATTGGGCATTCTACTCCACCTTCCGTTCCTACGGCTCACTTCGTTCGCCTCCGTCTCTCCCGGTGGAGTACAATGCCCAATAATACCCTACTCCCCTCTAACCCGAACGAACGTTCTCGCGGTTGGGTTAGATTTTTACGAGGCCTGCCCCTCCTACGTTTCTCCTGTATTGGAGCCTGGATGCGACCAACGAAAGGAGTCAATACCGAAGCGTGGTACTTACCCAGCACTGTACCGTCACTGAGACGCTCGAGGATATACGTCGCCGAACCGACCACGGACTGGATTTTATATGGCCCATCACGACGTGGTATAAACTTAGGCGACCTTTGTTGGTGTCGTTAGCACCTTGGGTTTTTAACAAAACTAGGTCACCAACCTTGTAATCTGGAGCTGGCCGACGATGTTTATCGACGTATTTCTTCTGCGCTGCCTGAGCGCTCTCATAGACATCACGAGCGTCCAGGAGCACCGACGAGATTCTTTTCAAGTAATTAGTGATTTCACCTACGTAATTGTCATTGTCGATTATAGTGCGCATTTCCGAGAGAACGTCTGCTGGTGCGCGCATCTCTCGCGCGAAGTTTAAATAGGTGGGCGAGTAGCCTGTGCCTGACGTGACTGCAGAATTCATGGCAAAGCGGATGGCAGGTAGGTGAATGTCCCAAGTATCATGATCTTTATTTACTAGAATGGCCAGTTGCGGTTTGAGATCTCGGTTTTTTCTTTCCACCGGGTTCGCCTCAGGGTGGTAATATGAGGTGAACGACTGAGTAATCCCCATAGCGTGACAAGTCTGCTGCATTACTTCGCTGATAAACTGGACCCCGTAGTCACTAACAAGGCGTCTAGGGACTCCAAACCGTAAGTAAACCTCTGACACTAATACCTTCGCACATTCCTCACTGGTAGCTGCAGCGAGAGGGAAGAGCTCCACCCAGCGCGTGCAAATATCTTCAACTATCAAGATCCACTTGTGCCCTCTCCCTGTTTCAGGTAACGGACCGAACAAGTCGACAGCTAGCACCTCAAAGCGACGCGCAGAAGCGGGCGTCTGCAACAAGGCAGCCGGTTTCCTATTGTTCGCCTTGTAACGTATGCAAGGTACACAATTTTTAACGTATTGCGTAACGTATGAACGCATTCCAGGCCAGTAATACTTACCGACTAAGCGTTGCAGCGTACGTTCTGCGCCCATATGACCCGCCGTGGGTGCGTCATGGTATTCGGGCAAAACTTTGGCGCGTTCCTGTTCTGGGACTACCAGACTGGCGCCGTCATGCTCCTCATTTTCGGGGCAATACATATAAAGTATCCCTTCAGTGAGCACGTAACCTTTATCAGCCCATACCCTCCCCCTAAAGGGATCGTCGGATTCCAAGGCTTCGACAATCTTACTCACCGCCGGGTCTTTCAGCTGGTTCTCACGCAAATCCTTTAGACTGCGAGAGGGCATGTCGGCTACAGCACTGCACAGATCACAGTCAGCGTCTTCGGTACATGCCGGGCGTGAAAGCGTGTCGGCTATTACATTTGCCTTACCTGGTGTGTACTCTATCTTCAGGTTGTATTCCTGAAGGCTTAGGGCCCACCTTGCTAGGCGGCCGCTCGGGGACTTCATACTCATCAACCATCTAAGCAGTTGATGGTCTGACCGGATCACAACTTCAGCCCCGTCTATATATCCTCTGAATTTGGATTCCGCCCAGACGACGGCTAGGGCCTCTCTCTCGGTCGTGCTATAGTTTCTCTCAGCAGCTGTCAAGAGTCGGCTGGCGTATTCAATCGGGCGCTCGTCGGTCCCCTCCCTCTGGAGAAGAGCCGCCCCAAGAGCGTACCCACTGCTGTCAGTTCTGAGGATGAAAGGTAACGTCGCATCAGCCTGACGTAAGATCGGCGCCGTCACCAGCAGCCGCTTGATTTGCTCAAAAGCGGTCTGTTGCTCTGGGCCCCATCGCCACACGCTTGCCTTTTTAAGTAGCGCCGTCATGGGTTTAGCGACCTCTGCGTAATCAGGAATAAAGCGCCTGAACCAGCTGGAGGTCTGCAGGAAACACTTCAAATGTTTCACATTCCGGGGCGTAGGCATATCTGCGATTGCTGCGGTCTTCTCAGGATCGACATGTATGCCACCTGGTAAAATAATGTGCCCTAAGATACTTACCGATTCCCTGGCGAAATGACTTTTCTCTCGATTTACCCGAAGATTGAATAAGGCGAGTCTATCGAACACGGAGGTGAGGTCGGCGAGGTGCTTCTCGAAGGCCTGATCAGACAGCAACAATAAGTCGTCTAAATACGCCAGAAGCGTGATACCTGGCAGGTTTGACTTAAATCTGTCGATTAACCTCTGGAACGTAGCTCCCGAGTTGCGCAAACCCATTGGCATGCGTTTAAACCTGTATGTACCAAGCGGGGTTGTGAATGCCGTCTTGTCCCTATCATCTGGGTCCATGTTGACCTGGAAGTACCCTGCTCGGAGATCAAGAGTTGTCATGTATTTTGCGGTTTTTGCGTCATGAAGGATGTCCTCAATCCTTGGGAGTGGGTATCGATTAGGCTCCGTGACCGCATTGAGTTTGCGATAGTCGATACACAGCCTATAACCGCCATCTTTCTTCTTGACGAGGACAACGTTCGATGCCCAAGGTGGCTCGCACTCCTCAATTACATCCGAATCGATGAGCTTGCGTATCTCCTTTTCCAGCGCTTCCCTCTTAGGCGGGGATAATCTATAAGGAGGAGAGGCCTGGGGTTCCTGTGTGCCACTTACCTTAATCTTATGAACGGCGAAATCTGTAGGAGGCCCTTCTGAAGCAAACTGAGCGACTCTATCTTGTAAGAACGCGTTGAGTGCGGCCCTGCGCTCCGGTGACAAGCTCGTACCTTCATCGTGGCGCAGCGATGCATCGCAGATATCTGTACGCATCACGGTCGTGCTGTTCAGTACATAAGAATGTACAAACGGGAACCGGTCTCCTGGACTATCTGAAAAATGCCATGTCTCCTGGGCTATATCTAAGACAATACCCGCGTTGGCAATAAAATCGCGGCCTAAAAGTGTTCTAGTGTCATCACCAGGAAATATCATAAAGCTGGTGTCGACTCTACGACTACCTAGGGTGACGGGTACTGTCGCGACCCTTACCATTTTCCTATGACACGAGCCGTCGGCGAGCCCGATATAACGTTCCGTGTCTTGGAACTGTACACCGCTATTCAGTAATAACGAATACAACGAAGGGCTGGCGACGCTATGCGTGGCGCCGGTAGCGACTATTGCTACACCTTCCTTATCTGCTATACCTACAGAGATTAGCGGGTGTGGCGTCGTTGTAGCGAAAAAGTCGCCTTTGACGACATTGAAGTCAGACGGTTTAGCGGGCGCGGGTTTGTTCGAACAAGTAACACACTTCGACCTAACAACCCCTGGTTGGCCGCAACCATAACACTGGATCGAATGAGTACTTTTATTATTACTACTTTTACTATCCGTTTTATTAACTTTGCGACATTCACTAGTCGCATGGCCGAACGCTTTGCAAAACGAACATCTAATGCGAACACGTTTCGAGTTTTCGTTCGAGTTAGAGGTGAGATGAGAACTTGTGGTTGCGCTCGGACTCGTAGTAACGCTGCGGTCGGGCGCCGCCGTAGTAGGTAAGTAGGTATTATTAGACTTTTTCGCGGGAAAGATCGAGATTTTTAATTCTGAAATAGAGTCTTCCGCGAGTCTCGCTCTTTCCAACAAATTATCAATGTCGTTGACAGATTCTCTAGGCAAACGTTTACGTATTCGGCGATGTAACAGTCCATATACAATATCGACTTGTATAACACTCGGCTCAACATACGGTAATCTAACTAATAATGATCGTAACTTTGATATAAACACTTCGGCACGTTCACACTCACTGTGTTCGCTCGCGAATACCTGTCGCAGTATTCTGTAGGCGGGCTGTTGCACGCCGTGAGCAGCACGCAGGCGCGCCAGAGCGTCCGGCCGCGCGCCGAGCGTCCGGCCGCGCGCCGAGCGTCCGGCCGCGCGCCGCGCCGCCACACCGCTGCGGCGTCGGTTAACAGCATGGAGAGGCCGCGTAGCGCGTGTTCGTCGGTCACATCGGCGCACTCCTTGAACACTTCTATTGCATCGATAAATGCTTCCAATGCCTCTGCTTCACGTGACTTCCCGTCGAATCTCGCGGTGCACTTCACGAAGTTACCGCCGGATGCCGCGGATGCGTTCGCCCTGGGCGATGCCGCCGGTGTCGACGCGACTGGGTTCCACTGGTTGCTATGATGATGTAGAGATCGAAGGGTTTCTAAGAATGTGCGGTTGGTCTCCGCTTGTGTGCGGGCGAAAGACTCCATCATGGTGGTCAGGAGCTTTTCCGTATTGAGCGCTGCGGCGGGTGCTCCGGTGTGGGCCCCGCTAAGCGTGTCACTGGGAGCGGCGTCCCCATGGGCGCGCGTCTCCTCAGACGCGTCGGTTGCGACGCGTACGTGGGTGGTAGCGGCACCGGCGCAGGTGCGCGGCTCCACCGCCGAATCGTAGTCATCCTCGAAGTAGGCGTCGCTTTCTTCCTCGGGTTTGCGGTCGAATGCTGCTACCGCCGCTGTCGCCACCTGGGTTGCTTTCGTCGTTCGTGGCATAATCACTGACTTCGTTATTCCAATGTTAGGTATGCTAACAATGGCCGCTAGTTGGGCGATCACTATAACAGGGCGTGGTCAGAGATTCAGTTTTGAAATGAAAGCCACACAGACATGTACGCATCTTTCACACGTTTAATTCGTTGTGTAGGATTTGTCCGTTCCAAAAGTGAAACACTGTATGTAACTGTATCACAATAATTTATTTCTCTGAATAAAATACAGCAACTAACACGCACTTGTTACTTGTTCGCCGGCCAACGATCGACTGACCTGTCGTTCGAGCGATGTCACCCCACTATCTCTCGGTTACTTCCGCTATAACGATAGAGGGCGCACTAACTAGTTAACAAACTGTACTCATGACTACTTTTAATTTCCGGAAGACGGTTGAGTGACTTACAGATATAATATTAGTCGATTAATAACTAATATATAAGCTATCTTAACTATCTTTGTATTATATAATATAATTTAAGCTAACAAAATATAAATAAGCTAACAGTTGTTAACAACACAACACAGGTTACAATTAATTATCATAGTTGAACAAGTAAACTTTATAAAACAAGTCTCGAAAGAGCGAGAGCCGCCGTGACGGAATAGATAATCACGCACATCTCGCGGCAGCGTGATTGCGCGACTGGCGAGCGCCGACTGGCGAGGGACGTGGGAGGCGCGGCAACGGCTCCGACTCAACCGTGCGGCCGCGCACGTTGTTGCACTTTAACCTACCGCGCGCTACAATACTTAAATATAATAATAAAATAGTTCATAATCCTAAATACATTGCTGACATTTTTGCAGAAACATTTGACAACAGTAAAGGCATAAATACTTGTAATCGGGAACTGGCTAAAAAGTATCTTATGGAACATACTACTAGAGTTCAGAGTTCTATGATTTTTGATCAAGTCATACCTAATGAAATATGAAGAGCAATGGTAAAAAATATGAAGAGCAAAAAATCATTTGGACACGATGAAATACCGCTTAGCATAATTAAGGATAATATAGATATATTAGCAAATCCAATATCTGAAATAATTAATGAATGTATAAATCTAGGTGTATTTCCAGATCAATTTAAGATACCCAGAGTTCTGCCACTTTATAAGAAAGGGTCTAAAACAGATCCAGGCAATTACAGGCCCATCTCATTATTACCGGTTTTATCAAAACTGTTTGAAAAGGTGATTAAATCCAGACTTGTCAGACATTTGAACAATCAAAAAATTATAAATTATATAATCAGTTTGGATATCAAAAAAGTATAGGGACATTAGATGCGATAGACTCGTTAGTTAATGATATCGTCAATAATCTGAATACTAAACTAAAGGTTGCAGGCTTATTCCTAGACCTAAGTTCTGCGTTTGATACCGTAGATCATGGCATTCTACTAGACAAGCTAGAGCATTACGGCATAAGAGAAAATATTATACAGCTCTACAATTCTTACCTAACAAGCAGAAAACAATATGTTGAAATTAAAACAGTTGAAGAAGGTGTGGAACAAATTCATAAATCAAAATTATTTACTATTAATAGAGGCGTTCCTCAAGGCTCAGTGCTGGGTCCGATTTTCTTTTTAATATTTGTAAATGATTTAACAGCATACATACAAAGTGTTTTGCCGGATGTTAAATTAGTTATGTTTGCTGATGATACCAGTGCTGTTATAACTGCTCATGATATATTGACCTTAGAATATAAAGTAAATAGCTTTCTAGCTGCCTGTGAAAACTGGTTTTCTATAAATAAATAAATAGTTTGAAACTGAATGTAATAAAGACCAAATGTATGCTTTTTAAATCTACAGTTAGAAACAATGCTCATATGAACGTATTATCTTTGGGAAATAGAATTGATATAGTAGAGAATCTAAAGTTTTTAGGAGTGCAAATTGATTCTCTCCTCAACTGGAAGGCAGAGCTAAATTCAGTGACAAATGTAATAAGTAGTGCATGTTATGCTATCAGATCTCTTAGAGATGTTTTATCAATTGCTCAACTTCGTACAGTTTACTTTGCCCTAGTTGAATCTAAACTTAGGTACAGCATTAAATTTTGGGGAAACAGTTACCAATATAACGTGAATGCTGCATTCGTTATGCAAAAGAGAGCATTGAGAACCATGCTTCGTTTAGACCAAACTGAATCGTGTAGGGAACATTTTATCAAGTTAAGTATTTTAACAGTACCTTGCCTTTATATTTTAATTCTCCTTACTCATTTACATAAAAATCTAAACAAGCTTGAGACTGACACTGAGAGAGAATATAGGGTAAAAACTCGGAGAAAAGATCTGCCTACTATCCTCCAAGCAAAGCTTAAAGTTGTAAAACACTCATCAAGTGTGCAGTCTGTAAATATTTTCAACAAATTACCACCAGAATTAAAGAATATTGTGAATGTGAACATATTTATAAATAAACTCAAAACATAATTGATTCAGAAGTGTTATTACAGTATTGACGAATTTTATAAGGATAAAAATAAATTATAATTGGTAATGATTAATTTTATAATGTATTGCAATAATTTAATATATCAATAATAGTATTTTGACTTCCAATAATTCAGATGATTTGACATTATGTATTTTCGTTATAGTATTATTATTTTAATGAATGAAAATTGATTTATATATTTGGTAAAGTGTAATCACGATAGTGTGTGTATTCAAATATTTCGACACAAATGTATATTTGTTTATGAAATAAATAATTGAACAATAACTGAAATATGTTGAAGCAAACAGACTGCAAATAAAAATTGCTTCAAATTACTTTAAAATAAGCGATACCTATAATTTTGACTGTAACATTGCGCGCTGCATTTATTTATGAACACATCATAAGTGACACTATTTTCGGCGCTAGTTCCATTACTAATTGTTCAAATAGTACGTGTATGAATTCGGACCCATCAAAGAAGATACACGTATTACTACCTTTTTTTAGATTTAATAAACATTTTCAATTACCACCTTGGAAGAGGCTATTCTTATTCATGATTAAGAAAATATACGATGCAGAAAATGCAATGAATTAGTTGAATTATAAACATTATAAAAATAGTAACATCTGATTTAAATGGCACACAAATGATGTTGTTACATGAAATAGGTATATCTAAATATTATAGTTAAACAAAATGTTTTCTTTTTCTTTTTCAAAAAAGATTACCCCTTTATTGTAAACCCCTCTAGCTAAGCTAGAATGCTTGTATTAGGAGTGGGTTCACGTCAGTTGTGAAATGGGTGGGATGCGAGCCAGCGACCTCTCGATCGTAAGTTCAATGCCTTATCCATTGGGCTATCGCCGTTTATAGATTGTTAGGTGCTATTAAATCTATTCCTCCAATCCTTAGAACAATAGCTCACTACAAGTGTCAGTTTTCAAGAAAAGCCGGGCTATTTTGCTACGACGACAATAAAAGTAAATTATCTAAATATTAAAAAAGTCTCTGTTTGCATCCATTTTCTCACATATGATTTTATAGAGGTGTAACTAAATTATTATTTTTATTATTTGAATGGTTGATTTTTGTAAGTAGGTACCTACAGATTTTTTATTTTTATAAAAATGTTTCTGTGGATGTTGAATTTTATTTTATTTGTTGATTTTTTGTAATCTTTATATTATTTTATTTATTTTTATTTTATTAAAACATTTTAGGAAAACTTACAGCTAAAATACATTATTAACATAATACTAATAAGGTGAAGGGCGTGAAGGCCAATAAAATCTTATCTTATGTGGGGGCCAGTCAGTGCAGACCGGCGACACTTCGACCCAGTGGGATCTTTTGTGTCGACACTATCCCAATAACGACTGCCATAGACATTTATGGCAGCCGGGACCAACGGCTTAACGTGCTCTCCGAGGCACGGAGCAGGCGATAATTGTCAATCAATACGCACATAATTTCGAAAAGTCATATATCTTCCGAAAGTCAGAGGTGCGCGACTTGGGTTCGAACCCGAGACCCTCTGCATTGCAGTCTGTTGGTCTCCCCACTGAGCTATCGCTGCTCTAAGGCCAATTAAAAGTTTTCACTGATAAAATTGTTTGTTAATTTTAGAAGCTATGATGAATAAACATATCAAATTATTGAAACATACATTTTTATTTAGTAATAATACATTTTGGAGATTGAGCTACATGTTGTCTAATATAATTGCTGGTCTCCAGTTAGAGATATTTTCAAATAAAATCGAAATTATGGTTACCCTGCACGGATATTGTTTGAGATCACATTATTTTTGAAATTACACGCGTTAAAAACTGTTCTGAGGGTAAAACGATATGTCATTCTAATGAGGTTAATATGTCGAATAAATGGATGTTCACACCGAAACTCTAGCAGTTATCAATAATGAGATATTAACCTACGAAGTAACGTTTCGATTGCGCGGCCACGTACTTTTTGTTTTGGACTGATTTCGTCTGTTTTAATAAACTTTGCTAGTATTTATTGCTTTCGTTAGTTTTGACAAATTAAGAAGTTTCTTCTTGTAACAGTTTTACTATGTAAAGCCTTAAAATTAAAGAAATAATCAACAATAAAGAAACAACAAGTGCACGATTGCGCGATCATAACTTCCAAGGTGAATAATTCGTAAAATATTGATCTAAAGCTTGTAATTCTTTTTTCGACAATTTTTGACAAACTATGTCTTCAATTGACAAAAAGAATTAGATCTCTAACCCAAGCAGTTGCTGAGATCTCCATTACCGCGCATTCGTGGACGTTACGTTCGCGCGGCCAACTTTAAACCCTTATAACTTCTTTATTTCTACTTCGTCAAATTTTTTGTTTGTTCCCTTCGATTTTGACAAATTTCGACAATTTTTCTAGCAAAGTTGTTTTCTGTTTGTATAACTTGGCGGAGCAATCGTAACGCACACTAAGTTAGATACACACAGCAGCGACTTCGATCGACGGCGGCGGCGGTACCAAAGTTGGTGTGTAGACGTAAATATTAGTAGCGATGTAATGTCGCTATGAACTAAACCGCCACTAATATTAGTAGCGATGTAATGTCGCTATGAACTAAACCGCTACTAATATTCACGTTCACACAACAACTTTGGTATCGTTAGCGAGTCGCCGTCGATCGAAGTCGCTGCTGTGTGTACCTTACTTTGAGCTCTAGTTGTTGCAAGTTGTGATTATAATCCACAATTATATGATTCATTCTATTGACTTGAATCCAATTATTTTATTTATATACGATATCATATATGCATATAATATATAGTCTCATGCGAATATCGCCTAAAGGGTTGGGCGAGGATTACATATTGCTATTTCAATATATAAACTTAACTATATGATTCATTCTATTGACTTGAATCCAATTATTTTATTTATATACGATATCATATATGCATATAATATATAGTCTCATGTGAATATCGCCTAAAGGGTTGGGCGAGGATTACATATTGCTATTTCAATATATAAACTTAACTATCAAAGAACAAGTAAATTTAAAAACAGCTTATTTGTTTAGCATACTGTATAAATTATGTACTTATAAAACTTTTTTAGTGAACTTCTTCTCCCTAGCCTTTATTATTCCCAAGTCACTTGGGGTCGGCTTTCTAGTCTAACCGGATTTGACCGGATATCAGTTTTTACACGGAGCGACTGCCATCTGACCGCCGCAACCCGAAGGCTAACGATACCCTAAAGCTAGACCAGTGTCAGGATATTAGAGGGCACTGACTGCCCAATAACGACTGCCATAGATGTTCATGGCAGCCGGAACCGACGACGGCTTAACGTGCTTACCGAGGCACGGAGCAGGCGATAATTGTCAATCAATACGCACATAATTTCGAAAAGTCATATAACTTCCGAAAGTCAGAAGTGCGCGACGTGGGTTCGAAACCGAGACCCTCTGCATTGCAGTCTGTTGGTCTCCCCACTGAGCTACTTTTTTAGTGAACTATGCGTTTCATATAACAAATGTATTATTTCCGAGAAATATTAATTATTTTAATACTAGAACTTTAGATTGAATAGCAATACACTTAAAATGCCGATTATATTGGTTAAAATAACACTGGTTAGGACTGTCCAAATATGACTACAACATGTTTTTAATAAATTTAACATAATAATATTTTATAATTATGACACATTTTGCAGGCGTCTTTTTAGGGGGGCCCAAACAGGTGTATATGCATTTATATGCATATAATCCTGTTACTGTTATTAGTCCACAGCCAAGATAAGTGTCAGCATCTCCACCTAGTCGCTTGTCCTCCAAATATCCTTAACCTTTCTTCTTTATATTTCTCTGCAGACGAATAGATGCCTGTCTGTTGGCTATACCCCAAGAGAACTTATTGAAATCTGCCGTTTCAAATCTACCCGACATCCTTAACTTATTTGTCCAAATTTCGTTACTGTAATTTTTCATAATAATATGTTTCATATGATTCTTTTCTAAGCTTAAAAGCTACATTTTAGTATGTAGTCGAAGCTACCTTTCCCACGTGTACTATTACAAATAAAATTATGATGCATCCCTATACCAGGATGCATCATTCCAAAATATGGTTTCGGATGATAAGTAACGTCTACACCGTAATCTTCAGACACTCTGGCCATTATGAAGCGAGTCATCCACATGTCATCCGGTGCCTTAATACCAGGCGTTGTGCCTACTTGCCACTCCCAAGAGGCATAGCACACTTCAGCTTTGGTTCCCTCAAGATCGCAACCCGCATACAAACTTGCCTTCGTATGTGCTTCGGCTACATCTCGCCCAGCGGCATATTTTGCTCCCACTCCGCAATACGAATACTGATATTTCCATACAGGAAAGCCTCCGCCTTTAGGCCATCCTAAGCCCCATCCATCTATGTCCAACATAGTGTATTCTTGTTCAATGCCAAACCATGGGAACTCACCCTTATGAAACTCAAGCAAATCATTACAATACTTTCTGTTATTCGTAGCTGCCGGAGTACTGCTGTCACCAACAAATACTTGGCATAAAACTATAACATGAGGATCAGCGCGGAATGGATCTCTTTATACGACTACGGGATCTAAACGTGTGTCAGAGCTATCAGTTTGTGCTAGTCCACAGGAACTGCCAACGAAAGCCCACTTTGGTGTAGTAGCAGCGTCACACGGAACGAAGCTCAGGATTCGATCCTTACATCTCATGTTAATACCCGAACCGTCAATCCATACATATGTAGCTAATACTTTGTTGCATGCTAAAGAAAGTGTCATGTATCTATCTAGTATGTTCTTATTCACGATATCATTAATTGAATGCTTTAGCATATTTATTTTCACCATGTAAGAAACCAGTGGAGTCTTATTCAGCATCTGATTATTGGCATGATCCAACAATTGATAATTGTTATTCTTCCATAGCGATGTATTGGAATTTAACACTATTCCTCTTTTTTCGAGGTGGAAAACAATATTGACACTATTTAATTTTAACACACTGAATTTTAGTAATGTACATATTTTATAAATTATATAAGATATGCGTCACAAGGTTACTCGCATAATGAATGAATCTCTAAATTTAAATCAATGGACATCAATCCAGTCACGTTTACTTGTTATTATTTTATTTTCAAAATGTATTCGAATTTGCACATGTTCAGTCAGAACATTAAGGGTCAGCGCCGACGAACGGAGTGGCGGCGAAGAGACTTATTCAGTAACAATTTAAATTTAACCTAAAGTGCTTCAGAATACGACTGTATTCAGTACAACGAAATAAAATGACCGCGCTTTAAGTCACTCGCCGTCATTTTATTTCGTTGTAACAAATACGGTCGTATTCTAAAGCACTTTAGGTTGAATTTAAATTGTTACTGAAGTAATTTCTTCGCCGCCAGTCCGTCCGTTGGCGCTGACCCTTAGAATACTAAAGAATTTTATGTTTTAGAGGTTTTAATTTTACTCTTCGTCAATTTATCTACGACTATACAGTCCCTCTACGACTATACATGGAGAGCCAAACAAATGGTCTTTATAGAAAAAGTACCGTAACTATAATTTATATTGTAACTAAGAAAAGCTGCATGCATTGATTCTTTAAAGTTATACTTGCTTCATCTGGCTATCGAACAGAACAAACCCAAAAAAAGCTACGCTTATATTTTAAAGGCCATAATACTGATGCCACACACCTAATAAAATTAAGTTTTAACTAAAAAGATATACAATAGCATTATTTTGTCTAAATGAATACAAATAGATAATCATAAACTCTTATTCACAAATCAGCTAAGTTAGGTATAAGTCATCACATTTGTTATATTTTATTTATTCACATGATACATAAAAATCATAGAACAGATTTGCTTGTGACTATTAAGATTTCCAAATCATTATCTGCTACAATATCTGGCTGCGATTCTGCTGTAGCAGACCGAACCTATGTCTTGTTGAAATCATAATTCAATTTGACAGATACCTAAGACCGATATTACTTCAATTATTCTTTCTTAGTAATTTATTCTCAATACTTCTTCTAAATTGTTTGCGATATAAATTAGCAATCTAAAATATAACTTCATATTTCCGCGTTTATGTTAGCTTGATTAAAGGTTATAACCGACAAAATGAATATTTAAATATAAAATAGATCTTTTTTATCATTAAAATAAAATTACTTGCCCTTAACTAATCCTAACTCGCAATAATCGCTCTAATATTAATTGCATTTTTCGTCTAGCGTAATTTCTTTTGACTCGACTTGTTTATTATCCCATTTTGAATGGTCCATGGAAAGATCCCGGCAAGGGGACATCTCTAGATGACCAGTAGATATGTGAGCATAGACAAAACAGACAATGGTTCGAAATTAAATTAAGCATAGACACAAAAAGAACAATATGGCTTTAAGTATTTATATTATAAATATTGCAAAGGTTTAATATTTTAGCTATGCAGACAATTATACACACAATTTTTATTAAAGTTGGTAATATGTAATAATATTATATAAACTTTTATATAAACCGAACAATGATTTCCACATTCAATGCACGGAACAGGGTTGCCAACCGTAGAATTTTATTCCTCATACAGAAGCAGGCAAATACCTCGTATTTTGGATCTCAAACCTCGAACATTCATTAATGCATAAAAAGTGAGATAAAACTAAAAAATAGGCATATCAAACGATTGAATTTAGAACGATTAACATTATGAAATAATCAATTGCAAGTTTATTACTTAAAAAAAACATTACGTTGTATTAAAAATAATCTTTAACGTTACGTAAAATAACAAAAAATAAAAAGAAATAATATTGTAGCAGCATTTGGTGCATTTACACTTTACGAGACTATTTAAAGACACTCTAGGGGTAGGGCAGGTCAGACTGCTTGGAAGTTGAGTGCCTGGATTCAGGTCTGTCACACTATTCGACCTAATTTGAAGTTCAGTATATGTGTTTCTAGCTTTTTGCATTCCAGTCACTCGCAAACTCAAACGAGGCACGAAGATGAAATTCTTTATTTGTCTTTGGTTGGCATCGTATTCTTGGCTGCGTATTATTGCTTCCCATTGAGAAGCGATAGCTTAGTGGGGAGACCAACAGACTGCAATGCAGAGGGTCTCGGGTACGAACCCACGTCGCGCACCTCTGACTTTCGGAAGTTCATAATAATTCATTTATTCGTTTGCGAATATGGGTATACATTTGCAGATGTTATGGCTAATACATTTATAGGTTCTCCACATTCCACCATTAGGCATGCAAGATCGAGTACTTATTATTGAGATTAATTAATTATTACATTTCATTCAACATAATATAGATGCACATAAATGTTGTTTATTTGCCAGAAAAATCCTATACCACTTTCGACTTTTTACCACAGTATTTGAAACAAGGATTCTGAGATTGCCTTTAAGCGTACCCATGCCACGGAACTGAGCCATATTTGTTTTCATTCTCACCTTTTTTTTTTGCTTCCCATTTATGCTACAAAATGTTGCCTGCAATCTGAAATCATGTTATTATTTTCACTATATCAAAATCTCGTGTGACAGTGTCCTCGTACCTCGTACAGGATACCGCAAATCTCGTATTTGTACGAGGAACCTCGTATGGTAGGCAACCTTCGCACGGAATGGTACTAGCGATGTCCTAATGCCGGCACTGTACCTAGGACCATTGAAAGTGATAAGTACACTCTGTATTTATATACACCAAACTTATAAATCTTCGTTAATAAATATCACGTGATTGTCATGCTAAGACAATTTTGTTACACTACACACGTATTTGCTATAAGACCACATACACGATACGGATCACAATCTCCTGCAGGTCGGCGATCTTCTAAAAATCCCTTGTTTTGCGTCTTAACACTTCTTTGCAACCTGATTGAAGCACTTCTGTCTGCTATGGCCCATTTACATTCATCAAAAGAAGCGGTCTCAAATTTACCAGTTAATCTTTTTCGATTTTCAAGACCATCACCTAATCCATAACTCTTCATATAAGTCTTATGTTCGTTACATAATATTTTACAGACCCTTTCGATTTCTGTTATTCCTCCCTCTTCGCGCATTTTCTTTACACTAAAGTTATGATGGCACCCTATACCTGGCTGGTCTTTACCCATCGGCTTTGGATGATAACTTATGATGGTTCCAAATTGTTCAGCGATTCTGCCCAGTAAAAAACGCCCGAGCCACATGTCATCTGCAGCTTTCACTCCTATAGTTGTTCCTATTTGAAATTCCCAAGAGCTCTTCATTACTTCTGCGTTAGAGCCACCATAATTAATTCCAGAATAAACACATGCTCTTGCATGGCTTTCAACTATTTCTCTGCCTGCAACATGCTGTCCGATGCCACAATAAGAATATTTAGATTTTATGACAGGATACCCCCTTATTTTTGGCCACCCTAATGGCCACATATCTGAATCAAACATCGTATATTCTTGTTCTATACCAAACCACGGCTCTTGATCTGATATTTTACTTAGCACTTTTGCACAATTTGCCCTGTGATTGGTGGGTGTGGGCGTACCATCACTGTAGTAGGTCTCGCATAGTACCAACACATGGGGACACTTACGAAACGGATCTTGATATATAGCCACAGGAAGTAGAACAGTATCAGAATCGTTGGTTTTGGCTTGTCCTGTCGAACTGCCATCGAATGACCACTGCGGAACTATAGATAGGTCACATGGGATTTGGTCCAATACGCGATCTTTACTACGTAAATTGATACCACTGCCATCAATCCAAATATATGTAGCAAATATTTTATTCTCCGGTAACTTTAAATTAATATAATGATTAAAATAAACATTTGTACATGAAGCATTTTTTCTTGAACCAGACACATAAGTTTCTTGAGTGTCTTGAGTTATAGTTCGTGTAATATCTTTACGAATAAAAGAAATTACATTAGTAACGCTGACTGTTCTCATTAAATATTTTGCTTTCAGTATGTTCAAAAACATAGTTATGGCAGAGACAAAAAGTTAAATAAATCTTAAAGAAATTAGATAGTCAATATTACATTTAAATACTTAGATTTTGTTGATGCAGCTAGAGGGCTACGAAAATTGCGACGAGAACTAGGTAGCCACGATTTAAAAAAACAGTGTGAAACGTTTCATGAAATAAAGAACAGCTCGACGGAGAATTATTGTTTGTTATGATTTATGCCTGGAGTACATATTTTGTATTTTTGGACCTACCTGCGTAGGAGACGCGTCATAATCTATCATTTGTAACTGTTTTTATGATTTTACGATACTTTAACTTCAGAAAAATATCCCAAAATTGAACTGAAATCGTAGCCAGAATAATAACTGGATTAGATGAAGAACTTGTGGTACTGAGTAATACGTATAGGTGTTATCCATTGATAAACAACATACTTATTTTTTTTTAAATATTGGTTAAAATCAAGTATTGTCCAACATTAAAGATAGCGAAAAGATTGTCTTTTAATTTCAAATGTAACGGTCAAAGCTTGCTGACGTTAACATAAACAGAAAAGAAATTTTATCTAGGCTCGTAGTTAGATCATTAATTAATTACAGATCTATCCCCTTTAATTTATTAACGGTTAAACTTTAAAATAAGTCAGCTACTTCCCTAACTTCCAGGACTTCACGGTTCTGTAAATTAATAATAAAAAAGAACATATCCGGCAAGGCCTTTGACTTAATTCACAGGGACACCTATTTAATATCAGCAGACTTACATTCTAATATATATATTCCTGAAATATAAAATGAGCACTTTAGTAGTAGTAGAGCCTTGCTGATTTCAGCATGAACGGGCCGGCTCGACCGGGGAAGTACTACCCTATCACAGAATATCGACGTGAAATAACAGTGTTCCTAGTGTTCTGTTTCAATTGGTGAGTGAGAGTGCCGGAGGCCCAATCACCCACTTTCCCCCTTCCCGCTCCTTCTTCACTTTTTTTTTTCCTAAACGGTTGGCAACGCGCAAGTGATGCCTCTGGTATTGCAGGCGTCCATAGGCTATAGTGACCACATACCATCAGACAAGCTACGTAGTTTCGTCAGATGTCAATAGATGGCGCTGTAATAAATTATCAGAACGAACTGCCGAGTCTTCCTCACAGTGCCGAATGCCGATAGATGGCACTGGCTGTAACAATATCAAGTCATCGTTCATCTAATATTAATTTTCTATGGCAGTCCTAGTTTTTTGGTAATGGTAATTGTCTATGATTAAAAGGCTTAACATAAAGATGTGCAAAAATATTTTGTATCGATACAGAGCGTATCGATACGTATCATAATCAATCTTATCGATACAGCGATATATCGGAACGTTTTGTATCGGTACATTCGATATTTATCGATTTTTAAATAATCTATACTAAGATTATAAAGCTGAAGTGTTTGTTTGTTTGTTTGTTTGAACGCGCTAATCTCAGGAACTACTGGTTTGAATTGAAAAATTATTTTAGTGTTGGATAGCCTATTTATCGAGAAAAGCTATAGGCTATATAACATCACGCTACGACCTACGGGGGCGGCGCAGTAATGATAAACGCGGGTGAAACCGCGGGAACATCTAGTTTAAAATAAAAGAAAATATTAGGTACCTAGTTCCAACAGTAAAAAATAATTTATTTTCGTAAAAATTGTATTAAAACCGAAACCACTTACAAATGAAATTTATAGGTATCTATTACAATATTTTAAAATTGCCATTGAGATGGATGGTAGTCCTACCATAGTAGAACTACCATCTTAGTCCCGTGAACATGGCTGCTGTAAAGCAACCGAAATGTCGCCGCGTCGGGGCAAAGTGTAAACTTAAATAGTTTTAATTAAATCAAATAGCTTAAGCCTTAAACAGTAGTAAAGTTCAATAATAGTAGTGTTAGAGTTTTAAAATTATGTAATAAACCCGTTAAAAGTAAAATAAACAACGCGACAAAATCCGTACCAAGTGTTTAATTCAGTTTCATTTAAATGTATAACATTCTCGTAAACATAAGACAATACTTTATATTTACAAAATTTATAAACAAATTGTCGGGTAGATAGTGCACAAAGCGTGCCGCACGCTGGCAGTTCAGTTTGACGGTGCAAAGTTTGTTTACATTAATCTCTTCTTACCAAAACATAAAGGAGGTTTAACATTACAGTTTCAAATCATAATTTGAAGCAGATAAATAGATTCGATATTTTTACCTAGAGATACGATATATCGATGCGTATTTTATGGTCGTGTATCGATACAAAATATCGATATATCGCGATAGTTTGTATCGATACAGCATAATATCGATACGTATCGCGCATCTTTAGCTTGATCTTGATATTGACATTGACAGAAGTGACAGAACAATATATTAAATGTATTGTCAATTTGACCATGCTTTTAAAATCTAGTTAAAACTTATTTATGAACTTTATCGAATACCTACATAGATTTTGTTTGTCACAGTTCTACTACTCACCTTTATGGCCAGACCAGACGATCATAGTTGGAGGCCATTTCCTATGTTATTAAACGTTATCATGGTTATGTTATTGGTCGAAAGTAAACAAATTTTATACTAACTTCGAAATCATAATTATTACCTGTATTACAATACTTATAGTTCAAAACTCAAAATATAGATATTATATGCAATGGAGACGTAAGTACAATTTATGTAATAATAAATATCTTTTAGTTATTCTGATAATACTGATTTCCTTTTGTTATATTTTAGGATCAAAACAAATGCGGCATTCCTGTGTAACTTTGAAGTGATGCAGATATTGCAGCAATTAAAAGATAATACTCAAAGGAAACATAAACGAGAAGGATCCTTGGCAACTGTCACATATGAGGTACTTAATGAATTTATCATAAACTAGCTGTGCCTGCGGTTTCACCCGCGTTTATAATTACTGCGCCGCGCCCGTGTGTCGTAGCTTGATGTTATATAGCCTTCCTTCCTCGATAAATGGGCTATCCAACACTGAAAAAAATGTTTCAATTTGCACCAGTAGTTCCTGAGATTAGCGCGTCCAAACAAACAAATCAACAAACTCTTCAGCTTTATAATATTAGTATAGATGAGGATAGCTGATACATACCAATTGATTGGTTGCATGTTATACATTGTTTGAAAGTTTATGATGCAAGTATAAATGTAAGTATCTTTTAGAAGATGAAAAATCAATATTTTCTAATAAATCCGAAACAAGTTAAGTCTATGCACCATTATTCTTTAAAATGTTACGCTAATTGTTCTTGTGATTCCAGACTGTCCATTATCTACAAGACACAGAGTGTAAAACACAAAGTGCACAGTCTATACAGAAGTTTCTAGAAGCAATGAAGCGGTTCAAGTTGACAAAGACTGAGAAATTAATGATGGTCAACACACCACCCAGAACTGAACTAGAGATCCAACTGGTAATATTTTATGTTATTTAATATTGCATATAGAGTGACCAATAAAGTTTACACTCAAATACCTCATTTCTTTTTAAATTGTCTGGCTTATTATAATGATTTGTGTCCTTAGTCCTTTTAATAATTTAGCCAACACTACGCTCCTGAAGGCCAGTCACCATGCTTTTCATTGAAAATGGTTATTTCATTGTGTGTAAAACAATAATAAATAATTTTTAAAATAAAATAAATTGACTGGAATTATAAAATACTAGCTTTTGCGCGCGGCTGCGGCCACGTAGTACCTACATCAATAAAAAGTAGCCTATGTCTTTCCCCAGGTTTAAACTATATCTGTTCCAAATTTTATCTAAATCGGTTGAGTGGTTTAGCCGTGAAAAGGTAACAGACAGACAGAGTTACTTTCGAATTTATAATATTAGTAAGGATATACATAATTGTGACTAACTCGTATGAGGTAACTCTGGCTATTGCTGCTACAAGAGTATGTTAAATAATTTTCTTTTTTGCAGATTGTCCAAGAAAGTGAGGAGCGATTGTCTGAAGAAGATGTCCGCAGTGTCATAGATATTGTGAATGAATTCTTCCCGCCTCCAGAAACGTCATGACCCAAAGCTCCCCTGTCAAAACGGAATGCAGAGTTCTGATACACAGTAGTGTATATGACTTTCGTTTTTAGCACAACATCCAGAGCTCTGGGTGCCTAGAGCGAGTTGTTTTTATGTTATCGCGATCGAAACGTTTACCGCGTTTGGCTCTCTGATTGGTTTAGAGCTTGTAGCGGGCCAATTGGAACACTGAACGTCATAAACGTGTCGATTGCGTTAACGTAAACAAACTCTCACTAGGCACCCTGGTAGACGAGTGCCAGCAATGAGCTGAATTATTTGTAAGCTCTCACATGCATATCTATGTAGATGTAAATTTGTGTTTGTATGAGTAGATGGTATGTATATCACAGCAATTTTTTAAGAAACCTCAAAGCTTTTGGTTTCCTTTTTACGATCTAATCTAAGCCAAGTTATTGTTTACAACTGCAAAATAACCTTACTATGACTTCATGTAGGCACTAAATTACTTTTGATTAGCCCATAACCTTACTATGACTTCATGTAGGCACTAAATTACTTTTGATTAGCCCATAACCTTACTATGACTTCATGTAGGCACTAAATTACTTTTGATTAGCCCATAACCTTACTATGACTTCATGTAGGCACTAAATTACTTTTGATTAGCCCATAACCTTACTATGACTTCATGTAGGCACTAAATTACTTTTGATTAACCCATAACCTTACTATGACTTCATGTAGGCACTAAATTACTTTTGATTAACCCATAACCTTACTATGACTTCATGTAGGCACTAAATTACTTTTGATTAGCCCATAACCTTACTATGACTTCATGTAGGCACTAAATTACTTTTGATTAACCCATAACCTTACTATGACTTCATGTAGGCACTAAATTACTTTTGATTAACCCATAACCTTACTATGACTTCATGTAGGCACTAAATTACTTTTGATTAACCCATAACCTTACTATGACTTCATGTAGGCACTAAATTACTTTTGATTAGCCCATAACCTTACTATGACTTCATGTAGGCACTAAATTACTTCTGATTAACCCATAACCTTACTATGACTTCATGTAGGCACTAAATTACTTTTGATTAACCCATAACCTTACTATGACTTCATGTAGGCACTAAATTACTTTTGATTAACCCATAACCTTACTATGACTTCATGTAGGCACTAAATTACTTTTGATTAGCCCATAACCTTACTATGACTTCATGTAGGCACTAAATTACTTTTGATTAGCCCATAACCTTACTATGACTTCATGTAGGCACTAAATTACTTTTGATTAACCCATAACCTTACTATGACTTCATGTAGGCACTAAATTACTTTTGATTAACCCATAACCTTACTATGACTTCATGTAGGCACTAAATTACTTTTGATTAACCCATAACCTTACTATGACTTCATGTAGGCACTAAATTACTTTTGATTAGCCCATAACCTTACTATGACTTCATGTAGGCACTAAATTACTTTTGATTAGCCCATAACCTTACTATGACTTCATGTAGGCACTAAATTACTTTTGATTAGCCCGTGGTTATGCATGAATGTTAATGCTGATTGATTTGAAAAATAATTATTAATAATATAATAATATTCTACCACATACACACAACACCATCTAGCCCAAACTAAGCAGAGCTTGTGCTAGACAATGGATAAACATATATATTGTTAGCGGTCTCAATAATTTTAAACTAAAAAAAAACAAGATATTACAAGGAAAATTATAATTTAGTACTTTTTAATTTAAACAAATTTACAATAAAATAATCGAATAAAGAAACGTTAGAAACGTATGTAAGACTAGGAGCGATGTTTACGGCACGGCGGTAGAACGCAGACAGAGGGCGCGGCGCTGGCGCGCAACCGCTTTTATAGTTTAGCTAGTGACGCGGCGCTGTCGCATGTTCAAAATGGCGTCTCTCATCTAACAATATATATACTTTGTTTTTGTAAATACCTACATACATATTATACATAGAAACACCCAGACCAAGACAAACATCCATGTTCATGCACACAAATGTTTGACTTGTGCGGGAATCGTACCCACGACCTCAGGCGTAGCAGTCGGTTACACTAACCACTACGCCATCGAAGCCGTTAAGATTAAGAAGTAAAGGAGGTATTTTGACATTGGGTCAGCAGTAGGTATTTCCAGTTAATAATCTCTATTATTAATTTATTATGTACAACCACAACAAGGACCTTGCCACCGTCGTTAAGTATTGTCATTGCCTGTGAGAAAACGAGACAAAACTATACACTATGTATTGCGCTATAATTTCGGTTGCAATGACACGAGATACTAAGTTATAACATTTGTGCTATCTTATCTTATCTTCTTTGGGGACAGTCAGTGCTGACCGGCGACACTTCGACCCAGTGGGATCTTTTGTGTCGACACTCTCCCAATAACGACTGCCATAGATGTTCATGGCAGCCGGGACCGATGTCTTAACGTGCTCTCCGAGGCACGGAGCAGGCGATAGTTGTCAATCAATACGCACATAATTTCGAAAAGTGATCTAACTTCAGGAAGTCAGAGGTGCGCGACGTGGGTTCGAACCAGAGACCCTCTGCATTGCAGGCTGTTGGTCTTCCCACTGAGCTATAGCTACGTTATCATTATTGTGTATTGTACAGTTAAAATGTTTACAAGATATTATTATTATTTATTGCCACCCCCTAAAAGTGCCGCCCGGAGTGGGCCGCCCCTTCCCCTACTACGCTATGTATGCTAAAGAGATAGAGTTCTCTGTGGTGATGGGGTACTCACCCGTATATTATATTGTTGTTTAGGCCATATAGGACTTTAAATAAAAGCGTGGACTGTATAAAATTAGGTATATTTCAACCATACAAATATCAAATGAAATGCCCGTAGTTTCGTGGCGCGTCTGAGAACAGAGTGGCGAGTCTTTGGTTACGCTGTAAATAATACAAACCGATGGCCCGTGTGCGCTATGCCTTGTATGTTAACCAGTAATTTTGTAAATATAACACTTGTTTTAAAATAGCGTCGATTGTTATATACTTAAGTATTTTTAAATAAAAATGTTTACAACTGATTTATTATTTATTGTATCCTTTGGTGTCGGATTTTTCAGTTCAAAATATTGATATTTTGCCTGTAATTTTTTTTCTTTTTTTATGAATTATGGGGCAAACGAGCAGACGGATCGCCTGATGATAAGCGATTACCGTCGCCCATGGACACCTGCAACACCAGAGGAGTTACAAGTGCGTTGCCGGCCTTTTAAAAAGGAGTACCTACGCTCTTGCATGTGTAAAGGTGGGTACTGACCAGTGATACAGGGCGTAATGTAACGTGTTACACAGCGAGCGTTCATGCAGCCAGTACGGGAAAACATGGCGCCCGCAGCGAGCAACGAGCGGCTCGTTGCTCGCTGCGAGTGCTCCACTCCGCTGTCGGTTTTTTAGCGAATCGTATGAGTGTTACGCGCTTCAGTCAGTACCATAGATTAATATGTATTACGGATATAGATGGATATCTTACGTCATGAACTTGTACCGCGCTTGTAGCGCCACCTAGTACTCATAGTTGAATTTGAAGTTCGTCAAAACACGTACCTACGTATATATAGATATGTAAAGTATAGATTAGTACCTACGTATAGCTACTACAAAAATATATTATGCATATTAATGTGTATAAATTGTGGGTCTAAAAACATTTAAACAAAATATATCTCAAACGTATCCTACATAGCATAATCATATACAAAAAATATATCTTGTTTATATGTTTTTAGAGCCACAATCTATACACATAGCTACGACGGATGATAATTCAACTCGACGTCAATAGCAAGCTCACAGCCACAGCGGAGGATAGTTCAACTCGACGCTAATAGCAATGAAACCACTTTCAATATAAACAAGATAACATTGAAAGTTAAGAAATGAAAAAAATGCCTGTGCGCATCAAAACACCGCAGACATATTTGAATTTTGATTAATAGAATGTTGCCGAGATAAAAATGAAAATTCATATCTGTAATCAAGTTTTATAAATAAAGTTTAATTTATTATTTAGAGCATGGCGTTTAATCAAAATTAGTAAAGTAATAAACTATTTGGAGATTCAGTTTTATTTTTAATTAATGGTATATAAAAAAGTAAGGCTCTTTTATAAACTCGTTTTTTTTTTAATAACAACATTGACGACTATTTGTACTAATTTATTTCAACTATGTCCGTTAGATGGCGCTAGTAAAATAAATCCTAGAAGATTTGTTCTAACTGTTCTAAGATACTACACCATGGTCAGTACGTCGCAGCGAATCGTCACGAGCGCACGTGGCACGAGCGTCGATTCGAGTTCTTCAAAATCGATCGGAGACATGCTCACAAAGTTTTTATATTGGTTTTTTAGTATTGTTACTAACGACAAACCACCAGATACGTTTCTGTTTTCAAACAATTTTGATGTCCAATAATGTTTCTTATTTTCTTCTTAATTTGGAGTAAACAATAATTGAGTAAAGTCAGATCCCAGCACCACTTCGTCGTCCGACATCTTGGCTGAGAGTGGCTTGCGAATCTGGAGCACGGACGAGCAAAGAGTTCGAAACGAGCATGTTACACGGATTTTAGCACACGGCGTAACGTAACATGCTCGCTGCGAATGGTACATTACGCCCCGTAACGCCGGTCAGTACCCACCTTAATACAAAAATATCTATGTGTATAGTACTATATAGTTAACCCGTTATAATGTTTAAATGCACGTTGTTGGTACCACGATAATCATCATTGAACCAAATACAGCAGCCAACAATATAATCTACGAGAACTTTCAGGTTTTTACCAAATATAAAATACCTACTAGATTTTGCCCACGTTAATATAGGTTAGGTTAGTAACGTAATAGTACCTTTTCCTGGATGAAAGGTACTCTATGTCATTCTAAGGCCTGCCCACAACGGGACGGAATGGCAGAGGATTTTGCCACTGGTGTCAGCGCACGCTAGTCGCTTATATATCTACTGTAGCATTCCGGCGGCCTACAAAGACATTCAGCGGCATGCCGCGTCGCGTCGAAGTATGCCAGCAGCACTTGCTGCCTGATACACATTTTAGTATCGGCGCGGGTGCAAAGGAGACCGACCACCTTGTATGGGACCTGCCCTGGGCGTGAACAATTTTATATTGTAATAACAATATTAATTTTCAGTAGCCTAAACTAAATAGATAACATTACTCTTTGAAGTTTAGTATCAAGTTCGTTAAATAATAAAATAAAACACATTGTTTAAAAAATATTTCTTTTCATGTGTCACCATCACCTTCATAAGTTATTAAAATATTTTCCAAAAACTGGGCTGGTGAAGTGAACTTTTCATATCTTGCCCAGCTTAGGTACCATATTACAGACATTATGTGGGCACAGCAACCAACAATTCTTCGGCCGACTATGCAGTTGCAGTAATACTGCCTTATTGCTTCCAGGCTGTGTGTATTATTTTGATATAATATATAAATAAAATACGTCAATTTCATACTACTGGATGGTGACCAATATTACATATTTACACAAAGCTTTTAATATTTTACTTTGTTTCTAAAACGATTGTCCACGTGCAAGCCGAATATGGACGATCTCCTTTGGTGTGCATGTACTCACGCTTGCACTGTCTCACCCCGCAGCATGTTACGACGTCCTTCAAAGTGCCGTTGCATACCGTAGTGCGGTGCGGCATCCCGCCGCAGGATCCCTTAGCGCGCTCTCCAGTGCCGTGTCAAGAAATCCCTTTCGACGCCACGGAATCAATTTAAAACATTGTATATTATATCGTACTAGCTTTTGCTCGCGGCTTCGCTCGCGTTAATTTAGAATTTGACAAAAAATACGGGTTGTACTCTGCTTGTAATAATATAATTCAATCATGATTCGAAAGACACGTCGCGCCATCTATTATAATAAGAACGTTATTATTGTTTACCTCGGGAACAGTAATTTTTTTCGCGATGAAAGGTAGCCTATGTCCGTTTCTGTACACCTGACAAAGTACCTATATGCAAAATTTCAGGATGATCGGTTCAGTCACAAAAAATTATTTTGTGGTTCAGTGGTTGTCTGTCTGTTACCTTTTCACGCTCAATCCGCTAAACCGATTTAGATGAAATTTGGAATGAAGATAGCCCGAGACCCTGGGAAGAACATAGGCTATATAACATCACTCTACGGCTTACAGGAGCGGCGCAGTAACCACAAATACCAATGACGCGGGTGAGACCGCGGGCACAGCTAGTAGTTACTAATTAATAGTAAACAAGTAGACTATGCAATTTTTTTTCAAAATTATATAATTGTAGTGTTTCAATTAAACCGGGATTAATTCCGTATAAAGTAGTTTAATTATATTATCTTCATTCTACGCAGAATTATGGCCGCTCATGACAAAAACTATATCGTAGATAACTGTAGCTTTACGACTTAGACATGCGATAATGTGGGGTTCGATCCCCAGCCAATGTACTAATTATCTTTGATACGCACTACTGTATTCACTTGCAATTATGACGTTATACGTAGGTATTCGTATGATCAAGGAGGCAACGTAACATTTATAAGTAGGTACACTAGCTGCCCCGCGCAACTTCGTCTGCTATATAGGAGAACTAGATGTTCCCGCGGTTTCACCCGCGTTTATCGTTACTGCGCCGCCCCTGTGGGTCGTAGCGTGATGTTATATAGCCTAAAGCCTTCCTCGATAAATAGGCTATCCAACACTAAAAGAATTTTTCAAATCGAACCAGTAGTAATCGCGTAGAATAAACCAGGAGAAACATCGTTTGTACTATGTCTGTAATGGGTAATTATTTTGCTGCGATGTTATTTTAAAACTGTGATATCTCCTAAGATATTCATTGAAATCGAATGATGTACAGGGCAATTTTGTTTTAAATTAAATACTTGTGATGAATAACGTATTTATTTGAATAAGGATTAATATCATGTTTATAAAAATACCTTCGCAAATAATGCATTATTTTAGAACAAATTTGGTTAGCATAAAAATGCTTATAGTGAGCCAACCCTAAAAGATAGGCTTATGCTGTCGCGGACTTTTTTTTAGAACTTTTAAGGGGGAACAATTTTGTCATACATAATTTTTGCGAAACTTTAACTGTTTACGCAGCGCACGCAGCGGAAGCTCTCAAAAGGAAAAAATACCCTCCGATTTTGAAACATTCTTCATTGGTACTCCGCTCCTATTGATCTTAGCGTGATGATATATAGCCTATAGCCTTCCTTGATAAATGGGCTTTCTAACACTGAAAGATTTTTTCAAATCGGACCAGTAGTTCCTGAGATTAGCGCGTTCAAGCAAACAAACAAACTCTTCAGCTTTATCATATTAGTATAAATTTGCCCCGTTTTCGCAACATTTTTCATTGCTGCTCTGCTCCTATTGGCCGTAGCGTGATGTTATATAGCCTATAGCCTTCCTCGATAAATGTGCTATCCAACATTAAAAGAATTTCTCAATTCGAACCAGTAGTTCCAGAGATTAGCGCGTTCAAACAAACAAATAAATAAACAAACTCTTCAGCTTTATAATATTAGTATAGATATTCTGTATCCGATGCATTTGAATGCGATTATGATCATAATCGGTACTACCGAAGTAAACTCATATAATCTACGACGCGACGTGTATACAAGCACTTAGCAACACAAATGGCCAAAACATAAAAATAAATATTAATAATATTAAGTTCAATACCTATACTTACCTCATAATAATTATGTACCTATCTTATTATCGTACAATAAATACATTTATTTTATCATACTACACAAATATGAAGCTTTTAAATTGAAGTAAAAACGGCAGTTCGCGCCAATTCGGTAGTACCATAGTACAGGTTTGCTAAGTTTCGAGCGAGTCGAACGCTACGCTCCGCATCATAGTCCATAGATCAAGGACTGCGATATCTTTGAGGTTATGATAGTATTATCTCTTTTGATTTATTGTTAAATATATACTAAAAGCAATACGTTATCAACTTATCATATATTATCTAACACTTTTATATTATTTACATTAATTTCTCTATGTGATACAGAACGTTACGTCGTTTTTGTTGTTTGTTCCTTGTATTAGTGTTAACAAAAAGGTTAGTAGTACTATTTTATTTATAGGTACTCATATTTTTTATGCCGGTGGTTATTTATAGATAGGTAATCATGTCCCATTTTATATATTATTTAAATTTGTTATAAGACTTATGTTAAACTTTACAAGTTAGGCTTTGACATATTTTGTTTTTAAAATCGGTAGTGTTGTAAAAATCTTTTCAATAGATGGCGTTGTACATAATTTACTTTGTTTTAGACGTAGTTAAATCCATGAATACTTACAACAAATATTTGAGCTTTTCTTTTTTTAAATTATATTTTTTATCGTGATCGCAATGACAATGCGTAACAATTATAATTTTGTGCTTATATGCATTTTCTATATATACCTAATATAGAAAATCAGCGGTAGTGGTAGCCAAAATTTCTATAAGATTGCACTCAGCAATCGCAACACCGCTCGGGTTCGATTTCCGAGTTAGGTTTTTCAGTTTTGTGTATCCAACCATGAATTAAAAAGTGCGTTAAGCTATAGTCTGAAAGTCAAAATAAAAACTCAACAAAAATTACACGGACATGGAACGGAAGAGTCAGAAGACTGGCGTTTCAGAGTTAAAGATGTCCCGGTTGGTACTACACCGCGCGTTCGGCAGTCCGCCAGCGCGCGCAGTGCTGATGCTGAGCGAGCTCATCGGACTGCAGCCCGAGATCAAGGAGGTCAACCTACTGCACATGGAACATAAGACACTAGAATTTAAAAAGGTATTTGTCATATACACTATTAATATTATAGGTACTCATATTTTTTATGCCGGTGGTTATTTATAGATAGGTAATCATGTCCCATTTTATATATTATTTAAATTTGTTATAAGACTTATGTTAAACTTTACAAGTTAGGCTTTGACATATTTTGTTTTTAAAATCGGTAGTGTTGTAAAAATCTTTTCAATAGATGGCGTTGTACATAATTTACTTTGTTTTAGACGTAGTTAAATCCATGAATACTTACAACAAATATTTGAGCTTTTCTTTTTTTAAATTATATTTTTTATCGTGATCGCAATGACAATGCGTAACAATTATAATTTTGTGCTTATATGCATTTTCTATATATACCTAATATAGAAAATCAGCGGTAGTGGTAGCCAAAATTTCTATAAGATTGCACTCAGCAATCGCAACACCGCTCGGGTTCGATTTCCGAGTTAGGTTTTTCAGTTTTGTGTATCCAACCATGAATTAAAAAGTGCGTTAAGCTATAGTCTGAAAGTCAAAATAAAAACTCAACAAAAATTACACGGACATGGAACGGAAGAGTCAGAAGACTGGCGTTTCAGAGTTAAAGATGTCCCGGTTGGTACTACACCGCGCGTTCGGCAGTCCGCCAGCGCGCGCAGTGCTGATGCTGAGCGAGCTCATCGGACTGCAGCCCGAGATCAAGGAGGTCAACCTACTGCACATGGAACATAAGACACTAGAATTTAAAAAGGTATTTGTCATATACACTATTAATATTAATAAAACATATGGATAAAAAGTATGTACCGATTACAATAACTCTAGATAATATACAGTGGTAATTCTAGAATATACATATTAAAAAGTACTCTTTTTAATATATACTAGTTTTTGCCCGCGGCTTCGCTCGCGTTAATTTACAATATGATAGTAAATTCGGGTCGTACTCTGCTTGTAATAATATAATTTAATCATGATTCGAAAGACACGTGGCGCCATCTATTATCATAAAAACGTTGTTATTGTTTTTCTCGGGAACAGTACTTTTTTTCGGGATGAAAGGTAGCCTATGTCCGTTTCTGTACACTTGTCAACGTATATGCAAAATTTCAGGATGATCGGTTCAGTGGTTTAGGCGTGAAAAGGTAACAAACAAACAAACAAACTCATTTTCGCGTTTATAATATTAGTTAGGATAGGATTATATTCACGTCATGCCATGTGTCAACATGTGTCAACCTTAGCGATAGTTAGATCACACAGAAACTTTTGTCAAAATTGGTAGACCACTTTCTTGGCTGATGGTACTATGTAGCACGGAACCGATAGTAAATAAATTCTTGTTCTTAGCCCGTTTTCCGTTCTTATTATTTAATTCTCTGCCCAAGTTACTTAAATGGCGTAGTTTTTATAGTGTAAAGCTTGATAATAGCATGGCTTAATCAAAGACAACATTTAAATATGCGTCGTTAGATTACACGCTGTCACAGAATGCGTAAGAAAAATAAAGATTCACAGCTCATCCCCCGTAGGTGATAGCGTGATAATATGTAGCCTATATGTTAACCCGACCTGTTAGTAATATTCAAGCAAAATTTGAAGTAAATGCATGCAGTACTTTTTGAGTTTAGCCCGGACATACATACAGACAAACAAACAAAAATTCTAAAAACTATATTTTTGGCTTCGATATCGATTGTAGATCACGCCTCAATATTCTTTTAAAAAAATATTCAATGTACAGTTTTGACTTTCCTACGATTTTATTATATGTATAGATATTCTGGAATTACCACTGTAGGTAGGTGTAGGTAATACTGTACCTACTTATGATAAATAGGTATATAATCTATATATTAATACGTGAAGCAAAAATGTTGTACCTACCCCTTTTTACGAAAATTGCGCGTACGGAGGAGTATGATATTTGGCACAGTTAAAGTTTATATGGAGAAGGAGGGGCGAATCGTAATATTTTTGTAAAATATGCATTAGAAATGCATTAAATTAATGAAAAAACATTACACGCACACAACCATGCACTTAACACACGCAGTCGAAGCGCGTAACTATGGTTACATATATCAATAGGTACCTATAAATATAATGACATAAATATCAGCAATATCTTACAGGCAAACTTTGGTCGAATTTCGAGCACTAGGCGACCGCTAGTACACATAGATGTTCCCGCGGTTTCACCCGCGTTTATCGTTACTGCGCTGCCCCCAGGGGTCGTAGCGTGATGTTGTATAGCATAATTAGATCCTTCCTCGATAAATAGGCTATCCAACACTAAATGAATATTTCAAATCGAATCAGTAGTTCCTGAGATTAGCGCGATCAAACAAACAAACTCTTCAGCTTTATAATATTAGTATAAATTACATTATATACATGTAATATATGTAACTATGTACATAAGAAAATTATTTTTCGCATCGGCTCGAACCTTTAGCGCCATCTATCGAAACATATTATAACCACCGCATTATTTAGTTTTGTTGTGGTGTTCATATGACGTATAGCTCTTTGCCAGTTAGAATCATAAAACCTTCAAGAAAAAAAAATACTTTACGTTTTCTAGGTAATAGGTGATTAAAGACGTAGTTTGCTACTCCGTCTTAAATGTAAAAGTAATGAAAAGAAATGACA
The DNA here is from genome assembly GCA_963564715.1 of Catocala sponsa. NCBI lineage: Eukaryota > Metazoa > Arthropoda > Insecta > Lepidoptera > Erebidae > Catocala > Catocala sponsa. The sequence goes on along the minus strand of OY751335.1, from coordinate 27,502,897 downwards.
AACTCGACCGAGGTATAAAAGAAAGAAAGAAATATTTTATTTTAATGTAACATTGCAACACACAATCAAAACTATTTTATAACAAAATTAATGTGTAACAGTAACAAAAAAATAAAATATAAATAATTTATAATTATTTTATCAATTTATAAATAAATAAATTTATAAATTGATAAAAATAAAATTACAATTTTATATGACTCCGAGGTGTCTGGAAGTCTACAAGTCATTTCTTTTTTTTAACTGCACGGATGGCGTAGTAGTTTAGTGGTCGCCTCGCCGCTGCCACTGCGCTGAGTGTTGTGGGTTCGAATCCCGCACGGGACAACCATTTGTGTGATCCACAAATGGTTGTTCCGAGTCTGCATGTTGTTTGAGTGTTTGTAAAGTCCGTCTCTATACAGGAATTACTGCTAGTGCGAGAGAGGTCTATTTAACAAAAAATATTGGGCAGTCTTTGGGGACTGCCGATAGAAGTGAAAACTTTAATCCTTGATCATAAACACTTCTTTAGAAACAAAAAAAAGGGAGCGTTTCGGATGCTAGCCCCTGATACTCTCTCCCTTAGGGGTTAAGGGGGTCAAAATTTCATTTTTTTTTTTTGTAGGACGCACCATTTCTTAGATATTGTTAATATTCAAAAATGGAAAGCGTGGAAGCGTCATGACGATGACGCGAGTTCTATGCTTTTTGTTTACCCAAGAAGAGCTCAACGCGCCTAAAGAAGTTTTCACTTCAAAAAACAAGAATTCGACTTTTAACAAAAATAAGTCTTAACTAGATACTAGGCTGTACCGAGAATACTGTTGTGCCCTCCCTATTTTATATTTTAGAACTATTGTCTGATTGCTCTGTGATCTCACATTTCAGTTAAACCCCATGGGCACAGTGCCGGTAATACAGGACGGTGATTTCGTGTTGTCTGAAAGGTAAATATTATGTTGTAATAATTTCAACTGCTTATAGAAGCGACAGTACAGTGGGGAGACCAACAGACTGCAATGCAGAGGGTCTCGGGTTCGAACCCATGTCGAGCACCTCTGACTTTCGGAAGTTATATTACTTTTCGGAATGATGTGCGTCATTGTGCGTATTGATTGACAATTATCACCTGCTCCGTGCCTCGGAGAGCACGTTAAGCTGTCGGTCCCGGCTGCCATTAACATCTATGGCAGTCGTTATTGGGAAGTCAGTGCCCTCTAATATCCTGACACTGGTCTAGCCTTAGGGTATCGTTAGCCTTCGGGTTGCGGAGGTCTGATGGCAGTCGCTCCGTGTAAAAACTGATATCCAGTCAAATCCGGTTAGACTACAAAGCCGACCCCAAGTGACTTGGGAATAATAAAGGCTAGGGAGAAAAATAATTTCAACTGCTTACATAATAATCTATATCAAGTTTCGGACCTCTAGGTCCAGATAAGTACAATGCTTTTTTATTGTGTCTGGAAATAGTTATTTGATTTTATTGACCTTATACGAATTAATTTACACACACTGTCTCACGCTTATATCCACAAGAGGTAGAGCAAAGGCGTATTACCGAAGACATAAGGTCTTATAAGCCACGCAGTCTCGAGTTCAATCCCAAGGCGCGCATCTCTGACTTTTCGAAGTTATGTGCGTATTAAATAGTTAATTATCGTTCGCTTTAACGGTGTAGGAAAATATCGTGAGCAGACATGCATGACTGAGAGTTCTCCATAATGTTCTCGAAGATATGTGAAGTCTGCCAAACCGCACTGGGCCAGAGTGGTGGACTATGGCCTTACACTTCTCACATTGAGAAGAGGCCAGTTCCCAGCAGTGGGACAGTGTAATACAGGACTGATATCCTACCCTAACTAATATTATAAAAGCGAAAATGAGTTAGTTTGTTTGTTTGATACCTTTTCACGCCTAAACCACTAAACCGATCAAAGGTTGACGGTAACGGTAACGATGTACAAAAACGGACATAGGCTACCTTTCATCCCGAAAAAAATTACTGTTCTTGAGGAAAACAACAATAACGTTCTTATGATAATAGATGGCGCCACGTGTCTTTCGAATCATGATTGAATTCTATTATTACAAGCAGAGTACAACCCGAATTGATTGTCAAATTCTAAATTAACGCGAGCGAAGCCGCTAGCTAGGAAATAGCTATTAATATTATAAAGGTCGTTCGACGGTCTCAGGTCTTATTTTGACGGTAAATATGGATGCTGGTAAACAAGTGGATATATTATATATATACCGATTATAGCAAAGCGTTCGATCAGATTAATCATAATATCCAGTTCGACGTCAACCCGGAACCAGGTAACAGGCTAAGTTATTAATAGCTATTAGAAAAAACAATATCTAAGTGAAGTATTTAAAAAATTATAGGCATTTTAAATACTTCTTTAAGACTTCGGCTTCTGGGACAACCTGTATAATAAAACAAATCAATTTATAATATTTTTGTCCTTCTGCCTGTCTGTTTGTTCCGGCTAATCTCTGAAACGTCTGGACCGATTTTGACAGGATTATAACTGTATAATTATGAACCGTTTTATGTGTAAAAGCTGTTATTTTGATTTTACAAACAGACACTTTAATTTTATTTATTTGTATATAGATGAATCACATAAATAAAAATAATTCGATGCTTAACTTTCGACGTCTTTACCAAAAAGTTTAATGTAGGCCACATTTTCCTAAAAGTTGTTTTAACCCTTAAACTTTTTGGTACGCAGTCATGCCATCATGAAGTATTTATTGGAGAAGTATGGCGGCGACAAGCGCGAGGCGCTGTACCCGAGCGACGTGCGCATGCGCGCGCTCGTCGACCAGGCGATGTTCTTCGACGCCGGTGTGTTCTTCGCGGCCCTCATGGCTGTTGGAGTAAGTATAGTCTTCTACCCACCTGCTCCATGACATCACGGGCCTTTTTACACATTAATTACTATGGACAATGATTTTGCATACACGCAGAACATTTGCCACCTTTTTGGTACAGTCAGTCAAAAATGTGGTCCACCACCCTACGGTTGCGGTACATTTGAACGTCATGAAACAACAAGATCCATTTCTCCAATAATATTATGACAGTGACCATTGTTCTTTTTATCATCTATACCAGAGATTCCCAGACTTCTTTTCTCATTGACCACTTTCAAAATTTAGCTGGTTTCGGTGGACCCCCTGCAGCTACATTTCTACCATATTCCTTTGGCATTCGTAAACTGACCTTTTTTTTAATAATTCTCTACCGAAAAATCGGTGGGTTCGAGACCTCTGGTACTGAATATGGAATATGCAAGTTTTTACAAGTAACAGTAGCTGAGCTTCTTAAAATATTTAAATTTGTTCTTTACTATCGAAAGCAAATAAACTTTCGTGGATCCCCGCTTACGACTTGTGAACCTCCATTTTTTTGTCACGCCAACGTAGACCCCCGTCGAGTCGCCCGTGGACCCCTGGGGGTCCACCTGGAACACTTTGGGAACTAAGTATCTATACTAATATTATAAAGCTGAACAGTTTGTTTGTTTATTTATATGTTTGTTTGAACGCGCTAATCTCAGGAACTACTGGTTCGAATTGAAAAATATGTTTGTGTTGGATAGCCCATTTATCGAGGAATGCTATAGGCTATATAATATCACGCTACGACCAATAGGAGCGGAGCATTAATATTTTTTTTTGCAAAAACGGGTAAAATTCTCTTATGTGAAGCAGACGAAGTTGCGCGGGTCAAGAAAACAAAAAGAATTTTTCAATTCGAACCAGTAGTTCGTGAGAATAGCGCGTTCAAACAAACAAACAAACAATCTCTTCAGCTTTATAATATTAGTATAGATTATAACTAACTAGATGTGCCCGCGGTTTCACCCGCGTTTATGATTACTGCGCCGCCCCCGTGGGTCGTAGCGACATGTTATACAGCCAGTAGTTCCTGAGATTAGCGCGTTCAAACCAACAAACAAACAAACTCTTCAGCTTTATAATATTATAGTAACTAATATTATAAATAGGAAGTTGCGAGTTTGTTTGTTTGTTACGCTTTCACGCCTTAACTACTCGACCGATAATCATGAAATTTCGCATACACGTCGTCAGGGGAACACAAATGGATATAGGTTACCTTTCATCCAGAAAAAGAACTGTACCTGAAGGATAGTCTATTCTTCTTTCTTTTCGTGTGGTTAGTGACCAACCTGTTGTCAAGAGTTGTTCAAGCCGCCCGTAGGCCTCTGACATGGGTTAACGACTGCTGTCAATTTGGCAACAACCGGGACCGACTTTTTACGTGCCCTCCGAAGCACGGAAACGCTCAGATGAAACACCACTAAGCGGTCACCCATCTATAGACTGACCGCATCCAACGTTGCTTAACCTCGCTAATCGTTTACCGATCAGTGAGTGCAACTGGCTATGAGCGAGTCAAGGTTTAATGAAACCGAATTTCCAAAAAAATATATTTATTTGAAAGCAAGGTGTTTACAGAGTCGTTCGCGAGAACAGAATGAATCTTAATTAAATTATAAATTAAATACATAAAATGTCGGTTGCATAGGTTTCATATAACCGGGATTCTAGTAAGTAAAGTGACAATCAGCATTATTTGTTCTAGAACATTCGATGTTTACACGGGTTTCCAGTAACAAGTGTTATAAGTAAAAGTCAGCATAATTTGTTCTAGAACTTTCTATTAAGTTTCTCACGCTGCCTTACACACCCATCTATAGACTGACCGCATCCAACGTTGCTTAACCTCGCTAATCGTTTACCGATCAGTGAGTGCAACTGGCTATGAGCGAGTCAAGGTTTAATGAAACCGAATTTCCAAAAAAATATATTTATTTGAAAGCAAGGTGTTTACAGAGTCGTTCGCGAGAACAGAATGAATCTTAATTAAATTATAAATTAAATACATAAAATGTCGGTTGCATAGGTTTCATATAACCGGGATTCTAGTAAGTAAAGTGACAATCAGCATTATTTGTTCTAGAACATTCGATGTTTACACGGGTTTCCAGTAACAAGTGTTATAAGTAAAAGTCAGCATAATTTGTTCTAGAACTTTCTATTAAGTTTCTCACGCTGCCTTACACGTGTTATGTATATATATGTTATTTAGAGGTAAGTAGGCATATATCTATGGGGGTGGCATCCTTAACTAGCGCCAAGTCTATCGACAAAATATAGATTAACTTGAGCAAAGCGCCAGGCAAGATCAAGTTATATAATTAAAATAAAAGTTCTACAAACAACTACAAAATAGCTGTCCAATAGTTTTGTCTTATTGACGCCCCTGCCTTCATTTAATACTGTTTTGCTCATCCTTCTAGGCACAAACACTCTTCGGTAATATAGAGAGACCTACAGCCGCACACATCGGCCGTATAGAGTCATCCTACTCAGTATTGGAAGCGTATCTACAAGACAGAAAATATGTGGCCACCGACCACCTGACGTTAGCTGACCTCTCAACGGGTGCAACCGCTACTGCGATACAGGTCATGCTTAAACTGGATTCGGCAAAGTACGTATAAAAAATTGGCTTCATTACTTGTATACAGCCTTTTTAGTACAGGCGAGTAAGCGAATAAACAATGTTACACCTATACCCAAGGATGGTTCCAGGTCTCAAGTCATCAACTACAGACCTATTGCTATACTGTCAGTGTTTGCTAAGGTATTTGAGTCTATTCTCAATCGACATATTGTTAGGCTAATTAAACCGTTGCTGAGCGACAGCCAACACGGGTTTAGAACCGGCAGATCGACGGCTTCAAATTTATTAGAATTTGTCGATTTCACGGTAGCTGATATGGATCGGAATAAGCAAGTGGATGCAGCTTATTTTGACTTCAAAAAAGCTTTTGATCGCGTCCATAATGATATGCTGCTGGAAAAGTGTTCTAGCATCGGGTTCACGCCTAGACTTCTGAAATTAATTGCAAGTTATTTGGGAAACCGTACCCAGTACGTACAATTATCTCAGCATCGATCTGACCCATATAATACTCGATCTGGAGTGAATCAAGGTTCTGTTTTAGGACCAACTTTGTTTTTAATTATGGTGAACGACTTGCCGAATGCCTTTAAGACGGCACGGTGTCTCATGTTTGCCGATGATTCAAATTGTTCTTGAGTATAGGATGTACCAAAGACAGCGACGCGCTCCAACAAGACATCGAGAATGTTGTTGCCTGGGGTGTCCGTAACCAGCTGGAGTTTAATATAGCAAAGTGCAAAATTATCACTTTTACTCGATTACGATCACTATATGTATACACCTACAAAATGGCGGGTGAAACGTTGGAGCGCGTAACGCAGATACGCGATTTAGGTTTAAGTATGGATGTTGGGCTGACATTTAATGACCATATAACGAATCTGTGCAGCAGGGGTTTTAAATCGTTAGGTTTCGTCATGAGACAATCAGCACGATTTCAGGAAAGGAGTGCTATTGTGGTACTATACTTTTTATTTGTTCGCAGTATTTTAGAGTTTAACTCTATTGTCTGGGATCCGCACGAACAAAAGTATACCCTGATGTTAGAACGTGTGCAGCGTAAGTTCGCTAGATATCTGTTTTCAAAAATGTATGGGTATTACCCGTATTTATATCCTTCCCTCTTCGTATCGGGTATGGTAGGAATAGATACGCTTGAATTGCGACGTAAATGTGCCCTCATGGTACATTTCTATTTGTTGTTGCACAATAGGGTTGACAACCCATCCGCGTTGTGTCGCTGTGCCCTGTCCGTGCCCGACCAGTACACGAGACTGCGATCGCGTCGATTGCTGGCGGTACCGAGGGTGCGTACTTGTACTGCTCAGTTTGCTCCGACTAATGAGACTTCTCAACTCTCTGGTGGCTCAATATCCAGAAGTTGACATATTTTTCGATAAATTTAATAAATTTGTTAAATACTGTTCACTATTTTTAAGTTATAAATAATATGTTGTGTATGTATTATGGCTCATTGCACGCGTTGGGTAACTGTAAGTGCAGTGAGCAGTTGATGCAAATAAATAAATAAAATAAATAAATGCAACTCCTGAATGAGAGGACTTGGATTCGATTCTTGCATTGGATAAGCAAGCTATACCTACTATCAGGCATTGCTGTATATAAATTGGGAGCCAGGTGATAAGTGTCCACCCTAGAATTGTCTGGTGTATGGACTAGAATTGTCTGGTGTATGGACTAGAATTGTCTGGTGTATGGACTAGAATTGTCTGGTGTATGGACTAGAATTGTCTGGTGTTGGCTAGTTCCCACCCCAGAATTGGCTGGTGCCCACTCCAGAATTGTCTGGTGCCCACTCCAGGCTTGTCTGGTTCTCACTACAGAATTGTCACTAAGTATGTAACTCTACACCGATTTTGCATAAGAAGGCGCTCTGCTTATCCGGGCTAAATAAAAGACTAGGGCGATCTCCAGAGTTTATTTTAGCTTTCAATTTTAATATTTCTGTTATTGGAGTCATGTCTTATTCCAGATACCCTCGCTGCGCGGAGTGGCTCGCTCGCCTGCAAGATGAACACGTGTTCAAGACAATTAACGCGCCCGGCGCTGCTTTCTTTGCCAAAATGACAGCCAAACTCTGGGAGAAGAATAAACTTAAGAATAATAAAGAAAAACAAATTTAGTACTTACATGCCGAGTATTATTCAAGCATCAGAAGCAGCGATAGCTCAGTGGGGACACCAACAGACTGCAATGCAGAGGGTCTCGGGTTCGAACCCACGTCGCGCACCTCTGACTATCGCCTGCTCCGTACCTTGGAGAGCCCGTTAAGCCGTCGGTCCCGGCTGCCATGAACATCTATGGCAGTCGTTATTGGGCAAGTCAGTGCCCTCTAATATCCTGACACTGGTCTAGCCTTAGGGTATCGTTAGCCTTCGGGTTGCGGAGGTCAGGTGGCAGCCGCTCCGTGTAAAAACTGATATCCAGTCAAATACGGTTAGACTAGAAAAAGCCGACACCAAGTGACTTGGGAATAATAAAGGCTAGGGAGAAGATGTGCCGTGTATTATTCGAATGGCTTTAAAACCTATTCGTGATTTATCGAAGAAAATATGTATTTTTTTTTTGTTTTTTTGCTTACATGTAGATACTTTGTCTTTTTGAGAATCTGTCCTTTTGAGAATCTGTCCTTATGCGAATAAAGGGAATATTTCATGTTGTAATTAAAATACTTTTATACAGATTTTATACAATGATCGTTGGAGCAGACGGGTTCTCGAGTGGAGACCACGACTCGGCAAGCGTAGTGTAGGACGCCCCCCGGCCAGATGGACCGATGACCTGAAAAAGGTGGCTGGAGGTGACTGGATGGCGAAAACGGGCGATCGGGCCTTGTGGCGCATCCTGGGGGAGGCTTATGTCCAGCAGTGGACTGCAATAGGCTGAAATGATGATGATCATGATGATACAGATTTTATCGCGTTGTTAAGTATAAAGGTGACTGCACATGGCGTAGTGGCTTAGGAGGTCGCATCGCCATTCGCCACTATCATTGCGAGTGTTGTGGGTTCGATCCTACACGGGACAAAACTTTGTGTGATCCACACATGGATGTTCCGACACTGGATGTTCTGTGTCCGTTGTTTGAATGTTTGTGAAGTCCCCGCGATACAGGAATTATGATTATTATTCTGAAAAGAACAATGCTCAAAATTGTATGGACACCGTTCTCACCCTTGTAGCACTTTAAAACCTATGTTAATCGAAGGGCCATCTTATCATTTTATTTTATGACAGCGAAACTGTAAAGTCCGTCTGAAAAAAATTATATCGACATGAAGAAATCGGAATCTGCAGTCACAAGTGAGAAGTGTGTTGCCGTTGAGCGTTTTTTGTTTTTTTTTTATATTACTAAGGTGGCAAACAAGTATACGGCTCGCCTGATGGTGAGTGGTCACCGTAGCCTTTGGACGCCTGCAACACCAGAGGCATCACTTGCGCGTTGCCAACCCTTTAGGAAAGAAAGTGGGAAGGAGAAGGAGCGGGAAGGGGGAAAGAGGGTGATTGGACCTCCGGCACTCTCACTCACCGAACGCAACACAACAGTAGGAATACTGCTATTTCACGTCGATATTCTGTGAGAGGGTAATCCTTCCCCGGTCGAACTGGCCCATTCATGCCGAAATCAATTTTATATTATTAAAAATATAACAAAACGGTTCCGTATTTTCGTGAAGTAAAGTAACGTTTTTAGGAGTTTTCAAATAAAAATACCTTTTTATTGTAACAAGTAGTTTACTCAGTGTTTTCAGTGTCTGTTACAATATTGTCCCAGGCACTGGCTGGCTCAAGGAAATTCTCTAAACGTCTTCCAATCCCAAAGTACCACATGATACTGACGACATGCTTACGTACACCAACCGTCCTCATACCCGTCAAACATGAGCAGTAATATGCCTGAATAGCGTTAATGCCCTGTGCGTTATTCAGTACTACATACGTGTAATAGGTTGCTTTTGACCTATGTCTCGATAAAATACGAACTCTCAGAAGAGTGCAATCTTCCGAATCTTTACCGTATTGATTCGTAATAGGGCTTGGAGTTGCAAAAACCTCTGTTATAGACGTCGACACGCAAATGTTCGCTGACATAGAAAGCTGCCAGTTTTAAATGATATGTCCCCAAGCTGAGCAAAATAATATCTTCGTTTGACAATTCAGGGAACGACATATTTATGGACTCGTCAGTTAATTAGCCTGTTAATTTTTTCTTTTTTGTATATATTTACACGGTGATTGTAACGGACCTGATGGAAAGCCCAATTACAGTCCAGAGACAGTGACAACGAAAAGAAGATAGATGTCTTCTAGTCGTCACCAGTGTCAAGCCGGTCTGACCAGATACTTCTTCACACTACGTTTGAAGGACCCAATGTCATAGAAGGAGGGGAAACACATGTGGCGGAAGACCATTCCAAAGTTGTATGGTACGGCGTAAGAAGGAATTACTAAACCTTTTGGTGCGAGACGAGATTGTGCTAACCGTCCATCCGTGGTTACGAAGACCGGCACGTGTGGTTCTCAAGAGGAAGGGGGAAGGCGGGATGAGGTGAAATAACTCTTCGGAGCATTCGCCATGATAGAGGCGATAGAATACGTGAAGGGAGGCAATGTCTCTACGAAGTTGTAGCGTTTCGGTGTCCTTCGTAACCTCCTGGCTGTCGATTATACGTACGGCATGACGCTGCAGTTTATCTAAGGCATCGAGTAGGGACTTAGCTGAACCATTCCAAAGGTGTGGTGTTTTTCTGAAACAACGTAGTTGCCCAAGTCATTGTTTGTATGAATACTGAGACCTATTCGTTCTACGAAGTTTGTGGCGTAGACACAATCATGAAAAGGCTCCCTGAAGGTGTTGAGAAGTGGTCCAGCAATTCGGAAGTCAGTAAAGACATGAGGAAGTGATTTATTGTATATTACGTACCTGAAAATTTTAAAGTCACGTTTGAATCTTCCGTTTATGGCCTCGATGACCCAGTGTAAAATTGTTATTAGCCGCGATTTGTTTGCTTGTTCATTCGTGAGCTGAGTTGGGTTTATGTCTTTTGCAGGTGGCATGTGAGGCTCATAGCCACATTCTTCGATTGCAGGAATTGAGTCTCTGAAGCCTCTGTTTAAAATAAAATCCTAATTTTCTAAGAGCAAGTAGTGAATCGGGGAATAAATGTTATTCATGATATCCTTCATAATCAGAGCGTCTGACTTTCTGGCAGAGTAGGGTCCTATAATATTTATTATATACCCGTCTGGGCAGACCGAAAGGATTGGCTTCAATAAGTTTTTAAACTTGTGCAGTCTGTAAGTTCTTTTCTGAAACAGGAAATTCTTACTTTTCTGTAAATAAATGTATGTCTCGTTGAATAAAATGATGGCTTTTGAGTATCCATATAATGCCCTCGCAAGTCGCAACAGTCGTACAGTGACTCAGTATTTCATCTCGGCTGATGTGGTCGTATCCTAAATAACGAGGCACAAAGTCTCTCGTTAAGCACTCTCGGGCTGTAATCAGGTAACGTCCCACTGTTGCTCAAGTGGCACGCTATTCTTATATCTGGTTCAGCAGATGCTGTATCATTTATAACAGTAGCAAACTGCTCATGGGTTAGCCCTGTTCTAAAATAGAGTTCTTCGGGAGAAATGCTATCTATATTTTCAAAATCTAATCCCTTTTTATTATTAAGTATACCTATGCATCTCTTAAAATGTCCATCATGTCTTTTATGCTGTCGAGTTTTGTCTTGTGCCGCGTTTTGCAACACAACATGCCCAACAGTGTGCATGATGCCCAATAATAGACATGATACCCAACAATGGTCATGATGCCCAATAGTGGACATGATGCCCAACAGTGGACATGATGCCCAACAGTGGACATGATGCCCAACCGTGGCCATAATGCCTAACCCTTGCTATGACGCCTAACAGTGGGCAAGATGCCCAAAAGTGGATATGAGGCCCAACTGTGGGCATCATGCCCAGCAGTAGGTACGATTGACTTGTAACGTGGTGTGCACACACCTTGGGGTCATACCTCGGTCGAGTTTGAATAAGGGCCCTGTGGGTCAAAAGACCCCGAGATATAGGGGTCACAAGGTCACATGAAGACGAAGAGGTTGAGTCCTGGGTTTTTATTTTTACACCCATCTCGTTAACAATGTCAATAATACAATAATAAATAATTCTCATAAGATATAATCTACTCAATTAACATACAAAAGAATTATACAATTTACATATTATATAGCTTATTCTGTTCATCGTTTCATGTTCTCTAACAAATCGTGTTAGTTTTTTTAATTAAATTCAGTTGTTTTTATGAGACATTTGAAGTGCGTAAGTTAACTGGTTTTATAAAATATTAAGCTAATGTTTTTCGTCTTGTGAATATACATTTGATTCCTCAGATATTCACATTTATTACAGTCTTGCCATAAATATTGTTACCAGAAAAATTCTTTATTATTTCTATTGCAAATTAAATTGGTGTAAATTTTAAGGTAATTATGTATTTATTCTCATGTAATTTATGATATTCTATTTTATATAGGTAACAATACACGGACATAGCGACCGCGCAAGAAACAGACAGCAATATTCAACAATTATTAAAGCAAAACATCTCCCTCAAGAAAATGACAATACTTAACACAAACATAGAACTATACTGTGAAACATCTACATCATAATTATACCGCCCGTATAAACCCGAACAACATCGACAAGAAGTTTTTAACAGCGTGCACAGTCATCCCGGTACGCGCACGACTCGCAAACTTATAACAAAAAAGTATTTTTGGCCATCTATGAACGCAGACGTCACCCGCTGGACTCAAGCATGCATACCATGCCAAAAAAGCAAAATACAACGCCACACATTTTCGTCCATCTCAACTTTCCTGCCAACTGACCGATTTTAACACGTGCATATCGACATCGTCGGAACTCGGACCGCTACGTACGTCAGCGCAAGGATATCGCTACCTCGTTACTTTGATCGACCGACTCACGAGATGGCCCGAAGCTATACCTACTGATGAGATAACAGCGGAGCATATAGCTAGCATCGTCTATCAACATTGGGTACTAGCTTTTGCCCGCGGCTTCGCTCGCGTTAATTTAGAATTTGACAATCAATTCGGGTTGTACTCTGCTTATAATAATATAATTCAATCATGATTCGAAAGACACGTGGCGCCATCTATTATCATAAGAACGTTATTATCGTTTTCCTCGGGAACAGTAATTTTTTTCGAGATAAAAGGTAGCCTATGTCCGTTTCTGTACAACTGTCAACGTATATGCAAAATTTCAGAATGATCGGTTCAGAGGTTTAGGCGTGAAAAGGTAACAAACAAACAAACTCATTTTCGCTTTTATAATATTAGTTAGGAAGTTAGGATTACGCTTCGGATGCCCGACAACAATAAATAACAACAGATCAAGGTCGACAGTTCGAGAGTCAATGTAAGTACAATGAAACCTCCTCTGTTTGTGACAGAAAAATATCTGGCCGTCCACGTAGTATTCGTACGAAAAAGGCGATCAAAGCAGTGAAGGAAAGAATTTGAAGGTATCCTGTCCGAAAGCAAAAGATTTTATCTTTGGAAATGAATAAGTATGGCACCTAGTACTATGTCGCGTATTTTAACAGATGACTTAGGACTCGTAGCCTATGGGAGACGCACTGGTTATTATTTAACTAATAATTTTAAAATGAAAAGGGTGGTAAAATCAAAACTACTTCTTAAGCGGTACGCAAAGGGAGATCACAGAAAATTCTTTTTTTTTTTGTAGTTTAGTTTTTAAAATTTTTATTTTTTAGTTTACCCGTTTCCTTTAATTTAAAAGATACTTGTGCTAACTCAGTAACTAAATCATTGTATGAGAGGTGGATAACTCGTTATGGTTGCCCTGATAAGCTGGCAAGCGATCAAGGCAGGCAGGTCGAAAGCAATTTATTTCGACAGCTTATGAATTTTTTAGGTAAAAATAAAATCAGAACGAGACCCTATCATCCCGAAAGTAATGATGCAATAGAACGCTGGCATCGTAGTTTTAAAGCATCGTTGATGGCTCGGTTGAATAATACCATTTCATGGGTAGATCAAGTGACACTGGTGTAAGCGCAGCGGAGATAGCGTTTGGCAAAACACTGCGGCTGCCTGGCGAATACTTCGAGGTAAGTGAACGCTCGTATAGTAAGGGCGAAAAATACGTCAAACAGGTAATTGATAATGGCTTATGTTTAACTTATCACCAGATATAGTTAAATAAAACAGTCAAAAATAGTAAATGATCACCAAATTGCACAGCAAAATATATTTAAAGAGATCAAAATAAGTCGACGGAGCTCCGCTATTTTTGGGTGGGTTTAAGAAGGAAACTAACATAACCTAACCCTTCCGAGACGGAATGTAGAGATTTGAGGCGTATAGGTGCTAGTTATGATATTTTAGTAAGCATATTTTGCTGCACTATTACTATTTTTGGTTGTCATTATATTTAATCCCATTGATAATCTTAAACCTAAATCTTCATTCCACAGTAAGGCCCTTCGTACACAAGCCTACGCAAATCTTCGATATCCGACGATTTTGGTCTCTAAGCGACTACCGCAATACAAATTCATAGAGGTTCTATAAAGGCACGCGTCGCCGACATTTTGTTCATTCGTCGCCGACACCAATCGCGCGCTACCTGCCGGCCGAGATCGTCGATACAAACGTCGTCGCCGCGATTTTCAATCCAAGATGGCGGGGCAATTATTGAATAGTAGCAGTAGGAAAGGCCGTAATACATAGTTTCATCGTCGCTTGTGTCAGACATTTTGTAAATTAAATTCGTGTGAGCCGTATTTTAATTTATTTTATTAAGAAAACTAACTGCGATATATACCTAATCTTTTTCTTATCTAATACCTACTTATCTATGAGTACAGTTAATTACAGGTTTCTCTTCATTATATTTACTATTTATTTGCATAGGACGTGAAACAAAACAATATAATACGTAATACATAATAATATAAATCATATACCCATACATACACTCATAGGTATATATACATTCATACATACGTACACACATACATACATACATATACATAAATACACATAAATGAATACATTAGATAAATATCCATATGAAAGCTATATTTTTACATTCCAATTCTAAATTTGACATCTCTAAATTCCAAATTTTTAACTTTAAACGCCAAATTTCAAACTTCAAATTCTAAATTTTCAGTTTTTTAAATGTATTTTTTTCTTTTCTTTTTTCTTTTCTTTCTTTCTGTTTTTTCTTCTATATACCTATTCTGTATGATCGCTAAGCCTATAGTGGCAGAATAGACAACTCGCGTCTTGCGATTCAATGTCGTGTGTATGGACCGTGCGCTACCAGATACTCGCGACAAAGTTTACAACATTAGTATCGAAGATTTGCATAGTCTTGTGTACGAAGGGCCTTACTCAAAGTCAGTTTTTGTACATGCAGACTTAAAATCATGCAATTAAGTTTTTGACAGAAATTATTTAGTAAGGAAATTCCAAAACGCTTCAGCCACCATGATGGACCGTTCCGTGTGATTAGACGGCTAGAAAAAGGTTTTATTGTTCTGTTACCCAAGCGTCAATCGCTTATTTCTATCGACCGTTTAAAACCGGGATATTTACTCAAGTATGAGCAGCTATCTGATAACGACTCAAATGAAAGTTGCAGTAAAGAGATTAATAGTAAGAATGTAACTCATATTAAGACAATATTCAGAATAAGCATGTCGCAAATAATAGCAGTAACATGCAGCGATAACTCAGTGGGAAGACCAACAGACTGCAATGTTGAGAGTCTCGGGTTCTAACCCACGTCGCGTACCACAGACTTTCGGAAGGTATATGACTTTTCGAAATTATGTACGTATTGATTGACAATTATCGCCTGCTCCGTGCCTCGGAGAGCACGTTAAGCCGCTTGTCCAGGCTGCCATGAACATCTCTGGCAGTCATTATTGGGAGAGTGTCGACACAAAAGATCCCACTGGGTCGAAGTGTCGCCGGTCTACACTGACTGGCCCCCACATAAGATAAGATAGCAGTAACATTACTTGAGTGTAAAAGATGACTCTGTATAAGAGCTCCTTGAACCGACGGGCGTGTATGAGGAATGTGATGAAATGAATGAAGCCAGAGAAGTATGTCAGGATCGTAGCAAATGGAAATCCGTTGTCTCTGCCTACCCCTCTGGGAAACAGGCGTGAGTTTATGTATGTATGTATGTAAAAGATGACACATCTTTGCTTTGCACCACACGATCAGGCGCTGTCAGGAAGCCTGTACGATTTAACCTTAGACTTATCCTCGTTGGCGGCTTGTTGTAGTAATATATAATATGTTGATTAAAGCTCGCTTCAAGATGTAGTCTCCCCGTGACCATGGTTAAAAAATGGTTGCTTTAAAGCAACCGAAACTTAAATATAAGTAAATAGTTTTATATAATTTTAATAGCTTAAATTGTAGTAAAGTTTAATCATAGTTAAAGTTCAAGAAGTGTTTTAAAATAAACAACGCGACAAAATGCGTATAAAGTAAGTAGTTTAACTTTAAAAGTTAGGATTTATAATGATAAATCTGGCAGGCTAAAGGACTTTGACAGTGCTAAATATATAGAATTTCTTTATAGAAAAAGAAACATATAGAAAACGAAAATCAAAACGTGCAAAGCGGTCGGATCCACTACCGAATCCGAAACGAATGACACACTGATTGTTGTTATCTGTGTTATATACTACCGCGGTAATGTTATCTAACAGTATTCTATCTTCATACAAACGGTCGGAACGCGAGTCATACCTACGCGCGTCAAGGTCGGTAAGCACTTGGTTCGCAACCAATAGCAAATGCGCCGCGTCGCTTGTTAATATTTGATTGAAATAAGTACAAGTACGTACATAATAATTATGGCAAAGTACAATTTTGTAAACAAAAGTATTTTTAAGTTTTAATCCGAATGCGGATTATTTATACTATTAAATTTAACAATAAAGCTCTTCGTACGTCTCAGTCGAGGCGCAAATATTTTCAGCCTCAATTATATTATAAGGTTGTCTTTTTATTACATCTACTAATCAAAAATCATAACATGATTTTTATTGAACATTTCCTATTTCATTCACAAAAAAAAAAACATTCTTTTAAATAAAAAAATTTTTATTTACAGTCACAAAACTAGAAAGAAACTCAAGAAGATAGATGAAATTAAAATACTGTAGGTGGGCAGCCCTCACGCGTATTCGCGGAACGCTCGGCTGTAGGTAGAATTATTCAAGGACAGAGCCGAGTAACAATACTGTTAGATAACATTACCGTGGTAATACCGTGATACTACTGAAGTTTGATTCATGGATATAATAAATTTATCATTTATGAATGTATGCGTCGGACCGGACGAGACCACAGAGCGCGACCGCGATCGTTCCACGACAGTCGTGTCCCGCTAACGTGAATTATTGTGCAGTATTAGATATATTTACTTGTGTTTATAACATTTTGCGTTTAAATAAATCGGTAAGTGCTTTTGCTTTATTTGTATTTAAAATATGTTTAAACTAATATTATAAAGCTGTAGAAGCACAACTAGTTAACTTAATAATGTATTACAGTGTAGTTATAAGTTAGGTACTTGTCTGCGACTTCATTTGTGTGGAAAGTTCATTCAACATACCGGATTTACGACATTTCGTAAGCCAGTAACCAGTAATGTAGATCTCTGTATTATATACAACCTTATATTGAAAAGAGGTCAAGCTTTCCCAAAAATTTTGCCAAGATTTTGTCGAAACAATTCTTAAATATTGAACCGGAAAAATAGATATATTATTTAAATCTGGGCAGTAGTTTTTTTTTAACACGCTTTTATTAGTTTCACTTGTATGTTTGTCTGTATGTAACCGACTCCTTTGAGCTCGTTTTTGACCCACTTCAAACGGTCAGATTTCATTTAAACGTTGTTGTAGACTTATCGAGGACCGATGACAATACAATAATTTAAAAAATTAATTAAAAATAAATAATCGTTTAAAAAAACTAAAAAAAACACTCTTTATTAAAATAAAACTAAAAAGTAGAAAATAATTTAATAATTTTAATGTAAAAAGGCGTAGGGAAGCACCCTACGCTTTTTTACATTAAAATTATTAAATTATTTTCTACTTTTTAGTTTGTTTTTTTTAATAAAGCGTGATTTTTTAGTTTTTATACTATTATTTATTACGTGATATACTTAGAGAACTAGACGGAAAGATAAAAAAGTCTAAAAAGGAATAATTGTTAACTGACTAAAGAAATGGTGACAGTTATGTGTTCTGTGGTTATGTTAGGTAAGTGAGGGGGTAAGTAGATGGTTCCGGGTGTTCTTGGTGTGCGTCGGTTGAGTGTTTGTAAAGTCTCCCGCGACGCGACATAGTAATTAAGTATTTATAGTGCGGGAATTGTCCTTTGAAAAAAGAACATATCTCCGGCATTTCTCAACCGATTTAAAAAAACGTATATAATATACAGGGTGTAAGGGGAACGCTTCCAAAGCCGAAAGGCTAATATTATACTATCTAAATGCTATTGAATACCGATAATAATTTGCCTTATACTTAATTTTTTTGGAATTTAGAAATTTGCAACGCCGCAATGTACATCAAACATAACTCGGGTTCAAAGCCACGCGTATCAGCGCGCACAATAATAAATATTTCACAAAGGCCGCTCTAGCCCGCTCGCCACGCCGCGCGCGCTGCGCTCGCCGATACAAGTTCGTAGCTAAGTAGGGTGAAGGTTTTGGTATAAACCCACTTACCTAGTTAAATCCGTTGTGCTCTTATGAGTTGCGGCTCAAACTGCGCCCCATTCACATCCAGACAAATTCGGGCTCGTCGCAGCTTCTCCTCGTGAAGGCGGGGCATTAATGTGGGGTCTTCAATGCAGTCCGCACGAAGTTTTTCGAAGACGCTCACTATTCGTTGACGCGTCTCGTCAGCAATGTCACACTCCCGATCAAACACTCTTTCTTTTACGTAACCCCACAAACAATAATCTAAAGGTGTGAGATCGGAGGAATGAGGTAGCCATGCGTGCGGTCCTAGCCTCCCAATCCATCGATCACTGAATAATTCAGTGAGACGCTCACGGACGGACCTTACAACGTGTGGTGGCGCACCGCGTCGTGCTGGAACCACGTTAGCCGATACTGAGCCAGCGGCAAGTCATCTAGTACGCCATTTAGATGCTCGTTAATAAAATCAAGATAACGTGGTCCGTCGAGTCGCTGCGGTAGAAATACTGGTCCGAGTATTCTATCATTATAAATACCAGCCCACACGTTGACTGACCATCGTGTTTGGTGCCCGGTCTCTTGGAAGGTATGTGGATTAGCCTCTGACCACACGTGAGTATTCCTTCTATTCCACAATCCGTTCCTTGTGATTGTGGCCTCGTCCGTCCAGATAACGTGCTCGACAAAATTTGGTGCTTGATGTTGCTGGTCTATAAGCCAACGGCAATAAGTACGACGGCGCTCATGGTCACCGGGTACCAAAGCTTGCACTTTATGTACCTTGTATGGGCGCATACTATTTTTCCGCAACACCTTATGAACATACCAGTGCGACACACTTATTCCGTCCCGCCGGCGCCGCCGCATTAATTTCGCAGCACTTCGCGTGCCGAGGCGTGGGTTTCGACGAATGACATTTAATACACGTTGTTCCGTGTGCACATCCACTTGTCTGCCACCACCTGCCGCCGCTGGGGCAATAGGTCGATTCTCTAACACACGTTGAAACGCTGCCGTTATCATACGCGGATCAGAAGGATGCCGGGTGGTCGGATGTCTTTGGCGGTAAATCCTCAGAGCATGAGAAGCATTTCCTCGAGTTTCACCCAAACACATCAACATATTCCCGTACTCACGAGCACTATACACATACGCCTCAGGCATTATTGTTAGCCAACGACCACAAAACTAAAACGATTAGGAATGATAAACTAACAACTAAGTAAATAACAAACAACGTAACGAACTATAAAAAAAACAATAAACTAAACAATTACAATTTTACAAGGAAAAACGTAATTTAACAAATGTTTCACCCCCGCGCGTCCAAATTGCAACGAAGAACTGTTACAAAAATCAAAACCGTTCGGAAATTAAGTTACCAACTTATCATAGATCAACAAAATACATGTAGTACCTATTGTACCTATTAATGTTAGGTTAGGCGCTAGGTGGGCACGTACATTGTAAAAATATTGTGTACTCAGTTTAATAATTTAAAATAATAATGAGCAGTGTACGATAAATCTAAGACAGGTAGACAGTATGTTATGTATTATAAACAATTTATTATAACTTTCTGTAGGCATTATTATGAATTACGCCGTAAAGGCTACTCGAAAATACCTAATAAATGGTTTCTAAGACAATATTATTAAATGATTTACAACAAACTATTACGGGCTAGTTAAGAACCGATATTCTTTGAACTCTCTTAAATTTCGGCCTTTGTAAAAGAAGACTTAACAGTCAGAATAAAATAAATGTATTACTTAGAAGTCTGGATGAAAATACGATGTGTCCTTATTAATAAGAGGTATCGAAAAGTTAGATTAAAAATGGGGACATACATAACATTATTTTACGTACCTACTTATAAAATCGATTGTAGGTCAAATACTGCATTTTTTGATCGGCGCGTCTGTTTAATCTAATCACTGCAGGGCTCAGGCGCAATACATTCTGCGCATGCGCGGTGACTGAGTCACCGCGGCGCCGCGCCGCCGCCATGATGTTGTCGTTGTTGATGGTTGCGAGTAACGAGTAGAAGAACAGTTGATAGGCATTGTAAAGTCGTTTATTAACACTATTTTAATAACCGCGTAGTGTTTAAAATAAGAGATGGTTTAATTAAATTACAATGTGTCATCATCATCATGTCATTATAAACAGCCCACAATTTTGGTAAAACTTGTAAAGTACCTATACATAAAGATGTGATGTTATTTGTGTGATTTTAGGTCTTGGCTTGCACTCGTCGGCATCAAGTAGGTATTATTTGGAATTAATTAATAGAAGTGCAAAATAATAAGCGCGATAATAAGTTTTTAATGTATCCGTGTCGGGGTTAGGTACGCTTATAATTAAAAATTGATTCTCCGAACCTACCTAAATGTATGCCGTGGCAGGGTCGACTCCTATCTAGGGATCTAACTAGAATAACTTTTACTGAATATTGCATCAAGTCGGCCGACGAATTGAAAGGAGACGTTACATTTTTGTATGGGACCCCGGCTACAACATATACGTGATTAAAAATCCTAGGAAATTAACCAATAAACATATTTAAACAAAAAATTTCGACATTAAAACAGTATTGAAGATGTACAAAATAAAAATCGAATATATTTGACGTTTATCTAAACAATCATGGCGGAATGTTATGACCATACTCCATAGAGGTTATGACATAATGACATTATAATTTATAACCTATAAAGTACGAAACGCAATGAGTTGAGTAAGACTTGATTGAATTTCGCGTATTTAAAAACCAACCAGCGAATTGAATCGCTTCTTTATAGCGTGTTGTCACGTTTTACGACTTCTAATAGAATCTTAAGTTTATTCCAAGTATGAGCAGATATTATCACAAAAACCGTTAAACAAAACCAAAGTAGTAGGGAATCAGTCAGAACGAGTAAAACAAAATAACAGCGGAAGTCATGAAAATCTAAGCGCACGCGCAAACGACAATACAATTCAATACATTACATGACTAAGAAATCATTGACAAACATAATTGTCAAGTGTTAACGTCAAAATGTCATCAAGAATATTTCGTTCCGAAATGCACAGGACCTGTAAGACTGGTGCGTTTCTATAAATATACGTTTATCATATCATACCATCGTATGATAAACGTCGACGGGTTCTAACAATTATTTGTACTTATTGTAGTTGCAATATGCTGCAATGTAGGTATATATAAGTATTTTTATTTTATTACTTTGTGATATTTATCTTCTATCAGTTCATATTATACAATTTCTGAACGCATTATATCTAATGCTACAATCCATTGTACCGCCATATTGAATATGGCAATAACAGAAAAAATATTTTCGTCTTGTACGATCTCAATTACGAGTTGGTAGGGAGAACATGGAACATGTTCTCTCACTAACTAATAACAGTCTTTGCGGTAAGTGCTTACAGGCTACACCTTATAATAACCTGTCAGCTGTTTGTGATTTGGATTCAGTAAACAGTGGTACCACCTCCTTTTCTGATCATGAAAATATGGCTGTGTCTTCTACTTCTTTGATGAATAACATTAACAAAAATATATTCATGTTTTCTGACCAAATAGGAGTAGGTTTTAGTGGACTAATTAATTCTCATACAGAGACGCCTTGCATAAATATTTGTTCCCCTGGGGCTAGGTTAGGTTCTATAATTGATAAGTTAAAAACTACAAAATTAAATGCAGAATCAACAGTAATATTTCTTTTTGGTGACAGCTTATCTGTCACTAAAAAAGAGGCAATCCATTTGACAGAGGTAATAGAATCATTACATTATAAAGTAGGGTGTAACTTTATTCTTTGTGCATTACCATATTCCTATGTACTAACAAATGAACAAAATAGGAATTTTGAAAAACTTAATTTACTTTTTTATAACAGTACATGTTACAACAATTATAGTTTATTTTTTGACACTAATAAGTTTATTAGTAAATTTTTATTGACTAAAGATACAATGTATCTATCTTCTTTTTATAAAAAGCAACTTGCTAAATTATTAGCATTTAATATAATATGTAGCGACTCAGGTACCAGTAGGGTAATTAAGGTTTTAGGACATAGTAGTATTTCTACTACAAATTCAAATATTGACACTTCTAGTAGTTTAAACTGTTAGATGAGACAAAGGATAGGCATACACACAGTATTAGACTAATTCATCAGAATATTCAGGGTCTATCCGGCAAGGAGTTAGAATTAGATTTATTTTTTAAACAACATAATATTCAAATATGTTGCATAACAGAACATTGGTTAAGAACTAATCAATTAATATTTAATAACGAATATTATTCAATTGTAAGTGCGTTTGTAAGAAAGAATTCTATACATGGTGGCTCTCTAATATATGTATGTAACAATCTAAAATGTAAAGAACGTAAAGATATAGTAAATCTTTCTATCGAGCGCACTGTTGAACTATCCTGTGTGGAATTAGAGCAACATGTCATAGTTTGTGTATACCGACCACCGCAAAGTGATTTTAGTGTATTTGAAACCGTAATAGAGGATATTTTAAAACGCTTGAGTTCTAGTAATAGGCATATAGTAGTGTGTGGTGATTTTAATGTTAATTTACTTGAGCAGTCAGCTGTCTCTTTAAGACTTATTAGTTTATTTAGATCATTTAATTTACAGCATTTATTTTCTGAACCCACTAGGATCACTTCACATTCTGCTACCTGCTTAGATAATGTATTTTGCGACTGCCAATTTCTAAATAGGGCCATATTGAGTGAACTTACATCTGACCACTGTGGGCAAAAGGTAGTATTGCCTGTGAGTACAATTCATAAAGAGAATAAGGTCACATGTAGACCGATGACATCTAATCGCTTAAAGGAA
This sequence comes from Catocala sponsa, assembly GCA_963564715.1. NCBI lineage: Eukaryota > Metazoa > Arthropoda > Insecta > Lepidoptera > Erebidae > Catocala > Catocala sponsa. Next base: position 27,479,695 of record OY751335.1, on the reverse strand, counting down.
TTTAATGATAACATAAGTCTCAAAGTTGTCAATATGGACCTTTCTCTGGATAATCCAGACGAACTATATGAGTCTTTACTTAACATAATTACTTTAGAATATAATAATATTTTTAAATGTAAGACCTTTAGTCAGAATAATAGGATTAAGTTTTGTGACTGGGCAACATCTGGGATATATAAAAGTAGAGCAAAGCTATATGAATTATATGGTATGAAACAATACAATTTCGATCCAAATTTTATTCAATATGTTAAAAATTATTCAAAATTATTTAAAAAGACTTGTGCCACTGCCAAGTCCCTTTACCTAAAAACTAAAATTCAAAAATCTAATAATAAATTTAAAACTACATGGAACATTATTAACAATGAAACAGGTCGCAGCAAGGTGCGTGATAATAAATTTGAACTGAATATAAATAATAGCGTAATTTCAAATAATTTGGAAGTAGCCGATACATTCAATAACTACTTCGCAAAAATACCTTTAAACATAACTAGTACCCTTAGGTCTTGCCCAGCTCGAGCAGAATACTTAGTTAGGTGCAACGTGGAAGAGTGCAAGATACTATTTAGTTTTGAGCGTGTACATCCGTATGATATAATTAAAGTATTTAAGTCGCTTAATTCAAAAAAATCAGCTGACTTCTGGGGTATTTCGGTAAAATTAGTTGAAAGTATTATTGTTAATATAGCGCCACACCTAGCCGCAATATTCAACGGATGCATTGATGTGGGCATTTTTCCAAACTTAATGAAATGTAGTAAAATAATACCTTTATTTAAAAATGGTTGCAAAAGTGACCCCAGTAATTTTAGGCCGATTTCAATATTACCTGCTATTAGTAAAATATTTGAGAAGATTATATTACAGCAATTAGAGAGCCACTTCAGTGTAAACAATTTATTTCATGCAGATCAATATGGTTTTAGGAAGGGCCGTTCTACGATAGATGCGGGTGTTACGCTTTTAAAACATATATTCAGTGCCTGGGAGAATTCGCATGATGTCATTGGCGTATTCTGTGATCTCTCTAAAGCCTTTGACTGCGTTGACCATCAAACGCTGTTGCGAAAACTCAGGCATTATGGCATCCGAGATACTGCACTTGACCTAGTTGATTCCTACCTAAGCGATAGACTACAACACGTTGATATCAACGGAAGTAGATCTTCTGGATTACCAGTCACAATGGGCGTGCCACAGGGCTCGATTTTGGGACCCTTTCTGTTTTTAGTGTACGTAAATGATTTGCCGTTCTTTGTTCAGCATTTGTGTGACATTGTTTTATTCGCGGATGACACATCCCTTATTTTTAAGGTAGACCGAAAAGCACCAAATTTACGTGCTGTTAATGATTCACTCGCGGAAGTCCTGGACTGGTTTACGGCGAATAATTTACTACTTAACTCTACAAAAACTAAATGTATCAAGTTTACATTGCCAAACGTAAAGAGTCCTAACGTGAATATAATTTTAAATGATGAAATTATTACTTTAGTTCAATCAACAGTCTTTTTAGGATTAACTTTAGATCATAAAGTTCAGTGGGGCGCTCAAATATCGTGTCTTGTAGGGAAACTTAGCTCAGCCGCATACGCAATTCGGAAAGTAAGACAGCTTACTGATATAGATACTGCAAGACTAGTATATTTCAGTTACTTTCATAGTGTCATGTCCTACGGTATATTATTGTGGGGCAAGGCAGCTGATATTGAGACAATTTTTATTCTTCAAAAGCGTGCAGTACGTAGCATTTATAATTTAGGACCACGAGTTTCCCTGAAAGATCGATTTAAAGAAATTGGCATACTTACTGTTGCGTCGCAATATATATTTGCTAACATTATGTTTATTAAACATAACATTTACTTATATAATAAGAATAGTGATATCCATAACGTAAACACTAGAAATAAGCATAAGTTAGTAGGCCCATATCATCGTTTACATAAAGTTCACAATACATTTGCGGGACTCGGTATACGTTTTTTTAATAAATTACCTATTACTATAATTAATTTACCATTGTTTAAATTTAAAAACGCCGTTAAAAAACAACTTATTCGGAAGGGTTATTATTCAGTCAACGACTACTTAAATGACAAAAACTCATGGAGCTAGTTGCTTGTTGCATACAGGATTCAAAGATCTGTATTACTTATAAGTCAATTTAAGCCTTTGCATAGTCACAAAGTGTAAGTGTATGCGCCATCATGCCATCTTACTGTCTATTTTAGATTTATATTAAATAATATATCTTAGCTCAAATTATTTCCTCTCTATAATATTATTAAGTTATTATTGTTATTATCTTTAGTTTTTTATAGTCAGTAGTATATGGCATAATGGCTGTAACACCTTGTTAATCTGAGTTGTAAAATACTGAAATTATATTTAACTGGCGATTTAAAAGAGTGGCCGTGAGTTTCTTGCAGGTTTCTTCTCATAGGCTCTACCCTTTGCCTGAACCTAGCAACTAACCTAAATGTAGCTTCAGTAACTTAGTAAACTCACTAACCTATATACTTTGACGTTCATAAGTGTTACTTTGTGACCTAAATGAATAAATGATTTTTGACTTTGACTTTGACAAGTAAATTCTTGGAATAGCATTTTTACCTGATTTCTAGTAATTTTTCCTCTTTTTTGATGTACCGTACATTTTGTAGCCGAATATGAAACATCTCCTTTATTATCAAGAATAACTAAAATTATCGGGCGGTCCTTTAAGGGTCACAGGGATTATTTCAAGGTATCTAAATTTGACCTAGCTTATAATTAATCTTCCAACAGATGAAATAAGAAAGTAGCTGTAGGTATGTAGAGAGATAGAATCTAATAACACAAATGCAGTCGGCGCGGCGCGGCGCGGTGGCGCAAGTGACGGCCGCTATGCATGTCGGTAGTTATACCTACTCGTGAGCGTGACGTAGCGCGCGAATCATTGACCCCTAGCGTCAGCTGTGCAATTTAATTATGTGCATTGCAGTTCCTTCTAAAAAGGGAATTAAATTTATTTTCTTTTTGATATCCGTTTTATTTGGCTGTCCGAACATAATAACACGTGAAAAAAGCAAAAAAAAAAAAATCCATAAAAAAGGAATTTATTTTACGTTTTTTTTTTTGTATCGTATCAGCCATCACCAGCACTACCACCAGTCTTCGTTTTCGGAAGCGTTTCCCTTACACGCTGTATATGTCGCAGATATATTGTCAAAGGCGTGATATTACAATTTCTTACAATTTAACGGCCTGGTTTTAGTGACATTGGTGTCAATTCTGTTGTCACAAAATTCTCTTAACTTAACTAAAAATCACTAACATTTTTTTTAGTCCTGTCACTTTTAACGATTTCAGAATACGAAATGTCATTTGAGAGGACTAAACTAAATTTTAGTGATTTATAGTTAAGCTTAGAGAATTTTGTGACAACAGAATTGGCACCATTGTATTGTCACGGGGACACTATAGTGATATTATAATAAATCTAGGTATAATATCATGAATGATGTTGGCAGAGGGAGACGTCGAGAGACGTCGAGCGTTCTGATTGGTCAATTCTTTTTCATTCGCCATTTGCAAAACAATAATAGTAAACATTGGAGCGTGTGTGCAATATTCTGTCTGAAATTATTGTTTAAATAGTGTTTTGTTAATTTCTTTAATACATTTTTTTCAAAATGTGTGACAGTGAACATTTGGAAGTGATTGAAACTTCAGATTCATTAATATCAATTGAAAAACAGTGTGAGATTGTGGCACGAGAAGATTTTAGATGCGCATGTAAAAAAATAATGTTTTATGCAGATTGCAAAAATAAGTAGAATATTCTGGAAAGTAATTGTTATTTTATGATTAGTTTTTTTTTGAGATTTTGACGTAATATTTCATACTACGTGACTTATTACTTCATTGTATAGTAGTAGAATAAAGTGTGATTTTTTAAACGTATCTATTTATTTATAATTTTATGATTGCAAAATTGATATTGGAAACGGACTAATCAAAGACGTCCTCATAATCTAACGACCAGTGAAATTGTCAAAATATCATTGCCTTACAAGTTACAATATCACTATAGTGTCCCCGTGACATTACAATGTCACTAAAACCAGACCGTTAAATTGTAAGAAATGAAGTCGATTGACAATCTAGTGTAAAATTTGTTAAAATATTATTGTTTATAGCTTAAGCATAATTATAATTACGGTATCAAATTTGTACGCTTCAATGCAAGACATAGACGGACATATCCATTTATTGTAACATCCTACGTATTACATATGTTTACAAATAAATATTTCTGATTTTTAATTTCTGAATTGGACGTACTTTCTGAAAAACGTTCCAACCCACAAAGTTAACATTTTTGATAATCGTGATTGAAGTTCAATCCCGTATTGCTTCTTCATACATGTGCGTTGGGCTACTAAGTCATGATTTCATATTTAGAGTGATAGCAGAGCTACCAAATTTTTCCAGCTAGTAAATAGTAACCCCGTGACTAATTTGCTAATAATAACTCGATTTTGACCCGAGTGTGGGTTGGAACGTTTTTCAGAAAGCACGTCCAATTATGTCACTAGTGAAATTGTAATATCACGGTTTTGACAATATACCTGCGACATATCCATCACTCGGTGTACAAGGTCGCACAGTTGCATGAATATACATAATTATACATAGGTATTATGTAGGTATTACGCGTTTGTGTCAACATAATAATTAGGTATATTATATCGGTGCTAATCGCTTAACAAACTTGATTTATTAGTTACTAGTTTTCACCCGCGGCTTCGCTCGCGTAAATGTAGGTTAGGTTTGGAACAGTTCTTTTTTCTAGATGAAAGGTACCCTATGTCCTATTCTGTACCCCTGATAACGTGTATGCAAAATTTTATGTTGATCGGTTGAGTAGTTAAGGCGTTAAACCGTAACAAACAAACAAACTCATTTTCGCATTTATAATATTAGTAAGGATGTATGTTTGTTGATTTCAGAAACTAAGTGGAATTTATTCTAGACTTCATACTTAGTGCCTACATTAACATTCATACATCCATATGAGAACTAATTACGTAGTAAATAGATATTTACAGATACATAATATAATACCTATAATTACTTGTAGTAGAGCTTCGCTGATTTCAGCATGAATGGGCCGGCTCGACCGGGGAAGGACTACCCTCTCACAGAATATCGACGTGAAATAGCAGTATTCCTGCTGTTGTTTCGTTCGGTGAGTGAGAGTGCCGGAGGCCCAATCACCCCTTTCCCGTTCCTTCTCCTTCCACTTCCATTCATAAAGGGTCGGCAACACGCAAGTGATGCCTCTGATGTTGCAGGCGTCTATAGGTTACGGTGACCACTTACATCAGTTAAGTAAGGCCGTATGCTTGTTTGCCACCTTAAAAGTATTTAAAAAAGATTTAAATTCTAAAATAAAATATGAGCTGTCCACCGCTTATGATTACTGCTCTGCCCTCGTGGTTCGTAGCGTAATGTTATATAGCTTAAGTACCTTCTGAATAAAATATCTAAAAGTGAAAGAATTATTAAAATCGATAAATTTTTTATTTGCTTAGGTAGGTACTTACTCATTTCAAAATAAAAATACAAATTGTTCCTCTTTATGATACCTAGATTTGGTCCCTAGCCTTTATTATTCCCAAGTCACTTGGGGTCGGCTTTCTAGTCTAACCGGATTTGACTGGATATCAGTTTTTACACGGAGCGGCTGCTACCTGACCTCCGCAACCCGAAGGCTAACGATACCATAAAGCTAGACCAGTGTCAGGATATTAGAGGGTACTGACTTTCCCAATAACGACTGCCATAGATGTTTATGGCAGCCGGTACCGACGGCTTAACGTGCTCTCCGAGGCACGGAGCTGGCGATAATTGTCAATCAATACGCACATAATTTCGAAAAGTCATATAACTTCCGAAAGACAGAGGTGCGCGACGTGGGTTCGAACCCGAGACCCTCTGCATTGCAGTCTGTTGGTCTCCCCACTAAGCTATCGCTGCTTAGATTATCTAGTAATATACTGTAAAAAACAACATTATGGTGCAAATTATAACAAAATCATTTTAGCAAAAACGTATTTACATTTTAATGAACTAGTAGGTACGTTTTTACTAGAAACTATTATCCACCATTAATTAATCTGTTTCTGCTTTAAGTTTATGTATATTTAGATCTATTAAAGACTTAGTTGTTGTTTGAATCTGCATTCGCTTCTAATAAGAACGAGATAGGTGTAAAAACCCAGGATTCAACCTTTTCGTCTTAAATGTAAAAGTAATGAAAAGAAATGACCCCTATATCTCGGGGTCCTTTGACCCACAGGGCCCATATTCAAACTCAACCGAGGTATGACCCCAAAGTGTCTGCACACCAAGTTACAAGTAAATCCGTCCAGTGGTTCCGGAGCTATGCCTGTCACTAATAGACAGACACGCAGACCACAGACCCACAAAGTGTTTTCATTAACCTCTTCCAAGGAGACTCAGAGGTTAATAAACAACGCGATAAAATCCGTATATAGTAGTTTAATTTCAATGTAAAACATCCGTGTAAACTTAAGACAATATTATCTAAACTCATTGTTTATACAATCAAAATAACGTATGGATATGAAAAAACGGCTTATTCCCGAGCGCTCCAAATCTATTGTTGTCTAAAATTCATTTTCCATACATTAGTTACCAGGAACTCCAAAGATTTTTATATGAAAATAATAAATAAAGCCACATTTATCAATTTAATTCCCTACAGCTCCAAAACATTCTTATCAAAAACTAATATTATATTATTACATAATTCTGCTAACCATACAATTTGTTTTGGAGCTGTCGGGAACACACTAGTAAGTAGGTCTTTATACAATTATTTGTAATATAATTTGGAGCTTCTAGGAATAAACATATGGAGATCACAGGATTTAAAGAAAAACTTTTCATAAGCCCTTGGGAACGATTTTACAAAATAATAATTATAATTTATTTTAGTCTTGGAGCGCTTGGGAGCAAAATAGCGGAGCGGGCGGGAATAAGCCGAAAAAACATCGGTTGATACGTTATCAGTAGGTACTTCTAAAAGTGCTGATGTCATGTCTGTATGCGACGGAAAGAACATATAAAAAATAATAAGATGTTAATTTACTGCCTCAGTCATGTGTAGGTATTTATATAACTTTTTTGTATGACTTTGCTAAAAATTGTTGTCACTCCTATTTATCTACACTTACTTACATTAATTTGAAGAGGAAATATCTGTTTGATTGCTAGTCATTGATAAACTGTGAAAGTACTGAACAGATCTATTCTTATCTTATGTGGGGGCCAGACAGTGCAGACCGGCGACACTTCGTCCCAGTGGTATCTTTTGTGTCGACACTCTCCCAATAACGACTGCTATTGTTCATGGCAGCCGGGATCAACGGCTTAACGTGCTCTCCGAGGCACGGAGCAGGCGATAATTGTCAATCAATACGCACATAATCATAATGTAATGAATGGAACTGTATAATGTCAACTATTGTAAAATACCTTTATGCTAAATAAATTATCATATTATTAATTTCGAAAAGTCATATAACTTCCGAAAGTCAGAGGTGCGCGACGTGGGTTCGAACCCGAGACCGTCTGTATTGCAGTCTGTTGGTCTCCCCACTGAGCTATCGGTGCTCTCGAACAGATCTATTACTTTACTATTTATAAAATTAAATTACCACTGATTCACTGACTTAGAGAAATGGTCCAGACAGCTATTATCCCTAGTACCTAGGTATTATTTAGATAGTCAGACGAAGAATTATTCAGGTTTTTATCGGTGATATCTATGTTCATATCGCCTATGAGTATTATCTGTCCAAAATCTTTGAAATTACATAAGATATAATTTAATGATGATAAAATCGTATCAATTTTACGAAATGAGGGAAGCTTGTATACGCATAATAATGGCAACATCTCTTTCGCAAGCTACATAATTTAATTCTACAAGTATAGATAAAAAGAAAACGATCTGGAGGAATCTGACTAACTGATTAAATTAGTGCTGTGCTTGAGCTACATACAGGTTCCTTGTATAACATGGGCAGAAGAATCTTTAAATTGATCCCCTAAGGGGGTGGTCTACGGCGTTCGAAGTTTGACGACAAAAGGCAATCTTTCTGCGGTAACTCACATTTAATTTAACCTAATTTGGTTGGTGGCAGAACATTTTTTTTGTCATGTATGGATATCGAATCCACAACTGGAAGGAACGACGTCAATTTTGTTATGGCTGTAGAGGCCCGCTAAGTTAAACACCTATTATCCTAATCCTAACTAGTATTATAAAAGTGAAAATGAGTTTGTATGTTTGTTTGTTACCTTTTCACTCCTAAACCACTGAACCGATCATCCTGAAATTTTGCATATACATTGTCAGGTGTACAGAAACGGACATGGACTACCTTTCATCCCGAAAAAAATGACTGTTCCCGAGGAAAACAATAATAACGTTCTTATGATAATAGATGGCGCCAGTGTCTTTCGAATCATGATTGAATTATATTATTACAAGAAGAGTACAACCCGAAATGATTGTCAAATTCTAAATTAACGCGAGTGAAGTCGCGGGCAAAAGCTAGTAATAAATATATACATACATATAGGTACACTTAGTTTGAAAATAAATGTTTATTAATTACGTTTTCACTTAAACCATCCTTGCAGTAGATTTATCTTAAAACCACATTCATTTGTAGGTACATAACATAATGCGATTTCCGACAGAAACTACTTATATAAATATTAGCTGTATTATACAGAAAATACCTAGGGATTAAATATAATGACCACCAAAAATAGTAATTGCGCAGCAAAATATGCTTACTAAAATATATCATAACGAGCACCTATACGCCTCAAATCACTGCATTCCGTCTCGGAAGGGTTAGTTAGGTTATGTTAGGTTCCTTTTTAAACCCACCCAAAAATAGGAGCCTCGCGAAGCGGGGCTCCGTCGATTTATTTTGATCTCTATGCTGTGTAATTAATATTTTTGGTATTAAAATGCGGTTTTAATTTTGGTGATAATTTACTATTTTTGATTATTATATTTTACTATATCTGGTGATAAGTTGAACATAAGCCAAATACCTATACACAACTGTCTAAATAATAAAAATACAAATTAATAATCTTCAATGATAAAGCTGATAAAAAATTATATAAAATAAGTCTGACGCAATTTTCTTGATTGTTAAATAAATATTTAATTTGATATTTTGGCATATTATGTTACCGAAAAGCCGAGCGCGTATTACTAAAATGTTCCTATCTATTGATGTCAGAAAAAAAATTAAAGCACAGTAAAGCGATAGATAAAATCCGGCAATTTTTTTTTTATAATTACGACTAAAATTTGAATTCACATTCAGCTACGTAAAATACCGTTTCAAGAATTTATTTTTGTGTATCATTATAATAATAAATAATAACTGCCCCACTGCTGGGCACGGGGCCTCTTCTCACTGTGAGAAGGGTTAGCCCATACTCCACCACACTGGCCTAGTGAGGGTTGGCAGATTTCACATATCTTCGAGAACATTATGGAGAACTCTCAGAAATGCAGGTTTCCTCACGATGTTTTCCTTCACCGTTATCACTAGGTATCATTAGGGTTCCGGTTCTCATATTATTTCATTATCTTCTCTTTTTACAAATAAATACGTCAATACAGCAATAGCGAAGCCGTGACTTAAGCGCATAGCAAAATGAAAATGTCATAATCAAATTATTTAAAGTTTTAGTACAATATAAAGTTTCTAAGTAAATTTTTCTTTCTGGGATATCTACTTAAATTAGAAATTGCCATGCTTGTAAAAAAATATGCAAAGGCATAACTTGAAATAATATATTAAACTAGATGTTCCCACAGTTTCACCCGCGTTTGTCGTGACTGCGCCACCCCCGTGGGTCGTAGCGTGATGTTATATACCCTATAGCCTTCCTCGATAAATAGGCTATCCAACACTAAAATATTTTTTGCAAACAGAACCAGTAGTTCCTGAGATTAGAGCGTTCAGCCAAACAAACATTCAAAGATACAAACAAACTCTTCAGCTTTATAATAATTATTAGTACATATAGACATAGTTTTAGTAAAGGAAATGACGTCCTAATAAGGGAATGAGGGCTATCGCGCTTGAATTCACTACTAGAGGTGGTAGTGGAGAGTAAGGTCTCTAGACCTCATACTCTATGGTCAGTTCAACAGTAACCATGGAAACCGACAATTATTACCGCCAAATACGGGTTTTGACAGCAGCTGTGACAGGATTGACAGGACTTTACTCGGACCAATTATTATCACACAGTGGACCTTACTTGCTAGTGGCGCCGACTGGTGAGCACAGAAACGGTAGCCCTGA